>OX421971.1:120618277-121170777 GCA_949128135.1 Parasteatoda lunata
ATGATTTAGGCTAGTAAAAAGTGTTCTGATTTATTAAAATATAACAAGAACAAATACAACAGATTATTTAATGAAAGATTTCGTAAATTTCGATCTTTTGCCCAAATCCCCACGATGAAATGTATATTAATGAATTACGCCTACTAATTTTTCATTCAAAATATACAGTTAGGAGCCAAAGTTTGTTCTATACTTAATTTTGCTTTCATTTGTGATGAAGTCAAAAGATCATCTTTTCATTGGCGGTGAAACCAAATTCGAGGCACGAAAAAAAGATTTTCTTTTAATAAATTTCATTAATGATCGGCGCTGCATTTTTCTATAAACCGAACTAACCTCTCCCTCATTAGCCTAAGAATTCATTAATCTTTTACAAAAAGCACTTACCAAGATTTAACTTACGGCTAAGTGCGTTGGCGATTTGCCAGTGATTTGGCGACCATTTGGTGCCACTTCAACTATTAGAGATATTGTTTCTATTATCGACAATAGATGGCGGGACTCTCCCGTGCGAACACTTGACTTGATCTGACACTATCGGAAGAAATATTCATATTTAAATTTTTGTTTATTGCATTACACCTTTACAACCTTTTAAAAAGATATTTTAAAAATATTTATAATAAAAATATTTATAATAAAAATGCATGATAAATAAAAAATGAAAGGTATAATGCATAGAAAAATACATAAATATATATTAAATGAATAGTTAAAAATGAGTTCTCAGAAAGTTTATTTATTAATTATTGATTTTATTCATATCTTTTTCTTTTAATTGAGATAAAATCCCTAGACCGAAAAAACTAATTATTTATTTATTCTGTTCGAACCAAAAGTTATGAGACAACGTTCTTGTGTTCTCATTCTCTTTTATTTATGAAAGAAATAAAAAAATGACATTTCACGTTTCTATTGAAATGGTTTTCTAATTTTTATGTTTTTTTCTTCTTATTTATATAAATAATCTTAGTTTTATGTTTTGTAATATTGTTGAAACTGGCATTTAAATTGGTGCAGTATCAGATTTTTAATCTAGATTTAAATTTTTGGCGATCTTGCCTAATCAGTCTCATTCTCAATATTCATTTTTTCACAGTTTTTAAAGTTTTTTTTTATTCCCATAATTCATCCAAACATAGTCTCAAAAATGCTCAAATGCAATTAACGAACTTTGTGTTAAGTCATACTTAAACTGAAATAATTGCCATATTATATAATTTGACATTTTTGAATAAATAATTTTTATGAGATCAAATATTGATCAGATCGTTTAATCTACAAAATCCAACTTTTAAGTAACCGGAAGCAGAGATGAACAAATCTTTCTGACTTCAGCTCCTGCGAAATTGTCTGTGACTTATTGAATTAAGAAAAGACATCGCGAAAATAAAAACGTGTTTCAGATCTTATTTTTTAATATTTAGAAGGATATCCCAGTCTTACATTGTTCTTGCATATAAAAGTAAACGAAAACCGAGAATTAGTTTTTGATCTTAATAAATTTCATTTAGTTTGAAAATTCCCACATAAATAGTGATTTTTTTTTCTGATAAATTTTAATATTTTTTTAATTAGTTTGACCAATTAAGAAGATGGCACTTAAATAATGGCTTTTTTAATTTTCTTGGCTAAAAAACTTCAAAAAACATCCTTAAAATCCATGTATTTTTAGGAAACAGTTTACCTTTTTAGAAGAGTGATGCATTCTTGACTCGGAAAAAGTAACTTAGTACCTCTAATATAAAAATCTGGGTTTCACTTTGCGCAGTTTAATTTTTAGCTTTGAACATTACAGTCAGATTTACAATCTAAGGACAACATTTAAATACACAAACATTTTCTCTGCAACATATATTTTTTTAATACAATCAGTTTTAAAATAAAAACTTGTCAGCCATAGAAAATGAAAAATTCAAACTGTTCGAACAAAACCTTGTTGGCCCCTCGAAGATATCTTATATTTGAAAAAAAAAAAAAAAAAAAAAACAGTCACATATTTTAACAAATTTTATTCCAACAAGTATTTTAATTAAGATGCTTAAAATTCTTGAAACAAACAGTGCAAATGTTTTATATGAATTTGTCTCAGTTATAGTTCCCAGTTTAAGAGCCAATTTTGGTGAAAATAGGGCAAATCAGGTATGTTCAGATACTTGACATCTTTCATGTCGAATTTTCAGAATATGTTCTTTATGTAAAACAAATGCGTTTTTTTTTTAAATTTTTAATTTTTTATTTTTGCCAATAAAGTTTTGGAGGTCAGTTCTCTGGGTACTTCGGGAAAAACAAATCGATGTACAAATGGCAAACCATTTTGTGAAATGATTGACTGTAAGCGCTGACTGTTATTTAATGTTCTCCTACTTTCACAACAAGGATTAAGACATAAATTTTTTTAAAGGACCTTTGCATTAAAGGTCATTCAAACATCTTCGAAAAGAGGCTATTTTTCTTAGACTTTGACCATCAAAATCTACTATAGTACCAATATTGAACCACAAAGGTATATATTTCTGAGAATCCATTCTAATAAAAAAATAAACATAAGTGTGGTGAATATTTGGCGTGATCTTAAAATTGACCTTAAGTTAACAAGAAACTGAAATTTTGCACAACTTTCAAAGTCATTAGCTGCGCTCGTCAAAACTAGACAAGTATGAAATTTACTGGAAAAAAAGCTTCAACAACAAAATCAATTCACAGACCTATCGTTACTGATTCAACTTTTTTATAATATGGCTCAAAAGTTTGACACCCATACTTGAGTATATGGAATACAAAAGTAGTTAAAGAAAAGCTGTAAATTTGCTTTTAAAAATGTGATTTATGTCCATTTGAAGTTAACACTTTTAAGTCTCGATGTAAAACTTTCTGAGGGGGGAAGGAGGCAAAAGGGTGGACTTGCAATTTGTTAATCTAGACAAGAGACATCGATGTATTTGTTTATGCTGAATCTGTACAACAGTCGACTAGTCGATACAGCTAATAGATCAGAAGTTATTAAAATTTTTATGGGCAGTCCAGTTCTTTTTTGTGTGGTCAAATAAAGTTTTAGATCGTATGGATTTTTTTAGGATTAATCAAATGAAATAAAACCACGTCTAATGAAATCAAAACCAACTTATTGATAACAGTTTTAGAAATATTTAATACCTTATTTTGAGCATATTAACTGTTTTGAAATAACAACTTCATTTACTCCCCTCAGACCAGAGCTAATAAGATAGAAAATAAAAATCAGTAAATAGTCGTTGCTATGCTTTTCATAAGTACCTTTTATCTTTTTCTTTGTGTGTAATTGGGACATATAGTTTTACAACTATTCTTGGTTCCGTGTTCATTTTTCTATTGTTTGCACTCAACTAACTGTTATTGAATTGAATGTGTCGGCTCAAGTTTGGAGAGATATTGTTTCGGATTTTTTTTTACGTTGAATCTAATAAAATATCAATTAAGTCGATAGAACTACTAGTTCAAAAGTCATAAAGCTTTTTATAGATAAGAAGTACAGTTTAGTACCTATCTATATTAACGCGTTTGACAATGCTATGAAGGCATAATATGTATCGAATGATACGCACTTATTTACTCTAGATCGAATGAGATCGAACCCAAATTAATGGAATGAATAATTTTGAAGTTATTAGAGTTGAAATGATCTACTGTATAAAAAATAAAGTTTTTGATTTATACCTATTTACGCATCTACATTTCGATCTAGGCAACCAAAACTGTACACGTAATACAATTCTTTAAATGCTTATACAAGAAGGTTAGAAACATAAGTAGGTATAAGCTAAAATGTATGCTGTATTAAAATGAAATTTAAATTACTTTTAAACTGTTCGTCTTATTGGCCGAAATATTACTACGATTCAACTCTACGTGAATTAATTTTGTTGTTATATTTGAAGCTTCTTTATTTTTCAGTAAATTTTATACTAGTCTAGTTTTGGCGAAGGTCGTTAAAGACGTTAAAAGTTTCTTAACGTTACGTCAAATATTCACCACACTTATGTTTATTTTTTCATAAGTCTGTGTTCACTGAAATATATACCTTTGTGGTTCACTATTGGTACTAGTAGATTTTGACGGTCAAAGTCTAAGAAAAAGTTAAAAAAATCTTAATTTTTAAAATTAAGAAAATTTATCAGAGTTAAATTAAGGTTTAAAGAATTCTTTAATTTTCTACATTATTAGGCTTAAAAACCGAATTACGTTAAATTAGAATAAAAAATGAAAAGCGAATTAAAGCAGAAACTTTCAGATCTTCTTCAGATTTTATTTTCTAGAGAAAATCTTTAAAATAAATTTTAGAAATTTCTGTAAAATATAGGCTTGAAAAATAGGATTACCTTCAGAGTTTATTTTCTTTAGAAGACTTGAGAAATTGGTACACATACAGATTTTCATTATTTTTTCTTCAGAGATTGTGCATAAGCAGATAGGTTCAAAAATATATTGAAATATATAGTTTTTTTTATAGTTAAATTTTATGCTATGTTTTTATGTCTTTTGTTATGTTAAATGAAAAAAATATGTGTATTTTTCAATATCACAGAAAAATGTCTGATTTTACCATCTGTTTTATTGTAAATTATACTTCGTTGCAAGTTATGAAAAGACCATTGCGGTATAGGATTTAAGTAATTGTCCGCAACGGCATATTGTTCCTTTTTATTTCATTATAAAATTATACAAATATGCTTTCAAAACAATTTAAGAGCTTTTAAATGTTAAACACGTCAAACAAAAGTTTAATTCGTGCTATTTTTTGCAATAGTATTGGATTTGATTGGACCACTAAAAATGGCCGCGTCCTATTCTGACACGTTCATAATAAATCAAATGCAGGATAAAAGATTTTACCCATTGACGAAATGGGTCTTGGCTTCGATTTGATGGCATCCTCACACTTTTCAACTACAATAATCAAGAGTATTAGTAAACAGTGCGCATGCGTCGATATTGCATGTGTTGCTATGGCGACCACTGCTGTTTGATAATGTTTTTTCGTATTCTTTTTTTCCCTTTTAATTTTGTTATGCATTAAGTTGGTGAGTTTATTTTTGAGGTATGGGACCGAAGAGATCCCATAAATACTTCTTGAGTTTTGACTAAAAGAGAATTTTATCATTCGAACGAAATTTTTGTTTTTATTGTTTAAATTAAGATTCAGAAATTCTCACTTACAGTTCAAACTGGATCATTTTCAATACTAATTCAGGTGAATATCACAAATAAAGAGGGTCCAAACTGATTGACACGGTCCCAAAAGTTAGAGTTGAAGCAAGAAAAAAAAAAAAAAAAAAAAACGATACCAAGGCCTAAACTTACTGAGGCTGAAAAAGCTAAAGCCAAAGAGCGTAGACGGGAGCGTTACACACAAATGGAAAAACGAAAGGATTCCGTTCGCAAACGCTAGCATGAAGCCCGTCCGTCGCAAAAGTACCAAAGTGGTTCAGAGAACTGAACCCTACCGAAGAGCGAATGGTGGCTCTCCGAACCCCTTTCATGCAAATACGATAGCTGGGTGCTGATCACCAGTTAGGGATAAAAGGATCCATTGTCAACGCACCCAATGACTTGCACAAGACCGTAGACTGTCGTCCACGCAATATAAATGATTCATTCACTATTCATGTATAAATGAAAAGAAAAAGCCTAGCTTTCTAATCATATTTCATGTTGAATTATGATTCAAATCCGAGTACTTGTATTTGAATTGTATTATTGAACAAGTATCTGAGTATTCGAATACTTGTAAATCCGAAACGGGTGTATGATGCAGCTTACAATCTCCTTCGAACACCATTGTACTCATCCGAAAATGTTAATATCGGTCTTGATTGGCTGTTCAGTCATCAAAAGAATTTACTCAGAATGTGTCTGAGCTGCATTCAAATATGTCTGCGTACCGAGCAGTTCTGGATTAACAGTTAAAGATGTCCTAGATAAAAACACAATAAAGTTACTTTTCCAAAAAAAAAAAAAAATAAAAAAATAATGATAATAATAATAAAACAAAAAAAAAAAAAAAATCGACAGCAACCGTTTTGGCAATGGGTAACCTGTGATCGCCTTGCGGTGATCAAAATTTTTTTAATTTTTTTTTATTTTTGTTTTACTGTAGAAGAAATTTGTCTGCAAGAATAATATTTATTATACTTTCATTAGTTTTGTTAAGTGCGAATAGAAAGTCGAATATTTGTTACGATTTTTAGACAATTTTTTTATTAATTCTTATTACTTGTTAATTGATTATTCAATAAGTTTTAATTTCCTCATTTCAGACGAAACCAA
Source organism: Parasteatoda lunata (assembly GCA_949128135.1). Taxonomy (NCBI): domain Eukaryota; kingdom Metazoa; phylum Arthropoda; class Arachnida; order Araneae; family Theridiidae; genus Parasteatoda; species Parasteatoda lunata. The sequence continues at coordinate 120,624,584 of OX421971.1, forward strand.
GCAAAAAGAAGGCTGTGCAACGTCATCTTAAGAGTTGACGATGTTGATATACGTTTGCACTGAGAGCTTGGTATCTATTTGGCGTACACTTAGAAGTAAACAGGCTCTTTCCATCGGAATAAAGGTTTTTTCTTAATTTGTAATAGAGTAATATAGAAAATTTAATCTTTTCACTCACGTTAATTACATTTGTATTTTTGTCCTGATAAGTCAAATAAGAGAAAATTAACCTATATACTAATAAAAAATAGTTTTTTTTTCAAATGTTTAGGACCAGTTTAATCTGAAGAATATTTGAGGGAAAATTTCACTTAGAAATCGTCAACATCACACACTTGCCCATTTAAAAGCCTGTTTCTGATTGTTGTCGGCGCACTCCCATTAGACATAGAAACTGTAGTAGCCCATTTTAGAAAAAATAATAAAATTAATAACGGTATTTACCTTTTGATTAATATTTATTCATTAGTTAACGGTACGTATTTGCAATATGTAGTTATCATCTCTTCTTAATATTATTATCTGCTATCTTCTTGCTATTATTATTTTTTTTAAAGTTCAGTTATTAAAAAAAAAGCTTTAAACTAAAAACGATGCTATTTTATAATAGTATAATACGGTATAATTTTATAAAGTAATGATTCGTTTCTATTTCTTCTCTCTGTTTCCTTTCTTTACTTACTCACTATACTGATTTTTACTATTAATAACGTTTGCCAAGTGTTGCAATATCTCTAAAAATATTAAATGATGATCGCTATTAAATGCCTATAGTTAAAGTGCATAATAATTTACTCAAACAAACATAAGTTTATAAAATTATAATAAAAGGAAAATGAAAGAGTGAGGTTTTTATTTAATAAGCAAAAGTTAAAAAACCTTTTTCGGAAAGAATTTCATCCATTAGCAGTTTTATTTGTTTGTTTTGAGGGAAGGAGAAATAATTTTGTTACTGATTGAATAAATGTTTTTCTATTTCATTTTATTTTGATTTATTAAAGTAAAAAAAAAAAATAATAAATAATAATAAGTAGTAATAGACATGTGTGAATATTTTGGCATGGTTTTTTCGGCTCAGCTCCTTTTTTTAAAAAAAAATATGAAGCCACTAAAATTACGCTTCCCTGCCAAGTTCAACGCACTTCACCCTTTACTTCACTTCGCTGTTTTACACAAATCGGGCCCGTTGCCAACTGCAAAATAATAATCTGACCTGTCCATTAGATTAACGAGAGCCAGGAAAAAGCAAAGGAAAGGGGCCGTTCATCTCCGAACATTTAGCCACCCCCACCTTTTATTCGACGGACATAAAAATGCTGAAATGGAACATAATTCCAGAAATTTTGCGACTTTGTATCAATCGTAGAATAAGGGGAGGTCTTGCGTACTTATATCAGATTTATGTTCAAAAAAAGAAAAGGAAAAAGCTTTTCTGATGGTAATGCAATTAGTCGAAAAGGAGCCCCAAGGAATGAGCGAACACTCAATGGCCGTTAGTTACGGTTACATGCAATTACCGTTTCTTTCGAGTAATTGAATCGAGTGATTGGTGATTTCGTATGTTTAGAGAACCGTCGGCGAGATTAACTTCAATAATATTTTTTTACGGTTACGTTCTTTTTACGGTAGTTCTCAAAAGTTGGGGAGCATAACATAGATCTAAGCTTCAAACCCTGATGACAATTAAGTTTAAATTTAATTCACAGTCAAAATTTCAGAGTCAATTTATAGTTATGTCTAATGACAAGAATTAACAGGAAATATTGTAAAAGATTCTTAGGAAATGTTCGCCAAAAGGGCCAATTTTGGACAATCGTGATGTTAATTGAGCTTATGTTAAGTTCACCATATCTTTTTAATTATAAATAGAGTCTATTTGTTTATAAATAAGAGCATGCTGCTTAAATAATACGGTTGCTTGATGATATCCCTAAACAATGGCAAAAATATATGATTTATACTTTATTGTGTAAAAGAGTTCTAGAAAAAGCAATTTAGCGATTTGAAACATGCCCAAAAATATAATGTTGGAAATTGCTCTATTATTTGAACATAAAATAGATTAAAGTAAATTATTTAAACTTATTTATTCATTCTTAAAATAAGTTTTTTAGTATTTAAGTATTTTCATATGCTTTTCTGAAGTATTTCTGAAGCAAAATGCCATTTCATTTGCTCGAGAAGTATAGGATTGTGCAAACCATGTAACGTACACTCTTAGAAATTTGTTGGAAAAAATGTTTAATAACAATTTATTTAATTGTCTTTTTACCATATTCAAATAAAACAGTTAAATAATCATAAATAAGAAAAAGCGTTTATTAACTGCTTGCACCTATTACGGTTAAACAACCAGAATTTTACTGCTCCAACCAGGACGACCTAATGAAGTACTTAGTTCCATGCAGCTGTGTAGTACATATTATAGCCGAGAAAGCTAATCTGTTAATCTCATGACAAAGAAAAAGGGAGATCAAGTCAAAACGTTGACATCATAATAATTCCCCCATTCCCTTCAACACATTTCCACAACATCTCTTCAACAACAAGAGTTTCCTGTGCCCTGAACTTCCCAATTTATGACCATGGACTATTAAAATACGATACTCTCATTCACGTATAGGTTGCAGCATCATAAAACTGCTACAAAAAAGTCTAGTACTTAAAATCTCTTACGAAAGCTGAAACAATCAGATAAACAAATTAAACCACATTCCACAGTTCATTTGATAAAACACAACTTAAACGCTACCTAACTCCTTTGCTTATCAACTAACGAAAAAATAAGCTCCGTTGTCCAGTTACATTTCTTTATTATGGTTTTGAAACCATGGTAGTTGTAAACAATAAAAAACCGTATAGTTTTGTATTTAATGTTTTTAACCATACAGACTAAGCTGGCAAATACATGAAAGGTTTCAAAACCATAAAGGTAAAATATGTTCTTTACCGTAAACTTTACGGTTAATTGGGTGCACAGGCTGCTGCCGGTTATTTTAAGGTAGTTTCAGAATGAAAATTCTAACAGAGACAAAATTCAACGTCTATAGGCTTTTCTGATGAATTTATTGTTTAAGATTACCTGATGAAAAAAGTTTTTATAGTGTTATTTAAACAGAAAATATATTGCATAAGTAGTGAATATTTAAGTTCATACAACATAATTTTCAATAAAACTCAATATTAACTTCTGATAACGCCACATTTTCCACCATTTAAGAAATGCATTTTATTCCTCTAAATTTCGAAGATTATTATGTTCCATGGAATATTTTAGTAAAAACAAGGTGTTACATTAGGTATTGTATTGTAAATTATTAATTATGAACAAAGTAAAAACTTGACGCGATTTGCTGCGATGAATTAAACGATATATTATTAATGTTTTTTTCCCCTAAAATCCTCGAATATTTCGAAATGTTGTGATTTGAAAAAAATTGCTTAAAATTTGAGATTTATTTTGGTCTTTTAATTTGATGCTAACATTTTAACAGAAATTGGTTTTCTTAAGTATCAAAATTGATAATGTATAAGTGATAAAACATTTAGGAGAATAGCCGAATGACACGAAAGTAGTTCAGAGAGTTGCATCTTTGGGTGATAAATTAATAAGGATGCCCATGACTCTTTAAAATGCTATAAGAATACAAAAGGAAGGAAAAGTTCAGTTAGACCCACCGTCGTTACTGAAATAAAGGGGTAACAACAATTAATGCACGGTGCATTTAAATTTCTAAATCCTTATGGAAACACGTGAAAACGCTGGCAATCAAATTTTTGAATATCGACTCAACACAAATGGAATAGTTTAAAAATTCTGTTCATTTTAACAAGAATATTAATATTTCCACTACAAACTTGCAGTCCTAATTATAAAATTTCAAGATTAAATGGGGGCAGGGATAGCCTGTTTGGCAAGGCGTTACTAATTTTCCCAAAAGGTTCGTACCTTACCTTTTTCGTTAAAAGATAGGGTATTTAAGTATCTGTAAAGAGTTTTCTTAACCCCAGAGTATTGTATAATAATCATATGCAAGTAATACTTTTTTTAACTAGTTATTAAAAGCGTTTTAATATGAAATCCTTAAACATTTTTGTTAATACATTTAGCTTACAACAAAATTGACTCTCTGAGAGACTATTGTTAATTGACAAATTATATTATGATAGAAGTTATAAAATTAGAAAGATGGAAAGCATTAAAAGTGTATTTTTATAAGCCTGTTGGATGAAGAAACACTTTCTTTGCGAATAACAGCTTATTTTCCTAAATGCTGTGAGTTTGCAACTGTTATGTTTGCAACTGTTACATGACTGTCAGGTCAAGTTTTACTGTTACTGTTACATGACTGTCAGGTCAAGTGCTAATAATGAAAATGGTGCAAATCCTCAATATGAAGAAAAGTTTTGTTTGTGGAAATGAGAAGCTTTTTGTGATCTAATTTTTTAGTATTTAAAAATATGAAAAAAAGAAGTAAGTTTTTTAACCCACTGACGGTTATGCACGTAAAAAGTCGTATTTTAACCTGCAGTCTTCTCTGCATAGCAAAACCGGTTTTCCCATGTTAATGGATAGGGGAACTGTGTGTAGGGGAGAAACATTCTCCCAATTTCGCCCATTTCCTTAACCGCCAGTGGGTTAAAAAAAAAGTTTAATAAATTTTAATATTCGAGTAATTTGTCCTTTTTAAAGCACAGACTTTTATTTAGAGAAAGATGGTTTAAAATGATAGCTTTGTCTCATGGGAAAAGCACTTAACCAGCTTTTTTTTAAAAATTTTTTTATTTCGCATGTCGATAGAACTTCGAAAAACAATGTTAAACCACCTCAATCAAATCAGTCATTTAAATTCGTGCAATCGATGCTTTTGTTCTGTGATTCGATACAAAGCATTTTTCTAGTCTTAAACTGTTGCTGATAGGTTTGTAATAGCTGGTCAATCGTCTAGTTAGAGCAACCAAATGCGGCACGTAGATCGGAATATTAAACCGCGGAGGAATTTTCATTCTATCAAACAGACCTCCTTATGTGTGCCAAGTTCAAAGTGGGAAATTCCGGACCATCTTCCGAAAATCTCTGATTTAGCCCCTTAGAATTACCGTTTGATTGGGTCCCTGGAGAAACACCTCAGGGGATGCAGAAAGCTGGCTACTGGCTAAAATTCACAAGTGGCTAAATTTATCTGGTTCAGGAACCTGTATTAACCCTTTGCCTACGGCGCATGATAGCGACTGCTATTCTAAGCCATCAGCTGTACCAGCCGTTAGCAAAAGTTTAATATTTCTTTCAAAGGAGTATTGATGATGATAATTTGGAAACATTTTGAGACTAATAGAGAGATTTTGCTAAGCGTTACGGTATCACAATACATGTGTACGTTTCACAACGATTATTCGAAAATTCCTCAGCAAATCCTTAGAAAATACCTTAAATATCCTTAGGAAATCCTTAGAAATTTCCTTAGGAAATACGAATCAAGTTGCGGCTAACTTAAGACAATCGTTCTGCAAAATCTTTCCATTAATGATTCTTCCTCTTCCCGAAATTTTGTATAGGCACTTTTTTGACGTTTTCCTGTACAAGTTTTAGAATATAGAATTATTTTTAAAGGAGAAATATTTTTTTAAGAAATCCTAACTGAGTTCAAAAATTATAACTAAACATTTGCTTATTTTTCAGCAATGAAAGTAGGAGAGAAAAGGTAAGTAAACTATTCGATGAATGCCTAATTGTTTGAATGAATAATATTTTTAAAATATTGTATTTAAAAATGAGTGAAATGGTAAATAAAATAATGATTAAATGATTGAAATAATAGAAAAAAAGGGAATGGAATGAGATATTGAATGAAAAGTATGAAAAAATAAATGAAAGAATGTCTCAAAGTGAATAAAAGAATAAATGGCTGAATGAATAAAAGATGAATGAGATTAAAAAAAAAAAACAGTTATTCTCTACCAAATTTTTAAAGGAAATAAAAGGTTTGGAAAAAGAATAGGAAAAAAAAAAAAAATGAAGAAATGAATGAGAGAACGAAATATTTATTTCAGTAATAAAAAAATAAAATAAAAAATAAACAAAAGGGAAGATTGATCTATGGTTAAAGAAGTAAATATGAGAATAAATGAGAACGAAATTAAGCGTAAGCTAAAATCAGAGATTAATAAAAAAATGAATTATTAATAAAATAGATTAAAGACTTTAATTAATTGATTAATGAAGAAAGGAGGGACAGAACGAAAAATGATAAATTAAGTAATGAATTGATTAATGAAGAAAGAAGGAACAGAAAGAAAAATGATATGTTAAACAATGAAGTGATTAATGAAGAAAGAAGGAACAGAAAGAAAAATGATAAGTTAGACATTGAATTGATTATTGAAGAAAGAAGGAACAGAAAGAAAACTGATAAGTTAAATAATGAACTATTAATGAAGAAAGAAAAATGATAAGTTAAACAATGAACTGATTAATGAAGAAAGAAAGAACAGAAAGAAAAATGATAAGTTAAATAATGAATTGATTAATGAAGAAAGAAGGAACAGAAGAAAAATGATATGTTAAACAATCAACTGATTAATGAAGAAAGAAGGAACTGAAAGAAAATGATAAGTTAAATAATGAACTGATTAATGAAGAAAGAAGGAACAGAAAGAAAAATGATAAGTTAAATAATGAAGAATGTATTAGTGGTGGAACAGAGAGGCTAATGAAGTAAAGAATGAAGGAAATAAAAAAGAATGCAGTTAATTATTTGATAATTGATAGAAAGAATAAAGGAGTGAATGAATGAATTGATTAGAGACAACTTAGTGCACAAATAATTTGTCGCTAAGCCGATCGATAGACTGCAACAGAAGCCTTTCAATGTTGTCATTAATTAATTGTTTTTACCAATTTTAAACTTAATAATATAGAACAAAGATAAAAAATAAATAAATTAGCGAGATAGCTTCAAACAACAACGGGAGAAGTAATTTTATTTTCGTGTTACATAACAATAACAAGAGCATCTTCCTTTAAGAGGAAGCGATTAATAAATCTAAAAACTCAAAAATTGTTTCGCTTTGATCTTTTAAGAAAGAAGAGTTAAAAACAGAAAGTGCTAAGGGCGATCTATGATTCGAAAGAAATTTATTCTAAATCTAATTACTTACTTTCCTTTTGTGTCGATACAAAGCATAACAAGTTTTTTTTTTCTCTTCTTCTCACCAAGAAAAGTTCTAAACGTTGATGGAAATCGATTGAGAGGCGGCGGTCTTATAATAACAAAGCTCGTTCGCAAATTCGCTACAAATTTGCTTATATTGTTGCACGAAAACGCTTTTGTTACATTGTTGTATAACGATAATGGCAACTGAGGAAAGAAAGACTAGAGAAATCATTCATGTAATGCATTCAAAATAAAATGCAATAAAATGTGTTTTTATTGTATTTCGATTCATTTCAAATGATGTCTCTATTTCTCCTTAACAATGCTGGCCTACAAAAGAAGGAAAATGGAATCGTAAAAATAATTTCTTCTGGGTTCTTTCTGCGAAAGCTATTTAAATAGTTTGAATTCTTTTTACTTATTTTTCGAGTGGGTTTTAAATTGTCGTAAAGCTATTTACATTTTTTTAAACAAGTTTTTGCTAAATTAAATTATTTTTCAATTTAAATTGGTATCGTTTAGCCATAAACGTTTCAATTTTTATATGGTCTTATTGTTATGAAGTTCTGGATAAATTGTTTCCATGCGTCTTATTTAAGTGTGTAATATTTGAACTATTTTGCTTTAATGAATTAATGTATTGCTTTAAGAATCATTAAATACATGATTCTGAAAATAATAAAAGCAATTGAAATTAAATGAAAAAAAAAACATTCATAAGTAGCAATGAGCCTAAAATACAGACTCAAAATACATAAAAATTAAATAATAAAGAGTGCTTTGTCTTAATATCAGCTATTATTGCAGCGTTAATTCTAAAAATATTGGTTGCTCGGTACTGATTTGTTTTTAATATATTTGTAAAAACATTAGTTATGTCTAAAATTTAGAAATTTTACAAAAAAAAAATAAATAAATAAAAAAAAATAAAAAAATAAATAGTCGCTATTTATTGAGAAATTGACTATGTTTAAGGAAATTTTATAACTATTCTACTTATTTTTTTAGTGGATTTTAAATTGTCGTGAAACTAGTTTAATTTTTTACGCAACTTCTTCAAATAAAATTATTTTTTCAATTTAAAAGTATATAAATTGGCATCGTTTAGCTGTATTCATTTCAAGTTAAATATGGCCTTATTATTATAGATAAATTTATCTCATACTGCTAAAAAATACTCAGCTTGAAGTTTTGTGTATAATATTTTAACTATTTTTAAGAAAAACTATTATAAAAATCCCTTTTGAAAAATAATAAAAACAATTAAAACAATTAAAATTAAGTAGTTTACCCGTTCTTTTAATCAATTTTTAAATGTCACAGCTATACACTTTACCATCATTTAAAAATTAGATTATTTTAATTAGAGAACTCAGTATTAATATTTTTGTAATATAAAATCGAGAGTTTTTTAATTTGTCGATGCTCTTCCTTTTGAATCTCCCGTCAACCAGATCTTGTGTTATTCACATGCCTGCCGAGGAGAGAAGGAATTTAAACTTCGCTCTTCATTCTTCGCCATTTTTCTCAACTTTATTATTGCTATTTTTCTTCACATTTTTAACTGTCCTTTTTGTATATTCAGCATATATTGTTACTCAGATTATCGTCTTCTTCAAGATACACTATGAAAAGCATTAAAATATAAAAAGAAATCACACTAGCCAATCATAGCAGCTAAATTTATAAAGGATTTGCACGCAAAAAAAAGGAACATCAATTAACTTCAACACTTTACTGCTTTATCGGTATTTCATCCCAATGTAGATTGGTTGTAGTTGTAGTTTTATTTACGTCGCACTAGAGCTGCACATTGAGCTTGGCGTCGGTCTGGGAAACATTCCTGAGGAGGATCCGAAGACATCGCAATTTTGATCTTCTGAGGAGTGGCTCGTTGACCTGCGTGCGAAGTCGAGCACTTTACGGTAGAACAGTTTAACGAGGACCCATAGCGCACTCCCTCGGTCCCTTCGTAGACTGCTCCAAGTGGTCACTCACTCGCAGACTGAGCGATGCGATGTTCTACTGGGTCTTACCAATGTAGATGGAGAGGTAAAATGAATGAGGGATTCTGGGTAAAAGCAGTAGTTCTGGGAGTTGACGAGGTACCACGAACAGGTGGTAGAGACCTGTTCAAAGAAGTCAAATATATCAATGTATCAAAATGTATAAGAAAAAATTAAAGTATAAAGCTGGAGCATGTTAAAGACGAAAAAGGTGAAACGAGAGAGCAAAGCGATCTGAAAACCTTTGCCTTACTTTTGCTTTAAAATAGACTTGTTTGTATTGATAAGCTGCGTAAGACGACAACAATAAATGAAAAAAAGGAAGATGTTTATATCTAGATTTTATTATTTTTAAAAGTTGAAAATGAATTTTTTTTTACGCAATAACTTTCAATCATTTTAGATCATAGAAATAACGTCAGCAATTTAAAAGCGATTATTCTTAGCGATTCCTTTTTTTCGAATCAACAGAAACTCAAATTATGTTCCCGGAGTTGGTAAGCATTAGGGCGGAATCCCGAATAAATATTAAATAAATAATTATTTGATAATTTGGTACATAATGACACAGTAGTGTTGCATTTTTGTTTAATGATACTATATAGCCGTGATGGCTCACTGTATAGAGATCTTGTCACCTCATAAGATGTCCCGAGTAAATTCGTAATCCACTCTCTGCTTGAACCGACCCAAGAGTTTATTTGCTGACTTATTGCTATACATACATATGCAGACAAGGGTTCTCATTCAATAAAACGTATGACTTATAACCCCTTGTCAAGTTAAAGAACGGATAACACAAGTTAGAGAATGACATTACGTGGGATTCGAAAAATCTACCTCCACGCTACAGAGTACTGATTTCAAACATTCACAGTAGTAAACGGATCAAGGGTTAGAATCCCTTTGTCATCAAACTAACCGTGGGAGGCTCTTGTGGTTTTTTTTCTTCCTTTTCAGGCAAATGCAAGCTAAATCGTTCGAAAAGTTTGGCAATGTCTCAATGTGTAATTCAGGAGTTTTCTTGTCTTCTTGGTTGGGTGCAAAGTTATTAGGTTATGGAATTGAACAATGATAGCTATAAAACATAAAAGGATTGGCTGTTTCAAGCAGGTGGTGAAAGCAGAGTATTACCAGTTACCTGCCGTTAAAACTTAGCCAAATCATCTTGCGAATAAAAAATTATTGATATGGATTGGGGCTCCGAATGAAGGCTTTATGAGTGTAGATGCATTTCCTGGAATATTTGGTGTGTGTATTTGTGTAAGAGTTCATCCTCTTGTTTGTTCAGCCTTTTCTTCTCTTTTTCTTTCTTTCCCTTTCTTAATGGTGGATCCATTCTTCTTCAACTTGCATGGGATTACTTCCACGGATGTATACTTCTTCGTGTTTGTTCAGTCTTAATGTACTTCTTATTTGTTCAGAATTTTCCATCTTTTTTTATTTTTTGTTCTTCACCCCTCCTCCTTTAACTAAAATAACACGCTCTCTCTCTCTCTTTTTTTATTTTTTTTTTTATTTTTAATCAATGAATTGTTCTCACTTTCGTTGTTAGATTAGAGAGCGAGGAATCGAATGTAAATGGATAGAATAAAATGCCAAATTAAATTGGCAGAGCTAGTTTAGTAAACTGAAGTAAACTCCAATTATTGATACGTTTAATAGAGCGAACGTCTTTTTTTTTCTTCTTTAAAGACTACTCATTTTAATTTTTAAAATGCTAATGAAAAATTTAATTTAAATAATACCGACAATTTTGGTGGTTTAATCTCGTTCTTCACTCTTTCAAAAATGAATAGTTATGGGTTCTATCCTAAATCGAGCCAAAATAAAAAAAATATGCAGCCAATTCGTTAATAACTTAAATCTGATAAGACGGACAGACTAATCGGAAGTTCAAGAGATTTTTTGTTTTGGGTTTCGACTTTAAAATAAAAAAAAAGCTATTGCCTTTTTGATTCATAGATTCGTAATATTTAAGAATATTTTCTTTTTCTCCTAATAACATCAAAAAGTTGCGACGACTACTATACATTTAAAAGTGCTTAATTCGCTCTAATCGGAGATGAGCAGAGCACAAAATATAAAGTAAACAACCTTTGGTCCAATGTTCGGATTTTTACGTTCTAGAACTTACCTTTAATGGCTGGAGGAGATAACCTTAAATTTATAAATTATTAAGTGCAGACCCTATTTTAAGTTATGAAATCAGAATACTAATATTCTTAAACATTAGATAACTCAGTAACTAATGAAGTGATTTCGTTCAAATTTTGAATTTTAGCACAGATTATTAACTTCAAAATCAAGGAGTTATTTGTATGCATTGCAATTAAAAAATGTTTGGAATATAAATAAATAAAATAAGAAAAATATTAAATAACAATTAAAAAAATTTTTTTGCATGGACTTATTTTCGGATAAATGAATTCCATAGTTGTAGGAATTTTTTGACTTGCTTTTTGTTTTTGAAATACAGCAAAATACGCAAAAAATGAAATCAACAATACGGAGTCCAAACTTTAGATAGCTCTTTCGCGTACCTGTTGGGAAGATATTTTGTAGAGGGCGGCAACTTTCATACCACAATTTTGCAAACTTCTGGCTATGTCTGCGCACTAATTGCTTCTTAATGATTAATACGATGATATGTGATTTTTTTTCCTTTTAGATAGCAAAAAAGAGAAAAAAAAAAACGTTTTATACGTTAGCTCCATCTGTTTCAAATTTAATATAAAGAAAATTCTAGAAAATGAAAAAATTTTGTTTTTAATGTTGCCATCTTTCAAAATTTGTCAAATGACAATTACTAGAGCCATAGTGGCTCAGGGAACCATGTTCGAATCCTCGAATTGATTTGAATCCCGCACTTGGCTCGCACCTATCACAGTACTGATGCAAAACATCCTCAGTGGTAGACGGATCATGGGTTAGAGTCCTCTTACGGTAAGATTAATTATGTGTTACTTTCGTGGTTTTCCACTCCATATAATGCAAATGCGGGTTAGTTTCATCAAAAAGTCTTCCGAAAAGTTAATTAATTAGGTTAAGGTTAATTTTCTCCCAATACCTGATCCAGGAGTTCCTTTCTCTTCTGTATTGAGTTCAGAACTACAAGGCTACAAAGTTAAAAATTGGTAGTCGTAAACTCATAATTGGGTCGGCTGTTCAACGACGGTTATAAAATAAAATAGAAAATGACAATTGCTACAACAACTCAATTTGATATATAAATAGGGCAATGAAAACGCCAAAGTCAGTATAGTTTTTTTTATGAATAATACTGGTGGATACGTTTTCATGCTTGTATAAAATTCGGCGTCTTTTGTGTTGCACTTTCAAAAATTTTCTTGCTTTTACGTGCGCACCGCCGTACGTGCTATTTCGTGGAAGAGCCCCACTCAAAGTCACATTTGACTCGCTAGTCACGGTTTTTCGACCACTGCGTTGGACTATTGTAGTTGTAGTTGTAGTTGTAGTTAATTTACGTCGCACTAGAGCTGCACAATGGGCTATTGGCGACGGTCTGGGAAACATCCCTGAGGATGATCCGAAGACATGCCATCACAATTTTGATCCTCTGCAGAGGGGATGGCACCCCTGCTTCGGTAGCCCAACGACCTGCACGTGAAGTCGAGCACTTTACGGTAGAGCAGTTTAGCGAGGACCAATACCGCACACCCTCGGTCCCTACGCAGACTGATCCAAGTGGTCACCCACCCGCACACTGACCGCAGCCAGTGATGCTTGACTTCGGTGATCTGCGTTGGACTATTGTAACGACTTGCTCAAGAATCTGCTAATGAAACAACACTGCAAAATAGCAAAAAATTGTATTATTTTATACATTTATATTGGAAAAACATGAAAAAAAAACCTTTATTTTTGTTTTTATGACATTTGAATTCAAAACTTTTTATTCAAGCTCTCTAATCAATCATCCCAACAACAATGAAGTATCCTTGTTCCATTATCATGGGAGGTTTAATTTTTTCCCTTGATGTCAGTCCACTTTCAAGCAAGAATTCCTAGGTTACGTTTACGAAAACTTATAAATGTACGGACAAAAAAAAAAAAAAAAAAAAAAAAAGAGCAAAGATCATAACCTCATATTGGTGACAAGTTACTAAAATTAATATTTTGACATTAAAAATATTTTCCTCTCATAACTGAATTCGTCCACAGTGGAAAGTTTGGAGGTAAACAATTTACTCATCAAAGCAATGGTTTACAAAAATTCTAGTTTTGCCAATGGCAAAATTTTTAAGTTACCAAAAACTATTAAATTACCGTGAAATAGAGAGCTAACTTTTTTTTTAAGTCCAAAAATATTATATGTTTTGTTTAGTTTGCTCAGTGCAAAAATAAGGCTTTCTTTTTGGTCCAAAATGAGTCCGGTTGACTGTACTTTTTCTATTGATGATGTTTTCTACACTAGAGAGCGCTGAAAGCTCTTGACTGCCTATACTTCCGGTTTACTGTTTTGTGGTGTGTTTTGAGACTATCATGAGTAGTATTTCTTGAATACGTGTATTTTTTAATCTGATTTATTATTTGTGTTTAAAAGAATTATAAGATTCGTCATTTGAAAACCTGTCATTTCAAGACGTAAGAATTGCCATTTTATAAAAGAATCGTTATAAAACACTTCTTACTTTGTTAACAATATACCAACTTCGAAATTTAAACCTAAATGATAATTTGTTAAATCAGTGTTTCCCAAAGTGTGGTACGCGTACCCCCAGGGGTACGGGAACAGTTTAGCGGGGGTACGCGTTCTTATGCGAAATATCTGGCAACAAACGAAAATTTCAAAAAAATTTATTTAAAAACAAAGCTAGCCATGAAAATTTACGATTACGCATTTTTCTATTGCCTATTATTTGCAGAGTTAACGGTTAATAATCAGTGGTGTCAACAGTCAGTTGTGATTTTGAACTTTTGTGAAATTTTTTTATAGTAAAAAATACATTCATTTTTTTTTATTAGTGGTACACAGCGTTAGGAAAAATTTAGAAAGGGTACACGAAAGTCATAAGTTTGGGAAACACTGTGTTAAATGAACATAACCTCCCAGCTTGAACAATATGCTAACACTAATGTATGATGGTGCACTTCTTGCACCAAGAACAAACAGTAAAAGGAGGCCAAATCGGGACTGCCAAATAAGAGAGTTTTTTCTAAATCTTGCAACCACGTCACCTTTTTTAACAATACATCTCTAAATAATTAAAACAAAATTTCACTTCAAACTCACGAGAATTACTTAATATCATTAATATCTGATGAAATACAGCAGATTTGAGCTCAGAAATTCTATAATTTCTTTCTCTTTTATTCAAAACAAAATTGTCTGTTTGAAAATATCACCTCGCAGAATAAGCTATAGTAAGCAGCTGTATACTTTCTAACCGGAAGTAAAGATTGAGATTGATTGATCAAGAGCTCGAGATTGTTGTTGTTTACATTTGCATTGAAAACACCATCCATTCTGAGTGAGCGATAACCTCATTCAAAACACGAATTTTCTAAAGATACTGTCGAGTAGTTAGTTTATTTCTTTCCGTCTTCACATTCTTTACTTGACTGTTCAGTTTGGTTCTAAAGGATAAGATCTTCTCATTTTTATCCTCTTTTTCAGGCTATTATGGCTACCACTACGATGATTAAACATCAATTCACTAGTATATAAGACAAGACATTATAACTCGATTCAATTTTAGGGTATCTTTTCATAGATGAATGTTGGCATAGTTTTCTACTCTCCCTACATTGATGACCGGTGAACGTGGTATGAACTCGCCTATATCGAAACTAACGCCCACTTTGATGAATGAACCACATAGAACAATTGACTAGCTATTTGTGACTACGTCATCCTCCTCCTCGCACTATTGCTTCTCAGTCTCATTTATACACACCGGGATCCTGCACACACTCGACTGCTAATAGCAATACAGGAGAGAACACACACACAACCATGAACTCAATACAGCTCTCACGTCAAATAGTCAAAAACTCGGTGAACTTAATACAGCTCTCGCCACTAGCGTTCAAATTTGTAAACTTAGCACAGTATTTCTGGTCTTTCGAAAATCAAGCAACTAGCATCAAATTCTATCCCTGATTAAATTTTGGTGGGTGAGTATTGTGGCGTAACTACCACTACGATTATTAAACATCAATTCGCTAGTATGTAAGACATGCTAACTCGAATCAATCTTGAGATACCTTTTGATTGATGAAGGTTGACATAGTCTAATACTACTTTCCTCACTCTATTGATCAGGCTATCCTTAACAGAAATTTAAAAAAAATATGGGACAGTTATTAAAAGTACGAGATGTAACACAAACCATCACTATTTACAACTGACTCATTTATAATGTACATCATATATTTCTGACAACCTAAAACTATTCGGTTCAAAATATAGGCATCCGGAGTCTGGCGTTCATCGCTGAATTCTTTCTCTTTCAAGAATAAAGCACGAAGCATGTAGTGGATCCGATTCGAAAGAGGAATTCATTTCTCCAAACAAACGTTCTAATAATTCTTAATGACGACATGCCACTTACAACATGGCGTGACAAGCAGAATGCGTCACATTTACAACCGTTCCATTACTCCCGAGGTGCTCGTAATGCCGTCTCACCTCCTAACAAATTAGGCAGTCTAAACAGTTAAAAGAGTCGCCAAAACACACACCTGAGCGCCTACTTGAAGAGCCATTTTAATAATGATGGATGAGGAAACGTGAGAAGTTTCTTTAATTTTCCATTTGCGGCCACGAATTATGATTGTTTCTGAACGCCAAGGAATGCCAAGGGAATTTGCTAGAACCCAATGTATAATATATTTTTTAATTATTCTTTCTGCTGATTCTTACGTAGGTTTGTGTTGTTAATAAATGTTTCCTCATCTTTAATGGATTCTGATTTGGCGTGAAAAGGTGATTTGAAATGAAATATTGTTTCTCAAATTTATAGCCATTCTTAAATATGTTGGCAGTGCTGTTTTTAATATTTCCGTGAATTGCTACGTAACTTAAGACATTAATGGTTTAAAGTACTCACATTTTAAAGTAATGTCGCCGTCGAATGAAATATAAATGCTTTTACAGAAATTTCTTGCCAATAGCTGCCAAAACCAAAAATTGTCTCGTTAATTTGTGATTAATAATCACGAATTATGTTTAAAGTATCTTAATACATGTAAATACTAAAAGAGTACAATTAATATCAAAACAAAATGAACAAAACTTCTTTTAAAAAAATGCGCTAAAAAGCAGCAGAATTTTCAAAAAAAGAGAGAATAAAAATAGAAATAAATGTAGAAAAGGAAAAAACAAAATTAAAAATATGACCACTGAAGCCGACGTCTTCAGGGGGTACCGGCCCCAGTGGCCAAAAAACAAAACCTTTTCTATTGAGGAAGAAGGCAAAAGCCTAAAAACCTTCCTCAGTACCCCGAAGGTTTTGTTTAAAAGTCCAGGAGAAAAAATCAAGCAAGACATAAAACTAATACAGAAAAGAAACTCATACAACTCATCAAAAACTCAAATTATTCAGAAAATAAAAATCAACAGAAAATAAAAACTCACATAAACAAGGTCAGACAGCAAACTCTAAAGTAAACCAAATGAAAAGGAATCACTTAAACCAAAAGAAAAACAACGCCCTCTTTTAAAATGCGCAGAATGAAAAAAAGATAGATAAAAGTTGTCAAAGAAAATTTACGTCACATATTAATAGAATGCTTAACTGGGGCTGCTCAGTTAAGTCTTGAATTGCGCCCTGTTAAAAGAAATAAAAAAACGATGATGTTTTTGATGAGTTGTATGAGTTTCTTTTCTGTATTAGTTTTATGTCTTGCTTGATTTTTTCTCCTGGACTTTTAAACAAAACCTTCGGGGTACTGAGGAAGGTTTTTAGGCTTTTGCCTTCTTCCTCAATAGAAAAGGTTTTGTTTTTTGGCCACTGGGGCCGGTACCCCCTGAAGACGTCGGCTTCAGTGGTCATATTTTTAATTTTGTTTTTTCCTTTTCTACATTTATTTCTATTTTTATTAATACATGTAAACGGATTTTTCCCTTACTTTAGGTACTTCTAGAACCCGTGAAAGAGGATATCATGTTAAGGCCTTAACCATGTAGTGTTAACATTTGAATCACAAATAAACAGTTTTCATATTATTCTTTCATTAATCTAACTGCTTCACTTTCAAAAGGAGAGTATAATGATCATGTTTTTAACAACCAATAATAAACATAGTTTAAGTTACAAGATTTCTTTTTCTCTTCCTGTTCAGTCACCTATGCTGGCATAGTACTAATAATCGTTAAAACGTAATTATTATTTTCATTGGTTACATTTCTAATATGCAAAACGTTCTTAAAAGTCTAAGAAACTTTTTCATTAAATCCTCAAAATCTAGAAATCTTTGTTTTTTGTTACTAAAATTAAAAAACTTTCTTTGTGTTTCTGAAAAATTTAAAACCTATACAGAATACATTTCGTTCAGAATACACCGTTTCATTAGAAGAGAAATATTGTAGTTAAAAGGCAACTATTGTAATGATGCTTCATATAGCTACCAAGTGTCTTTAAGCCCTTCCAAAAAATTGCACAGGCGATCACAACAAAGTCATGCTAAACACTCAAGATATCTCATTAACTGCTTCATTCAGCCCGTTCTTTAGATGGGAAATATTGTTTTGATACTTCATAAAGCTACCAAGTGTCTCTAAGGCCTTCTGAAAAATTGCACAGGCTATCACAACAAAGTCATGCTAAACACTCAAGATATCTCATTAACCGCTTCATTCAGCCCGTTCTTTAGATGGGAAATATTGTTTTGATACTTCATAAAGCTACCAAGTGTCTCTAAGGCCTTCCAAAAATTGCACAGGCGATCACAACAAAGTCATGCTAAACATTCAAGGTATCTCATTAACCGCTTCATTCAGCTCGTTCTTTAGATGGGAAATATTGTGTTGATACTTCATAAAGCTACCAAGTGTCTCTAAGGCCTTCCGAAAAATTGCACAGGCGATCACAACAAAGTCATGCTAAACACTCAAGATATCTCATTAACCGCTTCATTCGGCCCGTTCTTTAGATGGGAACTATTGTGATGATGCTTCATATAGCTACCAAGTGTCTCTAAGGCCTTCCGAAAAATTGCACAGGCTATCACAACAAAGTCATACTAAACACTCAAGATATCTCATTAACCGCTTCATTCGGCCCGTTCTTTAGATGGGAACTATTGTGATGATGCTTCATATAGCTACCAAGTGTCTCTAAGGCCTTCCGAAAAATTGCACAGGCGATCACAACAAAGTC
Source organism: Parasteatoda lunata (assembly GCA_949128135.1). Classification (NCBI taxonomy): domain Eukaryota; kingdom Metazoa; phylum Arthropoda; class Arachnida; order Araneae; family Theridiidae; genus Parasteatoda; species Parasteatoda lunata. Next base: position 120,643,091 of record OX421971.1, read on the forward strand.
ATGCTAAACACTCAAGATATCTCATTAACCGCTTCATTCAGCTCGTTCTTTAGATGGGAACTATTGTGATGATGCTTCATATAGCTACCAAGTGTCTCTAAGGCCTTCCGAAAAATTGCACAGGCGATCACAACAAAGTCATGCTAAACACTCAAGATATCTCATTAACCGCTTCATTCAGCCCGTTCTTTAGATGGGAACTATTGTGATGATGCTTCATATAGCTACCAAGTGTCTCTAAGGCCTTCCGAAAAATTGCACAGGCGATCACAACAAAGTCATGCTAAACACTCAAGATATCTCATTAACCGCTTCATTCGGCCCGTTCTTTAGATGGGAACTATTGTGATGATGCTTCATATAGCTACCAAGTGTCTCTAAGGCCTTCCGAAAAATTGCACAGGCGATCACAACAAAGTCATGCTAAACACTCAAGATATCTCATTAACCGCTTCATTCAGCCCGTTCTTTAGATGGGAAATATTGTGTTGATGCTTCATAAAGCTACCAAGTGTCTCTAAGGCCTTCCGAAAAATTGCACAGGCTATCACAACAAAGTCATGCTAAACACTCAAGATATCTCATTAACCGCTTCATTCAGCCCGTTCTTTAGATGGGAACTATTGTGATGATGCTTCATATAGCTACCAAGTGTCTCTAAGGCCTTCCGCAAAATTGCACAGGCGATCACAACAAAGTCATGCTAAACACTCAAGGTAACTAATGAACCACTTCATTCAACCCATTCTTTAGATGGGAAATATTGTGATAATGCTTCATACAGGTGCCAAGTCTAAGGCCTTCTGTTAATTATTTAATAAGCAGATTATTATTACTCATTAGAATATTAAGCAGAATTAAAACCCCATTTCAAGTTTATATGATAATTTGTTTCAAGGGTATGAGCAATTTTATGCAGCTTACTCATTACTTAAAAAATTAATCGGAATTTCGGAAATTTCAAATAATTTTTTTAGAAATAATTCAGAATTGTTTCTTATGTAATTTTAATGCCGAATCGAATAAAATCAATTAAAATCAAAGAAAAGTATTTATTGTTTGAAAGTTATGTGAATTTTTTTAAAATTTCTCCCTATGAGATGTTTTAATATTTTAGCAAATGATTGTATCAGCTAACAAATAGTTTTATTCTGCTCGGTATTATAAGTTATGTAGAAAATATTTGACTCAACCTCTTTTAAAAGCATTATTTCAAATCGTTCTCTCTCATTTTCTTCTCATAAAATTGCTCACAATTTAAAAATAAAATGTTTCTATAAGCTTGTGGTTAGTTTTATTCGATTTTGTGTAAAAAAAAATGCATAGAAATTGGTACCTAACTTTAAAATTTGATGTTATTAAACGATTGTTGATTCTTGATTACATTGATTAAATATTATCAAAATACCTTTTTTTTTGCAAAACTCAGATGTGATTGACAATAATGGAAGTCCTTTTCAGATTCAGCACCAAAATTTGATTAAAAAACTATTAGTTTTATGAAATCTGACGAAAAGTTTATAAATATAAACTAGTCTTATTGAGTTTATGTAAAGATTTGTGTAATAAAAGAAATGAAAATTTACTTATAAAAGTACCATAGGTAGATTATAAGATGTATAGTTTATAAGATATAGGTCCATAGGTTATAAGATGTAGGTTCAATTATGAGGAAATAAAGTGTTAAAATCTCCTAATAAGATTGGATTTATATATTTGAATTTCTGTAAAGGTTGTTAATGGTAGTACTTTCTTCGGTGTATTTTATTTTGTGACTGTGGTACCTGTCACACTTTTGAAAGCTTCATCTACGAGAATTAAACAGAAATGATAGAAGTGGAATGCAATTTATCTGAAAAAGAAAAATTTTTTTTCCAGTCATTATTATCCCAATTAAATCATGAAAAAAAATTATTTTGTTTAATTAGTTCTGTTGATGATCATATGATACTAATATTTTAAAACCTGATGCTATTATTGCAAATATGATTTTCTTACTAATTCATATTTTTTACTTTTAGGTTCCTATACTTCTAAGTTTCAACTGGGAAACAGAATCGATATTTAAGATAATTTTGTTGGTTTTGTAAAAAAAAATGATATTTTAATTTTAAATAAAATGATTTTTAATGTCAGCTGACTAATTATTTGAATTTGCAGTTTTATAGCTTTTAAAATTCAAGCATCTTAGACATCTACCTTATAAAAATGTGAGTTCTCACAAATGTTTTTGTCGGTTAACTGTCATTTCAAGATAATCTATATTATATAAAACGCTAATACGTACGTATGTATCAATAAAACCGATGATATTTCTTTTCTAGCGTTGGCAACAGTTTTCATTTTTAATTGTAGGCGTTTTGTACAAATCTCAAAATTTTTTTTTTCGTATTTATCCACATAATTAAGAAGTTGTGAAGTCATTACATAAACACAATAGCATTTGTCTTCGATTCTCACTGAATTCTAACCGAATATGTGTGTGCTACATCTCCGATTTTCGCCGAGAAAAAAACGGTTGGTTGGTTTTGAGTTCTGAAATAGTTCCTTTTCATTGGCAGAAATGAGAATTGTTATGCTATTTATATTATTTGCATAAGTTATAATTGTTATATTATTTGCACAACACTTAAATATTTACTTTATTTTCTTCATTTATAGAGAGAACAGTCGGCAAAGAATTCTGTTAGGTTAAAAAAATTTCGCTAAAAACAAAAAAAAACGAATTCTAAAAGAAATAAAAATAAACAACTTAAAAAATAAAAATGCTGTTGCCAGCCATAGAAATTTTTGAAAGTTAACTTAGCAACATAAATCAAAATGACATACAAGTGCAGCTAGATCAAAATTATGAAACCTGAGCGCTTGACGTAAAACTATTGCTATTTTATTTTGAATTGAGCGCTTTACTATTCCACGTTTTGTTAAGGCATTTCCTTTTTAATTGTAGGCGTTTTGAACAAAACTCTAAACTTTTTTTTCGTATTTATCCACATAATTAAGAAGCTGTGAACTCATTACACAAACACAATAGCATTTGTCTTCGATTCTCACCGAATTCTAACCGAATATGGGTGTGCCACATCTCTGATTGTCGCCGAGAAGAAAAGGGTTGGTTTTAAGTTCTGAAATAGTTCGTTTTCATTGGCAGAAATGAGAAGTGTTATGCTATTGCTATTTTATTTTGAGTTGAGCGCTTTACTATTCCACGTTTTGTTACATTATTAGTTATGAGTTAAATGCTGTTTTATTATTTCATATTTTAAGTTAATATTTTGTTTTAAGTTAAATTTTATTAGAGTTAAATTATGAATCTTAATAATCTACGTACGGTATACAACAATCTACGAAGAAGAGACAGCCGCTCTGATGAAACTCCAGAAGAGCAATGTCAACAGAAAACAATTAGAAATGCTACAGAACGAGCAGGACGTTTTAATGAAGCAACTGTAGAACAACATCAACAAAATTAAGGTTTAGAATTGCCTCGGAGAAATTTGAATTGTTAACAATGACTTAAACAAAAGTTTTATTTTGACTGACAAATACTATATTATAATTTTAATTTTTTCTATGACTATACTCATTTTCTTACTATTTTCTTTGCTTTTTATACATTTTATATTTTTGTGATAAAATAAAAAAACTTATAGTTGTTCTGCTTCTGAACACTGATGATAACGCAAAATGATGGGCTTCATCAACAATCAAATCAACAACAATCAACAATTAGTAAAATATATACATATATTTTACTAATTTACTAATACATATATTAGTAAAATATATACATATATTTTACTAATTCCATATTATTAGGGTGGCGCCCTTCAGAGAATTAAAAATACAAAATTATCTTCATCGAAGCTGATGCTTTACATCCGGCGTTCAGTGGCAGACTACTATTTCATATTGTTTTACAAAAAATGGCTTTAGCCCTCTGGTGGGAAAGACTTTAAAACAAAACTTACAACAGTTACTTTTCTCAACAACTGAAATTTAGAATAGCGTGATTAAGAAAAATATGTGAACTGTTTGCAATTTCAAAATAATATTGAAATGTACAGGTTCAGAATTTTCTACAGTGAAACGTTTTCGGAACTTCAGTGTTCAAAAAAGTATACAAAAGCTAGACGTTAAGAACGTATCCAATGAGCGAGCAAAGCGAGCATCGGATTGCGAAGCAATCCGAAATGAACTGCAAAAACAGTTCCGAGGGTTGGCAAGCGCCAGCGAGGAGGGGGCGAAGCCTCCTAGTTTAATTTAATCTATTAAAATTACAGAAGAATTAAGTATTTGAAACTTTCTTTAACAGCTTAACAAAAGAAGCAATTACTGACGAAGGAGCCGCGATGGCTCAGGGGATAGAGCGTTCGCCTTCCAATGAGGCGAACCGGGTTCGAATCCCAGTCGATACGAATTCCGCATCCGGCTTGCACTGACCACAGTGCTGACGTGAAATATCCTCAGTGGTAGACGGATCATGGGTTAGAGTCCCCTTGCCGTCAGGCTAACCGTGGGAGGTTCTCGTGGTCTTCCTCTCCATGTAACGCAAATGCGGGTTAGCTCCATCAAAAAGTCCTCCACGAAGGCAAATTTCTCCCAATACTCGATCCAGGAGTTCCCTTGTCTTCTGGATTGGGTTCAAAATTACAAGGCTACGGAGTTGAACATTAGTAGCCGTAAACCCATTAAGTTGGGTCGGCTGTTCAACGACGGTTATAATATAAAATAAAATTACTGACGAAGGAGCCGCGATGGCTCAGGGGATAGAGCGTTCGCCTTCCAATGAGGCGAACCGGGTTCGAATCCCAGTCGATACGAATTCCGCATCCGGCTTGCACTGACCACAGTGCTGACGTGAAATATCCTCAGTGGTAGACGGATCATGTGTTAGAGTCCCCTTGCCGTCAGGCTAACCGTGGGAGGTTCTCGTGGTCTTCCTCTCCATGTAACGCAAATGCGGGTTAGCTCCATCAAAAAGTCCTCCACGAAGGCAAATTTCTCCCAATACTCGATCCAGGAGTTCCCTTGTCTTCTGGATTGGGTTCAAAATTACAAGGCTACGGAGTTGAACATTAGTAGCCGTAAACCCATTAAGTTGGGTCGGCTGTTCAACGACGGTTATAAAATAAAATAAAATTACTGACGAAGATGTAATAGTAAAAACTTATAAATGAAAATCTTTACCGGTAAAAAAATTTAAAGATATACTTAATTCTTTGTATAATATAAATTATAGTGAGATTTAGAAATTAATCAACTAAGTTGACCGTGTAACACCTCACGTTTGTGAATTATTACCTTAGTAAGTAACTAAGCATTAACAAAACAACTTTAGTTTTGAGCTTTTTGTTGATAAATTAATACCATTAAAAATAGAAAAATATGTACTTGAGGTTACGAAATAATAACCTATAATAATAACACCTCACTTTAATAAAATAAAAATAAAAACTTTTCCAAGTGTCAAAAAATACACTTGAGGTTGATTTATAATATACAGAAATATAAAATGGTACACCTTAGGTAGATAATTAAATACCTTAACAACTATATAAATCCACACTTGAAGTTGAAAAATAATAACCCAATGTAGAACATGGAATACCTCACGTTCATAAAAACAACCTATGCAACGGTCGAAAAATACACTCGAGGTTGATCTATAATATCTTGATGTGTAAAACGAATCACCTTAAGTTGATAAAAAAATACCTCTACAAGCATAAAAATACATACTTGAGGTTGAAATACAATAACCTGAGGTAAAACATAAAACACCTCACGTTAGTAAAAAATTACCTTTACAACTGTCAAAAAATACACTTGAGGTAAATCCAGAATAACCTGAAATGTTAAATAAAACACCTTAGGCTGTTGAATAAAATACTTCTACGGCTGGAAAAAATTTACTTCAGGGTAATAAGTAATAACCTAAAGTTTAAAACGAAACACTTTAAAGTAGTAAATTACTACCTCTCCACAGATGTAAGATGAAACACCTCAGGTTGATACATATATATCTCTAGAGGTATATTTAAAGTATATTTGTGATAAATTTTAAGGTAATCATTTGCACCCCTCTCAACCTAACGATGTATCAACTCAGGGCGCTACAGGCAAATAACAACCTCATTTATACCTTAAAAAAAATACTTTATTTATACCTCAAAAATAGCTAAATTTTTTCACAAAGGACTTTCTGAATAGCACGAATGAATGCAACAACCCACGTGACTCTTGTTGGAAGCCTAAACCGGATGATTACCATCAGGTGAGGAGCATATCGCACTTCTCTGCAAGCATTCAATTTCGGATTACTGCAAACGCTATACGCTTTAGTAGCATCGAAAACAAAGTGTTATGTTTTCTGAAGAAACATAACACTTATATCTAAACATATCTATGAAATAAAAGTAGATATTTTTCTGCTTTTAGCTTTTTGTACCTTTCCCTGTTGTTTAATTTTCCTAACATTTAAATTTACATTTTTATTAAGGAATAAAATTATTTTATTAGCGGAGATAAGAAATAATTTAATCCAAATGACTTGAACACGTTTCTCCTAATTTCTTCAATTTTATTAACTTTCTCGCTGACTCTATTTTTGGCATAACTTCGCATCGATAACTTCCCTCACTTTTCCCCCAGGTTAATCCCCAAAGTACACCAGAAACGAAGCCAAACTATTACCATCCGAAGCCATATTAGGGAATATACGTATGTCTTAGTCCCAATTAGCTTCAGTAATCTTGGGGTTGGGGAAAAAAAATAGAGACTCAGTTTTTTTCCTCTATCATCTTCGTGTGGGAAACTTATTGATTTAATCTAGTGATGCGTTGACAATTGTTTCTCTAATCTTACTTTTTCGGCTTTTCTTGTGTGATTTTTATTTTGTTTTCGGCCCATACATGTGATGTAGATTACCAAATGTGCTAAATTAGCACACGCAGCAAGACGTTTTGTAAGATTAGGATTATATGTCTCGGAGGTAATAGGTAAGAAACAAACAACTTTCATTTTTGTTTTCTTTGCACCGTCTCTGTTTTGTGTTTGTTTCTTCAACTTTCGTAAGGATTCTTTTGATTTGTAGACCCTGTCAGTAGAATCAGCAAGATTTTATCTTCGCGATTCAGCAATTTCGGTCAGTAGTGTAGCTAAGTTTATTGAATTTGCAAACAAAACCACACATAAACTTGAAAGCAAAATTTTTTTTCTTCCTTTGCATCTTTTTAAGTTGACAGCAAGTCTAATCTGATTCGAATCATCAGCTTTGTCTGCTCATTAATAGAGAAATAATGCTGTACAAATTATAGAATATTATCACTATATATATATATATATATATATATATATATATCCATTACAATATTTGCCAGGCACTTAAATGAGGAAAAAAACAGATGCAAAAAAGAATGTGCATACTTAATTGTTATAAAAAGGAAAAATAAAATAAAAGTGAAAAAAATTAGAATATCTTTGACAGGAAAATGAATACAGTCATTAACTAAGAGATTGGCAGTCATATAAATGTAACAAGATTCCAGAGCATCATGATAAGTTGATGTGATAGGGGTGGAATATATTTGGGTGTTATCAAATGTAAATTTATACTCAAGTTTTCAAGAATGTATGAAATATTGAGGACTATTATGTTATTGGAATCGAATTCCTGATTACTGTTATGTACTAGGTTATTGAGCAACCGGAAATTTAAAATCCATTTCCATTGGAAAATCGACATCTTTGCAAAGAAATTATCATATACAGGTTATCCAGTAGAAGAAATCTGATTTCAAAATCAAAAATCTTGACAACAAATGATGAAACAAATGGTATTATCGAGAAAGCTGTAAAAATTTTATATTGAAGTTTTTGATTTTAGTTAAAAAAGTTGCCAACAGATGGTACTATACATTGCTTTTGAATAGATAACAAATGCCAGGGACTGAAGTCTAATTTGTGATATCCCAGTACTAGAAACGATGTACTAGAAAATCAGTGTTCGATACAGTAGCTTCTAATCCGGTCAAACAACCTCCATTCACATTTCAACGATCGCTTTTTATAGATAGAACTGATCGATGACTTCCAACGCCAACTGTTAACAACTTTTGCATTTAACTTTAAAAATTTATGTATTAAATTTTTACAACTTTGACAATAAACATATCGTTTGTTTCATTGCTCTACCGCTATGCGTTTCCAAGATTTTTAATTTTAAAATCAATCAGCCCCCCGCTGTATTTAACTTTGATTCCAGTTAAAAAAATATTAAAATGAGCTATTTTTCATAAAAGAAATTATTTTTAGCGCAGCTATTATTCTAAAAGATACTAAAAGCTTTCTTTCAAACGTAAATTACCGTCTGAAAAAAATTTCCATTAATATGAATAATTACAATTAATTTCGGAAGTCTTTGATGTCGACTTTTCAATACATTTTAACAATTTTAAAACATACAACTTTCCTTTGAAATGTGAGGGATTGAAAATATTATTCTCACGGGAAAATATTTAAAGTACATTTTAAATTTTGTGATTCACATAAACGTATATTTAATAGATTGTAATTTGGTAATTTTGTATTCTAATTGTTTTAAAAAAGCAAATTATTTGTAGAAAATATTTGGTATTCTCATTACAAAACTCTTTCGATGAAATTATTACTTCATCTTAAGTAAGGGATTTTTAATTTCTTTCGTAATAATTATTTCCCACTTCTTTTTTTAATTTCTTTTATTAATTAATTATTTTAAGGCATTGCGTCAAAAATCAGAGCTTAACATTCTGTCGAAGAGAGATGATAAAAACAGCGTTTTAATAAAATCTCTAAGGTATAATCACGAAAGATGTTAAAATAACATCGCAGCGGGATGATTTCCATAAAAAAAAAGTAAGTGATTTGATCAAATTTTATAATTGTTTTATGAAAAGGTGAAATAATATTGTATAGATGAAACGGCCACTGTAATCAATCGGTTTAGTTTAAATAATTGACAATTAGTACCCAAGTAATCGTAATAATAACCAAGTAAATCGTTTAAAGTGTGATTTGTATACATAATAATTTTCAGTGAATAATTTTCAACTAATTTCGCAATACATTTCCAATACGCATGTATAATTCCTCACACAGACACCGTCGCAAGTTAAGAACAGACCATTACGGTATAGGATTTAAGTAATCATCCGTGGATGCATATTGTTCTGTTGTACTTCATTATCAAATTCTATAAATAAGCTTTAAAAACAATATAAAAGCTTTTAAAAGTTAAATTCGTCGAACTGACTGTTTCATTTTGTTCTTTATATTATTATAAAAGTTAGAAAAGTGATTTTTGTATTACAAAAATAAAATTTTAAATGCAATAACTACTGTATTTGTAATTTTTACATGCACAAAAAAATAGAGTACACACACACATCTTATTCAATTAGAGCAAATGAAACAAAATTTTGAAGCTAAGTATAATATAATATAATATAAAAACACAACAATATGATTTTCAATACATAAATTTTACAAATCTTTTATAGAATGGTAAATCACAAAACCCCACCCACATTTCCCTCCCTCGACTGCAGTCGTAATCGGTGAAAAACTAAGACCACTATTGCCATCTATTAGGAAAATGGTGAATTAAGTATCCTAAAGTAGAAACGAACTCGGGCTTCACAAAATAGAAACGTTAATTCTTCTCCTGTCCGAAGTCAGTTCGGGCATCAAAAATACTGCACGTGGTAGTTGCCCGAACAGGATTCGGGCGACACTGGCAAAGGATTAAAAAAGGATATAGTTTCGCAGTCTTATTGGAATCCTAGACTAGGCGACATATTTCGATAAATACGGAGAACATTCGTTCATTAAAAAGAAACAACTATATGACGTTGCAAGAGCATTATATTTGATTGGACCTCTAAAAATGGTGCGTCTTAGCTGACATACTCTTAACAAATCAAATGCGAGATAAAGAATTTTTACTTTTGTCTCACTGTTGAAGAAAATCGCCTGCAAGAAACAATATTTATTTTAATCAGTGTCTTTAAATACGAACAGAAAGACGTATATTTGTTATGATTTTTAGTTATTATTTTTATTAATCCTTATTACTTGTTAATTGATTATTGTGTTAATAAGAAAGAAAGCAAAAAGAGGCCGTTGAACGTCGCTTCAAGAGTTGGCGATGTTGATATACTTTCGCTCAGGGAAATTGGCATCCATTTGGCGTGCACTTAGATGCAAACAGGCTCCCTCCATAGGAATAATGGCTTTTTCTTAACTTGCAACAGATAGAATATCAGTTGTTTCTTTTGGCTGCAGACTCCCGTACTTTGTATGCATTGCTTATTTTTAATGCGGCTTTTGTGCTAGTATGGTTTTAATTCTTTTTTAAACTCTTTTTATTATTTTTTTTCAAGTCACTTATCCTTAAAAAAAAACGCGTCAATATTCGGTTTTCCTGGAAAATGTATACCGGTCCGTGACATTTAATAATAATAAACATCAGTGTATGGTAAACCGGGCAATGGCACTTTTTCTTTTGACTAATCTCTCATCCTTAATTAAAATTCTAACATTTTCATCAGTTTTTCGTAACGATATTGAAATTTATAAACTCAAGATTTCAAAAATTATTTATCATTCATCAATAAATTTGATTATATGCTAAAATAAACGAAAATAAATTGAATTTTTAAAGCTATCTTTTTAAATTAAAATATAAGCAAAACTCCGTACGTTTATATCTTCTTTGTTATTTTCATTCATCTCGTTTATTTCATCTTTTTGCTAAAACCGTAGAGGAATTCGTTCAAACCACTTACAAATGGGAACAACATAGCAAAAGCTAGTAAAAAGGAAAGATTTTTTAATAAATTTTGCAAAAATTGGATAAATTTAATAGATTTTTTAAAAATCTTATTGTAAATATTTTAATCTTTATTTTATCGTTTTAAAACTGCAAAAACTTTAAAAAAATCTTAGCGCTTATAGAATACAATGCACCGACCGAATTGTGTATTGGTCAGGGAGCTGACCTCACATCAGAAAAGTCCTGGGTTCGAATCCTGGACAAGGCATGGCTGTCCCTTTCTTCTCTGTACTATCTGTCCTTACTGGGGAAGCAACTTAGGCCAACCTTAGAGAGTGTCCAACGAATCTTCCTCACTGAAATCTGAATGACGAATGTCAATCAGGTGGGCACTGAAAGAAAAAAACAATGTTTATAACTCAATTTTTAAATTATTCATAACTTGCTGTATTTATAAGTTGAAAAAAAATATCCAAATATGATTCCGTTTTGATTTTTTTTAAAACTACATGATTATAGCTATCGTTGCATTTAGAACTTTCAGAAAATATTATTTTTTTTCCAAAATGGACATATTTTAAAAAACAAATATAAAAAAAGACATAAAATAAGTTAATTTTCGAGCATTACTCAAAACTAGTAAATCCAATTCAAAGTTCCCTATTGCGTGCAGCCAGACCCTGTATTTATTGCAAACACTGTGTCAAAATTTGAAGTAAATTTGTTGAACTTGATAGAGATACAGCAAGCACGACAAACATATTTTCGAGTAAATTGCGTTTTAAGTTTCGTGATTAGTTTTTTCCCCCCAATGCCCACCTTGAGAAATGACCTATCGTCATACAGGCATTTGAAGGGTAGATTATTTGTTGGGCACTCTTTCGGGGGCAACATATTACGCGGACCAACGTTGCTCCCACAGTAAGGTTAGATAGTACAGATAATGAAAGAACATCCATGCCCTGCCCGGGATTCGAACCCAGAACTTTTCTGCTGCAAGGCCAGTTCCCTGACCCCTACACAGGACAGTTGGTAGTTTGGTGATCAATAATCCATATAAATATAGAAAGTTTTGCAGCTAACTATAATGCATCAATACCAGGTTCATAAGATGCTTCTGCATTTTCAGTTGTCTCAAGTACAAATCTAGCTTTTTCCTTGTCAATCTATCCTCGTGTGACGCCTTGTTCCGTAACTGTCAAAAAAGCCTAGAAACATTCATTAAAATTATTGCAGCTTCATAAATAACATTTTCAGTTGTTTATATTCAAAGTACCATTATTTCTTTTTCTTACAGAATTTAAATAAATTATTTGAATGAAATAGTTAGAATGATATACTAAAATGTTCTGATGGGAGTGAGCAAATCCGTTAATTAACTGAGCTCACAAGTACACTTGTTAATAGATGTTAGATTTATTGTTTATTGGATTTACATACATATGCAGGTTTGTGTGCTCAATTTTGATTTATAAGCCTTTGACAAAACAGAGAAGAACAGCACTACGATACATACAGGGAAACAGCGGGATTCAAGCTTTGCATAACGTGGAGGTAGTGTGCTCCTTCGCCAAGCACCTCACTAGACATAATTTGCTATAACTGTTATTTTTACAAAAATCAACTTATTATTCTGGTACAATAATTATTATAAGGAAAAACTAGCAAAAAGTTTTTTTTTTTTTTTTTTTTTTTTCATTTTTTAAAAATTTTTCTGTGTTGAAGATAGTTAAGATTGAAAAATTTATTTCTAAATTAGTTTTTTTTATCTTAATTTTAATCTTCAAGAAAATTAATTTATAAATTAATTACTAAAAAAATCACCTCACAGAGTTGTTTTAACATCTTCCATGAATTGAATCGTCTACTTTAGGGATTTGATCAACTTTCCGTTTTCATCATTTCCCTGAGACAGTTTTATTAATTAAAAATTGTTCAAAATGAAATTTTAGACGAAAAAATTGCTTAAACTTTTGAGTAAGATAAAAAAGAAATAAAATTTACCTAAGACATTAGTTGAGTAGATTACTGAGAAATAAAAAAAGATAGAGGTAGTGTTCACAGTTACCTGCCGATATTATGATTCAACTTTGAAAACATTTTTTGAAAGTATCAAAAACGATTTTTTTTTCCTTGTTATAATTTAAATTTATTTTACTTTAAAAAAAACTTACTCTTATTAAAATATCGTATTTTTAAAAAAAAAGTTAGGTGTTTTTGAGGTTGACAGGTGTAAAGAAATACACCTCAGATATAAATTAAGGTTATGTTAAAATGACCTCACCAATAAACCTTAACTTCAACTTCATTTACACCTCATAAAATCAACTCATGTATAGCTCAGCTATAATTTTAGCTCAAATTGGGTGAAATTATTCACACCTCAAATATATTTATTTGCTTGAATTGTAAAAAACAAAAATAACATTCTCTAAGCCGGCTGTTATGAGGTAGATTTCTGTCAACCTCAAGTGTGATTGAATGAAGTTCATACACTTTTATTAGAAACCTCGGGAAGTTGATTTTTTATAGTTGTTTTTGAAGTCAACTTCAAATGAACTTTAAATCAACTTTAACACCTCAAAACAACATCAGATGAACCTCAAAAACACTTTAAATTTTTGTAAGGGATCTGGGATTTAAACACCTTTAAGTTGCTCTTGTAAGTTATATTCAAGAAGCATGATTTATATATAACAAAAACAAAAAATAAATTAAAAAAAGAGAAAAAAAGAACATTTTAAAATACATGACGCTAAAAACCGCTGAAAGAATTATTACATCAGGTATCTTATTATAAAAAAGGTTTCTTCCTTTACTGAAATCAAAATGCAATTTACTTTAAAAAAAAAAAAAAAATAACAATTTTGATATTTTTTTATAACTTTCTCAGATAACAAAAATTCCTTATAAAATTCTCATATAAATTACATTATTTAAGAACAAAAAAACTCTTTTAGTTTTTCTCGATCTATTAATTTTTTTTATTCCAATCATACATAACGAAGTTGTAGGCTGTCAGAGACCCATCACAAAAATGGAATCAGATGCCTTTTGCGGTTCCGGTTATTCTTTTTCTTCCAGCAATGACAAACTATAGGGCCGGACGTCCGGACGCTTAGAAAACCCCTTCTCTTCCTCCCAAATCATCCAAGTAAGAAGACATGGAAGAGGCTTATTTGTTTCTAACCCCCTCCCCCACCATTTACTTTACAGAGGGGTAAAGGGGACGGAAGAATTAATGAGAAATGGTAAAGGAGGGGGGGTAGACCCCAGGAAACGGACTCGAACTTCTGTTTAAAAGAATATAATGCAATAAAAATCTCCCTTTTTTTGGAATTATGATGCATCTGAAGTGATGGGGGAAGATCGGATAAAAATGGTTATTTGATTTTGAAGGAAATGAATAATGACCGAGAGAAACTTCTTTTTAACTGTGACTGTCTCTTTTTCTTTCTGTCGAAGATCACGAGATATGCTGCTCTCATAAGTAAGTTTTTTTTTTTTTTTTTTTTTTTTTGCAAGAAGTGTACTTTGCCAGAATAAACTTAATAGAGCATTAAATGCATGTTTGCCTTAGCGATAACTTTTACTCTTGAAGCATAATAATTTTTATAAATATACTTGCCCACTTAATTTTCAAATAATGACAACATTAAATTTTTCATGAGAAAGATGAAATATACATTTCATCAAATGAACTATAAATTATGTTATATGAAATATATATTATATCCTAATATATATTATATGAAAGATAGATTACATTACATGTTACGTCACATGAAATAGATATATCATTGCAAACAGATATATCATATGAATTAGATATATCATATAAAATAGATATATTATATGAAATATGTCATATGAAATATATATCACGTCATATGAATGCATATTCTGTAATATTTACTATAGATTACGTCATATGAAATGAATATGGAGTAATATATATCAGCATCAGATGGAATATATAACGTCAGAATAAATAGGTAATTTTCTAGATCTGATAAATATATAGTGAGTCTGAGGAAATATATATTATTTCATCGGAGAAATATATATTACGTCAGATGAAATATGTAATACGCAATATCAAACCTATATTGAGTGTGATGAAATAGAGGAAGTTGTATAAAGTATATCTCTCTCAAATTGTACTACCGCTGATATGCATTGTGCTGAGAACGCTCTAGCATATAATTTAAGATGTTTTCTCTAAAGAAGAATCAAGTCTCTGTGGGCAAGTTTTAAGTTTCTATTTAAGTTAATTATTTTTTGAAGATTTAAATATAGTTTTTGGACGTTTTATATAGCAGAACTGAAGGAATGATTAATAAAGGCATCATATAATTATTAAGTAACTTATTCTGCTATGTTCTACAAGTTTTTTATTAACCAACTATTGTTTGAAACTTAGAATACCACTTTGTTTGCGTAGTTGCCTAAATCCTTTCTCGTGTGCAGTCCTAGGAGCAATCTGTCAATTTTAACTTCCGAGCAAGTCGATTCTCAAGCCATTTCAACTACACTAGTGCATGATTACATTCAAACTATCGGAAGCGGCATAGAACTATTATAAAATTCACGCTTGAACTTCGTAGCATGTAACATCATGTTCTACTAACATTTAATAGATTTATAATACTGTTGCTGTGTTGCTATACGTGTAACAGAACATCAAATTTCTCATTATGCTGTTAATACTATTAACACTTTCAGGAGAGGAAAAATGCGAAAGAAACCGACATACTCCGAGAGTGTACGTACCAATACGAGGTGTGAGGCGAGAGTACTGTATTGAAATAACGTTCGTGGATCGTTTTAGTCAGAGAGGCTTGTTTTCATACCGTGGGCCGTTAAGGAAGAATCGAGCGATAACATACGAGAGAGTGGCTAAGACCGGGTAGCACATGTCCAAAAGCTCGCCATTTCAGAGTATTTCGCCCCAAGCAGTTATTTGGCTGCTAAGTGACGTAAAATAGTAACCCTGCAGGTTTTTCCTCGCATGTACGCACGGTTAGCCTCACGGCTAGGGGACTCTAACCCATTATCCGACTATCATTGAAGATATTTTACGTCAACACTGTGTTCGGTGCGAAATTCGTATCGACCAGCTATCGCTGGGATTCGATCCCGGGTTAACTCGTTGTTAGGCAATCGCTCTATTCCCTGAGCAACCACGGCTCAAGAACAATATAGTGTGATATTTTCCTCTTTTAGATAAACTGACCAGTGAAGGAACACTTAAGCTTCGCTTGCCTTTTAAAAAATCATATTAATTTCAAAATTCGTAATTTTAGTTAAATGACAGTGTCAACATATTTGTTACTAATTGCAAATTATGTAAAAAAATTGTAGGGAACTTACATAATATTGTTTTAAAGTTTTGGAGCTTCAAATAACAAGTAGTAAGAAAACCAAGTGAAGGAACAGCTCTTACCAGTGAATGAACACCCAGTAAAGGAACACTTAATTTTGGTTATTTTTTAATGCTCTTTATGAATTTATAAGCCATACACATGTTTAAAAACAAGCCTATGCTTGAAATTGTAACATATAAATACTTGGAAAGTGTTAACATTTATTTTTTTGTAATCATGAATTGAAAATTAAAGAGTCAACATATTAACACATACTGTTCATTCACTGGGAAATCTATGCCCAGTAAAGGAACATGCCTGTTCCCTCCCTGGTTAGATGTGTTTTCCGTATTTTTAACATACTTCTGGTTTTTTTTATCGGTGGGTGATGACTAGTATAAATCAGGACCTGGTGTTGCTCCGAATTATCTGTTGCTGAATGATATCGCATTCAGTAATAATCGCTGTGTATAATATTCATGATATTGTTATATTTCATACACCTACGTGTATTATCGGTGGGTGATGACTAGTATAAATCAGGACCTGGTGTTGCTCCGAATTATCTGTTGCTGAATGATACCGCATTCAGTAATAATCGCTGTGTATAATATTCAAGATATTGTTATATTTTATACACCTACGTGTATTATCGGTGGGTGATGACTAGTATAAATCAGGACCTGGTGTTGCTCTTCTTGACTTCATGATCCTTATAAGCGATGCACTGGTTTTTTTAATTTTATTATGTTTATAATATTTTTATTTAACGGATAATCAAGTATGAGAATTAAAACTTTGCGTTTAAAAAAGATAACAATCAATTAATATCATTAATAGTCTGTTATAAAAAGTTTTAGTATTAGATGTGGATGTAGATGTGGATGTAGTTAATTTACGTCGCACTAGAGCTGCACAATGGGCTATTGGCGACGGTCTGGGAAACATCCCTGAGGATGATCCGAAGACATGCCATCACAATTTTGATCCTCTGCAGAGGGGATGACACCCCTGCTTCGGTAGCCCAACGACCTGCACGCGAAGTTGAGCACTTTACGGTAGAACAGTTTAACGAGGACCCATACCGCACACTCTCGGTCCCTACGCAGACTGATCCAAGTGGTCACCCACCCGCACACTGACCGCAGCCAACCTGTCTTAACGATCAGTCCACTGCGGGACGTTTTAGTATTAGAGTTCAATAAATTTATACATCTTGAAATTAAAATCTCCTTTGGAAGTAATATAAAAAGAATTAATGTTTACAATTACTGTTATACCACTTACTTTTAAATGGAATTTTTTTTTAATTTTCGGAAATTTATGTTAGTCTGAATGTTTGTTTCTAGCACGCGTTTTTACTTCGTTTCTTTTTCCTTGCCTTTTTACTAGTTTAAAGAACTATAATAAAATCTATTTTTTTCTCTCGCGATTTCGTTTGTCTTCTATTTTTTAAATATTTTGTAACGATTCTGCTTTCGTGACAGGGCGTCTTTCCTGTATTGTTTCCATAAAAAATAGTGTTTTTTCTATATTCTATGCAAGCTACTCAATGTAGAGGAGTAAGTATAAAACATTGCAAATTGATTAAAATGAGGTGAACCGGTTTCGAATCTCAGGGATAGCTGGCTGATAAGAATTCCACACGCGGCTCACACCGTGCTGACGTGAAATATCCTCAGTATATTTCCCGGCATAGGATAGAGTCAGGCTAACCGTGGGAGCACTTCATGGTTTTCCTCTAACGCAAATGCCCAATACTTGATCCATGAGTTCCCTTGTTTTCTGGATTGAGTTCAAAATTACAAGGCTGCGTAGTTGAACATTAGTAGTCATAAATCTAAATTTGGGTCGGCTGTTCAACGACGGTTATAAAATGATTAAAAAAATGTGTGCATTTTGTAACGAAAAACGTAGTGTAAATCGATGAAGCAATTCAAAAATTATTAAGGAAAGTTTAATCTCTCACAATGGGTTTCAACAATGAAATTTCGTTAGAATGGGTTTCAACAATGAAAATCGATGAAGCAATTCAAAAAATATTAAGGAAAGTTTAATCTCTCACAATGGGTTTCAACAATGAAATTTCGTTAGAATGGGTTTCAACAATGAAAATCGATGAAGCAATTCAAAAAATATTAAGGAAAGTTTAATCTCTCACAATGGGTTTCAACAATGAAATTTCGTTAGAATGGGTTTCAACAATGAAAATCGATGAAGCAATTCAAAAAATATTAAGGAAAGTTTAATCTCTCATAATGGGTTTCAACAATGAAATTTCGTTAGAATGGGTTTCAACAATGAAAATCGATGAAGCAATTCAAAAAATATTAAGGAAAGTTTAATCTCTCATAATGGGTTTCAACAATGAAATTTCGTTAGAATGGGTTTCAACAATGAAAATCGATGAAACAATTCAAAAAATATTAAGGAAAGTTTAATCTCTCACAATGGGTTTCAACAATGAAATTTCGTATTTTCAATATTTCACGCGTACACCATTTTTTATGGCACTGAAAAGTGGTGATTGTATACAAACAACCCCATGAAAATTTCGAAAGTTCAGATGGAAAAAAAAAAATCACAGTCCGAATCGGTTCTCTCGTTATCGAGTTATTAACGAACTACCACCATACATACATACTTTTGCTTTTATTTATATAGAGGTAAGATGTGCGTATGTATATTTAGTTAAGTGATTGCATAAATATTCTTATGTATTAAAAGCTAGAGAAATTATTTTAAAGAAAATTTTGAATGCAATTTTTCTTGCAAAATCTTTCTTTTTTAAGTCTTTTATTTCATTTTAAAGATATACATTCTATCCTTTCGCATTAGATCTTGAATTATATAAAAAAATATTGATTTTTTTGGTCTTGTTTATAAGAACGTTGCTTTCATTAAAATCGGTCTGTTTTTTTTTAAACATTCTTTTAATTATAAAAAATAACAAGTTGTCGATTTTTAAAAGTAAAAAAATAAGAATGTAAATCTTATTCTTTCAACATCATGTAATCCTAGTTAATTAATTTAGTAATTAGAATAAAAGCGTTAATTAGATATTGGAAAGCTATTTTGCTCTTCTCATTTTAATTGGATTCTGCGGATGAAAATCAATTATTTTTTACTTCCTTCGATGATTTAAATAAAATATAATTTTTAAATATTTCTTTCATTAAATCCAATAAAGAAATGAATGTTTTTCCTTCAAAAACATTTTCTCTGTTTCTTTTTTAAACTCATATTTTAACTAATTTTTGATAAGAGCCAAAAGAAAAATGCATTAAAGAAACTACAGGAAGAGTTACATTTTCAAGTATCATTGATTTAAAAAAAAAAAGTCATCTCAGTTGTTTTCTTTCTCTTTCAAATTTAGCTAAGAGGAGATTAGTTTTAATTATGTATTTTTTCTGTAATCTTTTCGAACTTTCTGTTTCACCTAAAATAGTCACTGAATAAGGATAGACATTTATTCCAAGATTCATTTCTAAATTTTAAATTAATTGAAATTACGGAGATGAATTTGGCATGAAGCTAATATAAAAATACAAATAAATAATTGGTAAATATTCCGTATGCAGCTCAAAATGAGTATTAAAGAAAATTGACACAACTCAAATTGAATGTTTAAAAAAATGGACACGGCAAAAAAAATGCTCTTTTTCAACTGTGTACTTGATCTTCAAGAAGAAGAAGACTACCCATACTCGCACATGTGACCTATGACGTCAGCGTCAGCTAATCGTTATCAGTAAAATCGCGTATTAAAGTTTCTCCACATAAGTTAGAATGTTAATTAACATTAAATTCATTAAATACAGAGCCGTATCGCTAATCGAATTTGTTGAAATATAATTCTTTCTCGTCTACTTCCTTTGCTTAATTTAGACTTATTATTTTTTTTATGTTTTTTAGTATAACCGATATAGATATATTTTTATTTTGTTTACCTGACAACTTCGATGCATAACAAGTTTATGTTCTACTTGGCTTCTTGTCTGTCTTTGTGTTAAGTATTTGTGTAAACATATTGTCAGTCGTAACCTTTTACAAAAGAAATAACGCAAAATTCTACAAAACTAATTCACCCTTTTTATTTATTATTCTTTTCCATCCATCGTTTAAAAACCAAAACAAAACAAAATGATCATATCTATAATATCAAGCTTTTAGCTCGCAACATCAGAAAATGCGTGTTATTACATCACGTGACCCTGACACCTTCCCCCCAGAGTCATATTAGATCCAAAGATCGAATATGGCAAATAATTTAAGGGTCACACTTTACACATAACAAACTATGTTTCACATTCACCCAAATATTCACTGAATCTTAGGTTTAACTTAACACTAGGTATTTACTTTAATCACCTAATAATAATAATAGGAAAAAAAATGTTCAGAGTCTTATTTTAGTTTATATTTACAGTCTGGACAATGCATCTGCATTACTAAGTTTCGATCCTTTGATGTGACTTGCCTCAATATCATGGCGTTGAATGGCTAACGCCCATCTCTGCAACCTCGGGCTTTGGGGTGTCGCACTCGTCAGAAATACTAGGGGATTATGATCAGTTAATAAAATAATCTTAGCACCACAGAGTAAGGTTTCAAATCTCTGCAAAGCCCAAATAATAGCATAAGCTTCCCTTTCAATTGTAGACCATTTCTGTTGAGTTGAATTCAGCTTCTGGCTACCGAAAGCTATGGGACGAATATTTCCTTCTTCATCTAACTGACCTAAACAACATCCGACCGCATTTTGAGATGCATCCGTATGCAAGTAGTATGGTTTCTCTATGTCTGGGACTTGTAACTCTGCGATCTTACATAGCGACGTCTTCAATTCCTTGAATGCCTTCTTAGCTTCTTCGCTCCAAGGAATCTCATTAGGAACTTTCTTTTTAGTAAGCTCTGTTAGTGGAAGAGCAATCTTTGCGAAGTTTGGAATATACTGCCTGTAAAAGTTGCATAATCCCAAAGCACTTCTCAGTTGTTTTTTGGTTTTGGGTGCCTCTAATTTCTGTATTACTCTTATTCGTTCTTTGTCAGGAGCATGTTTACCAGAACCAATAATATGTCCTAAGTATTTAACCTTTTGTCTAGCAAATTCGCACTTTCTCAAGTTCACGGAGAAATTAAAATATTCCAATCTCTTAAAAACTTCTTCAAGATGAATCAAATGTTCCTCCCACGTATCAGAAAATACTGCTAAATCATCGATATAAGCACAAGTGAAATCAGACATGGACTGAACCACTTTAGACATAGCTCTTTGGTAGGTTGCAGCAGCATTTCTTAATCCAAAGGGTAATACATTCCATTGGTACTGGCCTCGGTGAGTTCGGAATGCTGTGAGGTGTTTGCTGCCGTTCTCCATCGGTATAGCCCAATATCCCTTCAACATATCTAGCACAGTAATGAATTTCTTCTTTCCTACTAAGAAATTCAACTCCATCATATTTTGCATTGGATATGCATCCGGAACGGTAAGAGCATTCAAACTTCTGAAATCAATGCATAACCTGATTGTTCCGTCTTTCTTATGAACACATACTACCGGGTGTGCTATCTCACTTACCACCGGTTCAATCAGTCCTAACGCTAGCAATTCATTGATCTGTGCATCCACTTTCCCCTTTAAGTTTTCTGGTATCTTATACGTTTTTGGTTTCATCGTATCCTCCTCAGCTTTCAGCTTTATCGCATGTTTCCCAACTTTAGCTATCCTTATCTTCCCCGAAAACAACGTTTTGCGTCTATGTAAAAGATCTTTCAATTGATTTTGTTGCATTTTGGGTAAGTAATCCAAATTTAATCCTTTCAATGCTTCATAGCTTTCCACATCTGTAGGAAGAGTTGGTGTTTCGTATATTTCACCAAATTCATCATCAATATCATAGACAACTCCAACTGTTTGAATTCTCGCTTTGTATTCTCTCATTTTGTTAACATGCAATAATCTTAAATTTCCTTCCGGCATTTGCAAATAATACGAATTCGGTTTCACTCTTCTAATTACCTTTACTGGACCTATCCATCTGGCATATAATGAATTGGATGAATCATGCATTAGCACAAGTACTTGATCTCCTGGCGCAAATTCCCGGTATTTTTTCCTTCTATTGTAATATTTGGCATAGTTACTTTGTTGCACATCACTTGTTAACCTTGCCTTTTCGGTTGCTATTTCTAATTTTCCTTTTAACTCTTTTAAATATTCCTCCGCTGATCCTTTCATATTCAAAGGTAAAAACATATCTCCGGCCCAAATTGACTTCAATATAGATAACGGGCCTTTCGGTTCTCTCCCGTACATTAGCAGAAAAGGTGGTACTCCTGTAGTTGCATTTGGAACTTCTCGATAAGCCCATAGTACAAATGGTATATGTCGATGCCAATTTCTTCCTACTTCTCTAATAATGTGATGTAGCATATTTTTGAAGGTTTGGTTCCATCTTTCAATCAATCCGTTCCCTTCCGGATGGTATGACGTTGAAAATCGCGGACAAGCTCCTAAAACCTTCAAAAACTCTTGCGTTAAACTTGCCGTAAAATTTGTCGCATTATCCACCACGATTACTTCTGGAATTCCTGTCCTACAGAATATTTCGAGCAGTGCTTCGCATGTATTCCTTGCCGTTAACGATTTGAGCGGGACTGCTTCAGGCCATCTTGAATGTTGGTCCATCAAACAAAGGATATATTTATGTCCTTGTGCTGATACTGGATCTAGAGGACCAATTAGATCTACATTCACCACTTGGAATGGAAGTTCAGGACGTGACACAGGTGTTATCGGAATTTTGTCTACTGAACGAACAACTCTTCTACCTTGGCACCCATGACATGAGCTACAATAAGCTTTAATTTCCTTGACCATCCCTGGCCAATAAAAGGAAAATTTAATTCTTTGAATTGTTTTACGAGCTCCTAGATGTGCTCCGAATACTGACTCGTGGGCAATTTCTAGTATTTTACCTTTTCTAATTTCGGGAATTACTAATTGTTGTATTCTATTCCCGTCCAACAGCTCTTCATGGCATAGTATATTATTTTGTATCACATACCCTCCTTTATTTTGCTTCCCCAATTTCCATGCTTCTTGGAGAGTATCGCAACTTTGTTGTTGTATCTTGAATCGTTCGGTTTCATTTCCATTCTTTTTATCACCGCATTCACCTACTGTTGGCTCCTGCTGCTCTTCTCCGTCACTTGCACTCATATATAACTGCTCCTTTCGGGAATCTGATCTTAGCTTCATAGCAGCAGTAAAACTGGGATTGTATACTCTTTTTTGTTCTAATAATGCCTCATAAGTTTCAGCATCCAACAAAATGTCAGCATTTAACCCATTGACGGCTGCTATCATCGTTTTAATTATAGGCGTAATATATCCTTCCGTTACCAACGCGATTTCCACTTCTTTTAATTCAGCTTTTAGACTTTCGCCAAACGCAGGTTGTAGTATTATATGTCCTTTGTAATCCACTTCCTTACCCACTATATCGTTTTTAAATACACTTATTTGTGCACCAGAATCTACTACAGCTTCGTATTCATTTCCATTGTATGAAATTCTAACTTTCTTAAGGGCAGCTATTTTTGGTTGAACGCCTTTACATTTTTTGTTTCCTATCATGACTTCACCGTTAAATCTTGCAGTGACTACTTTGCTTTCGATATTTCCATTTCTGAGTACCTTAACTTCGGATACTTGCCCTTCCGATACTTGAACCTCGGCCACTTTGCCTTCAATGTTTCTTCTCCTCTCTTTATTATCTCGACAAAATCGTGCCAAGTGTCCTACTCGTCCACAATTAAAACATGTGACTGGATTTTGGGAAGAACTCCGCTTATCAATTCTGCCATGGTTGTTATGCTCATGTTTATATCCTTCACCAAATGTATGATATCTTCTACTAACCATGTTTGGTTTTTCCCGGTATAAGTTCCTATATGGTTGAGAAGCAATGAATTTAGTAGTTTGGTTATATTTCCTTGCATTCTCGTACTCATCTAGCTTCTCAGCAAGTGTGTCAACTGAGCAAATTCTACTCCACTCATCAATAAAATGATTTTGTATGTCTCCAGGTACTCGTTCTTTTATCTGTTCGACAATGACAAGTTGTTTCAGGCTGTCGAAATCATTAATTTTTAGTCCCGAAACCCATTCGTTAAAATAGTTCGCCAATTCAAATCCAAAATCTCGCCAAGTGCTCTCAGCCGCTTTACAATGTCTCTTAAACTTTATTTTAAATGCTTCTGGGCTCAATTTAAACCTTTTCAATAACATACATTTTACATGTTTATAATCATTTGCTTTTTCTTCAGGCTCCCTTGCAATTAAATTCGCCATTTCTAGAGGCAATAATCCAACAAGATGCGTTACCCAATCTTCTTCTTTTATATGGACTCTTCGTGCTTGTCTTTCAAACAATATTAGATAAAAACTTATATCACCTTCTTTTGGATCAAAAGTACGCATTAATTTTTGCAATCCACCAGGTACATGTTCTCTTGTTTCTTCATTTCGAGAGCTGCTCGTCTCTCCTATAGTACCAGTATGTACCAATGAAGCTTCTATCTTCAACCTCTCCAATTCATATTCCTTTTCTTGCCGCTTTAATTCATCTTCCCTTTCCTGTTCTCGCCGCTTTAATTCACCTTCCCTTTCCTGTTCTCGCCTCTTTAATTCATCTTCCCTTTCCTGTTCTCGCCGCTTTAATTCGTCTTCCCTTTCCTGTTGCTTAATTTCATATTCTTGTCGCCTAATTTCATCTTCTTTTTGTTGGCGCTTTATTTCTTCTCTTCCACTAACTATTCTTTTTAATAATTCCTTCACAAACTCCTCTTCGTACTCCGTACTTGCCAATATAATCTTCTTTAATTCGGTAACTCTCATGTCTTCCGTTGCCGTTTCTCCTAACTCTTCCGCCAAACACTTCAAATCTACTTTTAAAGCTCTTCCTAAAAATGCCATTTTTCACCTACTACTTTCTAAACTGCACCTTCTTACAAAACAAAAAAATGCCACTTCCTAAACCAATTTCAAGACAATCTAAATAACTCACTATCTTCCATCAAACAACTTGAAATTCATAGAACAAACAACTACCAATCTTTTATTTCGAAATCCATTGGGGTTTCCCGCACATTTGTCAGTCGTAACCTTTTACAAAAGAAATAACGCAAAATTCTACAAAACTAATTCACCCTTTTTATTTATTATTCTTTTCCATCCATCGTTTAAAAACCAAAACAAAACAAAATGATCATATCTATAATATCAAGCTTTTAGCTCGCAACATCAGAAAATGCGTGTTATTACATCACGTGACCCTGACACATATTATGAAAGAATTGAAATCTTTGTGAAAGAAAAGAATATAGACAGTGTCCCTTAAGAGAATTGGTATTTGACGGACTTGACTTATTCAAAATAGAATGGAAAGAGCAGTTGCTAACGTAAGCCACGTTTTAACACTGGGGGATGTTTCCGTTTCAGGATGGAAATAGTAGAGATGTACCTTTTTATACAATTCTACGTATTAAGAACACAAAATAATTGAAGTTGTTTTAAAAAATATGTATTCATACAACGAAAATTTAGTATTGCTGTTATAACTTTAAAGGACCCGTGACAACCCTATAAAAAGAGCTGTTGACTTCTTTTCAAAAAAGACTAATTTGAAAATATTCTAAGTGATTTGGGCAAATATACAAAGTAACATTACGAATTTATTTGGATCCATTAGTTTGTTCTTAAAAAAATTAAATAATTTTAATAAAGGAAGACTGAAAAACGGAATCAAATGCTACGCTCAATTTCGTAAACACGCGTTTTGATTTGTGTCCCTTTTCCTAAACATGCGTTTTGAATTGTGTCCTTTTTCCCTGAACACGCGCTTTGGTTTGTGTCAATTTAACTAACCATGCGTTTTGATTTGAGTTCCTTTTCCTAAACATGCGTTTTGATTTGTGTCCCTTTTTCTAAACAGGCTTTTCGATTTATTTTCCTTTTGCTAAACATGCGTTTTAAATTTTGTCCCTTTTCCTAAACACGTGTTTTGAATTGTCTCCCTTTCCCTAATGACGCATTTCGAACTGAGTCCATTTTTTTAAAACATGCATTTCGAGTTGAATTCAGAATAGTTTGTAAAAAGCATATTTTGCTTTTGACCATTCAAACTGCATATTTTAAATAATTACTTTTTACAAGTAACGTATATTCGGAATTATTCCGAATAATATTTATAGCTCATTAACAATTATGTTAAATTACAAGTTTCTTTATTCGACTGAAATGTCATGCTGTTTGTTTGGGTGCTAAACTTTAAGTGGGAGTGACATGATGAGAAACCTCTTGTTTATTTATGTTTACACTTTCTGTTTTTCTTCTCCGTAGGGATTTGGAGGGATTTCTTTGTTCGTCTCTCCTTTTGGAGAGACGAAATTTATGGACAGCTTGACCACAGACAGCTTTAGGTTTCCCGCTTCGTTCACTTTTTGATGATAATGGGACTCGAGAGATGAACATCGGTAGAACTGGGGAGTGTATTATACCGTATTTAGTATTTATTGAAGTTAAAAGTTTACTATTGTTAACTTTATAAAAGACTCCAAAAGAACTGAACATTACTGAAATTAAAAATGCATGTCTATGAACTCTATAAAGTACACTGAAGAGCTGAAAAAAACTAGTATAGGTGTCACCGTGAATGACCGAAATTGAGAGAATGTCGACTTTCACCTGTGAATGTCAACAATCACATAGTCGCTTTAGTGAATGTCAGATATAATTGTTATATCAGATTTGATATTAATTTATTCGTTGATATTATTATATTTATTCTATATTTTAATATCTGCTGAGGATAGATTAGGAGAAACATCAGGGTTTGGAGTACCTGTTAAATGGCCAGTGGCACTTGACCTTAAAAAACATGGATGTAGGGCAAACCGAGCTGTGGCACTTAAGTAGCATATATTTCGGACATTTACTAAAGCGACTATGTGATTGTGAAGTCAACTATGTGAAGTCAACAACCACCCAGTTCGGTCATCCACAGTAACATAGGCCTTTGTATGCAAATAACAGAGGTATGCAGCCGATTAGAGTATCGTAACCCCACCTAGATATACCAACAAATGTCTGTCAAATATCTCATATGAGAAAATCTAATATTTTTGAATGGGCGGGACACCTAAAACGTTTGAATGACTGTCGGACCACTAGGAATCTGGATACCTTATAAGATTTGATAAACTGTTAAAAGAGTCAGACATCATCAAATTTATTGCTATACACAGATTTAATTAGGTTGTACATCTACTGCGATTGGATAAATGTCAGGCCACTAGGAAGCGGGACATATTATAAGATTGGATAAACTATTTAACTGCCCAGACGTCATTAAATTTATTGCTGGAAGAAGGTTTAGATGGGCAAAACATCCAGTTACATTGGATGATCGAGCCAGTAGGAAGATCATGCTGCCATCTGTATGCAAAAAAGGGGAAGAATATGGAAATCTGGCAAGTTTAATCAGTCTAAGTCAATCACAATAAATTAAAACTGAAATTGAAATCACAATGCATTTTAATTTATTGACTGAAATTCAACAAATGTTCGCATTAATCTCGCTATCGCATTCTCGTTAGAACGATTAAGAAAAGTTGGAAGCCTGTTATTGATTATAGGCTCACATCTTAATCTATATATTATTCGCAAACTTAATTTGAACTTATCGAAACTATTTTTTTTTCTTCAGATTTTACAATTAGTAATTTCTGTATGAAGCATAGCATCAGATAGTTATGATGGTCATTCGACACTATACATTTCTGGAGATGATTATAATTTCATGTGACAATTGCGGTGTTTAGAGAACATCCAGCCCAAATAATAAATTGCCGACATTTTTATAAAATTGAGCATTGAAATTTTTTATTATCATTATTATTTATGGGTTCTCAGTGTGCTTCAGATCAAAATTTTCCTTTTTTTGACAAAAATATTATGTTGTTGTTGTTCCTTATCCTTCAATTGTCTGACGAAGTCAGACAAGATGCAATAGGTTGTTGACGCTCAAAAAGTCGATGACAAGAAGTGGAGTAGCGTATAAAGTCCTCCTTGGAAAGGCCTAAGCAGTCAAGGATATGTTCGGCAGAGGCCTGCTGGGCTTCACATTTGGAGCAGACTGCATAAGTCTTTCTTCCTTCAAAGTACGACAGACTATTCGTGTGTCCACTTGCCAATCTGGAAATTGCTGTTTGAGACGCTCTATCACTTGTATGAACAAGTGAAGAGCCAGGTTCCTTGGTCGCATACCAGTGATGAGAGGGGGGGATCTTCCACTTTTTTGATCGATGGCTTTTGATTTTGGACTGAATCTTTGAGTAGGTAAGAGCTGAAGAGGAAGGTGTTGAATGACTACAGCCCTCTTTGGCCAAGCGATCCGCTTGCTCATTGCCAAAGATGTCAACGTGGCATGGTATCCTCTGAAAATGATGGTCGTGGTGCTTTGAAATAAGTTGAAGTTTAAGAAGGATGGAGATGCTTGTTTTGTCTCCAACTTTAGTCCAATTGTGTAGGTGTTGAAGAGAGCTGCGACTGTCTGACAGGATCCAAAGATCTCCAAAGTCACTCTCGTTGATTATAGCATCGATGCCCTGTTCAATTGGGATTAATTCACTTCTAAAGACTGAAGTGAAATCAGGATTACGGAGACAGATGGAGTAAGTTTGCTCAGATTTTTCAATGAAGACGCCGCTGCCAGCTAGGTCTCCCAGTTCACTACCGTCTGTGTAAATTTTTAAGGCGTCACTGGGAATCTCGCCTAAAATTTCCAAAGCTAGCTGCCTAAGTTCAGCTGGAATATGATCTTTCTTTGTGACCGGAGCAGAAAAGCCGAAGTGGAAAAGGACTCTGGAAATTCCCTCTGAAGGATTCAGACAAGATTTTAAGGAGTGGTGCTCAAAGTCTTCGGAAGGCAAAAGCAGAAGTTCAAAATGACTGTCGTCTTTTTCTTCAGTCGCTGATTTTTGCGCCAATCGTTAAGGTAAAGAAAGGTTCTGTTGAGCTGACCATAGCTAGAAAGTTTGGTGAAGTAATTGGTGAGATTAGCCTCTCTTCTAGTTTGGAGAGGTTGAAGATAAACCTCAAAGAGGACTATTTCTTTTGGGCAACTGCGTCTGAGTCCGCTAAATATTCTTGCAGCACTTAGTTGGACCCTTTCCAATTTATCCAGATTAGTGGCAGAAGCACAGCAGTACACAGGAAAGCCATATTCCAGGATGGGTCTAATGAGAGTCAAATAGGTATCTCTTAACGTGACAGCATCGGCTTCCCAATCTTTGCCGCAATATATTTAAGTAAGTTTAATCGTTTTCTGCATTTTGAGACAATATGTTCAATATGTTTGTTACTTGTCCATTCTGAGTCTGAGACATATCCGAGATATATTGAATGCTTTTCGTAAGCAAGATTCTTGTTATCCATCTTTATATTTGGCTGATAGTTGTACAATTTTTTGTTGGTGGTAAAGAAAGTGACGATGGATTTGGCAGGATTAAAACAAAGTTTGAACTCCGAAGCGTAGTCTGAAAAAGCAGATAATGCATTGTTGAGATCCCTCTCTATTTCAACTAAATCGTTTCCAGAGCTCCAAAGAACGATGTCGTCAGCAAACAAACCAACTTTTACCGATTTAGGAGGTGTTTTCTCAATGTATGCCAAGTAAAACGAGAAGAGCGTAGGGCTAAGGACTGAACCCTGAGGGACGCCCTGTCTGAGCTCAACTGGGTCTGAGAAGATTTTGTTAAAATTCACCCTGATAGATCCGTGATGCAGAAAATACGAGATCCACACCAAGGTGTTACCACTAATGCTAAATGTGTCATGTAGTTTAATTAACAGCTTGTGCTTCCATACCCTGCCAAACGCTTTCGTGAGATCTAGGAGAGCGGCAATAGTGTGGTCGGTGGGCTTGAGATTTTGAGCATCCCTTATGTTCTGGCAGAAAAAAATGATTTGATCAATAGTGCTATGGCCTCTCCTGTAGCCATACTGTTTACCAGGCAATAAGTTCTTGTTGTCCAAAACGTACTGAATTCTGATTAATATCCATTATTTTTCAAGCTGTACTTGTTAGTGCTATGGGTCTGAAATCCTTTGGGGACCAACTCTTTTCGCCAGCTTTCTTGATAGGGATTATAGTGTCTTTTTTTCCAGTCAGCCGGATGACAACCTGTTTTCCAGGAGAGGTTGATAATTTCTAGAAGTCTCAGTTTTCCACTGTGACCCAGATTTTCAAGCATTCGTCCAAAAACTCAATCCGGGCCAGGAGATTTAGTCATGTCTAAAAAGACCATAGCAAGGAGAAGTCCCTAGATAAGTCCTGATCGCCCATATCAGTGGTTCGATGGCCGTGAATGCTGTTTTTTGCTTTTTTCAAAATGGGTTTGTTTTCTCTAGTGAAGACCAACTTGCTAGTTGCCTGGTAGTAGGCTGCAAGGCCATTTGCTGCCGCTTTGTCGTCATGAAAAACCTGCCCATCTGAGTCAATTACTGAGTTACTCTCTTCGCACTGTTCTTGTTCTTTGTTGATATTTTTAATAATTCGCCTAAGTTTCGAATTATTAGTCCTAGAAACCAGATTTTTGCACAGTTCTCTCCATCTCGATCTCTTAAGTTGTGCATAGGATGTTTTGATTTCCGCATTAATCATGTTAATTTCTGTCTTAAAACCAATATTACTGTTATTTGAACCAACACTGTCATTCAAAAACTCAAACAATTGTTTTCTTCTATCCAAAAGTGGTTTTAAATTAGGAGAATGATGTGTGAAAAAGGGTACGTATCTCTTGACGTTGACTAATAAAACTTGATTAATAAAAAAAAAGTTTTCAACTGTTACCTGATTAATTTCACATGGAAACTTTATTGCTGCCTGATAAAAATTTCTGATTTATTAATTTTTTAAAATTACATATTCATCGAATCCAACCAATTTCCTAGTGTTTAACTTTTTTTCTTTTATTCTATTTTTTTAAAAAGAAAAAAAAATAATATTTTGCGCCATACCATGCAAGTATTCTCAGTTCTACTGCAGCTAGACCCTTAAACTTTGGTATGTGCTTAAATTAAGATAGGTTTATTTCAGTAAAGTAAAATTTTAGAAGCCGAGTTATATTGGGAAAAAGATTTATTTTTAAATCAAATTAAACTTTTATAGTTTAAAAGGAAATATATATATATATATATATATATATATATATATATATATATATGAGTTTAGTTAATCACATTTGCTTTGATGTAAGTAGTTTTAAACATTTTTAATTATTTTTGTGTCTTACACAACGAGACATAGTGTGAGACAAAAAAATGTGAATTTTATTGAGCACCTCATATACATTACAAATAACAAAAGAAATTTGGGTTCTATCACTATTTGTAAACCAAATGTGTTCTGCCTTAAGATGATCAAATATTTTTCTTCAATGTAAACCTCAACACCTCTGAGACTTCTTAATCACTACTTTCATGTATAATTTTAAATATGTTATCCATATGTAAAACTTATATTATTCAAACTTTTCTCCAAACGATTTTCAAGATTTAGAACTTTTTTTTCGCAGTAAAAACTTTTCCTGACTCCGAATAAAACATTCCAGGCGATATTTCTTGAGGAACAAAGTAAGTAAATGTTGAAGAAAAGAAAACGATAAACCCAAACAAAAAGCCGTTCTCAGAGGTACGTAGCATTCCAAAACGTCTGTCTAAAGTTCTGAGAAATCGCACAATAAAAGAACGGGGATGGTGAGCGGGTGAGATTTTTCCAAATTTTCCTCTAGGAATTGCTTTTTTTTTTCCTTCCAGCATTTTCCGATGCTCCCGAAATCGTTCCAGTTTATTTTTTGCTTGGGCCCACCCCTTCGAATGTTTTGGTGTTGTTTTTTGTTCCCATTCTTCCCCATGTGGTTCTACAATGAAGGAGGGAGTGTAGTATCTTCTAAGATTCTCACAGCGTCGCTATCGAATTCCATTGTCTCTCGTCTACACCCCCTCCTTATCCCTCCTTCCTCCAGACCGTCAGAAGGTTAAGTCTCATTCTGATAAAAGAGTCACGCACTATGTGAATGAATTTCGTTCTAGAACTTTTTTCGTTCTTTTCCTTCCCCTCCATATGCTTTGGTATGTTCCACGAGGGTGGGTTTGCCTCTCAGTTTTTTCTTTCTTTTTTCATTTGTTCTTTATTTTTTACTTCGGTTGTTTTCTAAGAAACGTCTCTTCTAAATATAAATTTCAGTAAAATCTCCACAATACTAAAACAAAACAAAACAAAAAATTTTGTCGGTTATTTGCTTTTTTAAAATTAAAGAATGAGTAAGCAAATGAAAAGAGTATAATGATAGTACATTGCTCTTAGCATTTTTCACGCATAATCTATGATTATAAAAGAAAGAGTTTGTATCTGTCCTTCTTATAACAGCTATGGTTAAAGCACTTATTCCGGCAGCTGTAAGTAGATCAGCGGAAAAAAGCACGGTTGAAAAATCAATTCGTAAGAAATTAAATGAGTTCATGAATCAATTCAATTCAGACCTTTGAGTCATAATTAAATGTAATAAAGGGAAGAGTTTGTGTGTCTCCCTTCTTATTACTCCAGAACAGGTTGTGGTTAAAGCGTTTATTCCGGTGGGCGAAAAGAAAAAGCAGCGGAAAAAAAAGTACCGAAAGAAGAAGCAACCGGAAAAAAGCATGGGATGAATCACCTCATTTGTAACTAAACGAATTTCTAGAACCGATTCAATTAATATCTTTGAACCAGAATTAAATGTAATGAAAGGAAGAATTCATGTATCTCCCTGTTATCACTCCAGAACCGGTCGTGGTTAAAGCGTTAATTCCGGTAGGCGGAAAAAGAGCAGCGGAAAAAAAAAGCGTCAACGAAAAACTCAGCGGGAATAAAAGAACCAAAAAAAAGCACACCGGGAAAAATCAACTTATTAGTAATTAATAAATTCATGGCATGATTCTGATCTGGCCTTTGAGCTAGAATTAAATCTAATAAAAGGAAGAGTTCGTATGTGTTTCTTTTATCACTTCAGAACAGGTTGTAGTTAAAGCGTTTGTTCCGATAGAGGGAAAAAAGAGCAGTGGAAAAAAGTACCAAAGAAAAAAAGCAATTGAAAAAAAAAAGAAGAAAAGAACCGAAAAAAAAGCACACCGGGAAAAATCAACTTATTAGTAATTAATAAATTCATGGCATGATTCGGATCTGGCCTTTGAGCTAGAATTAAATCTAATAAAAGGAGGAGTTCGTATATGTTTCTCTTATCACTTCAGAACAGGTTGTAGTTAAAGCGTTTGTTCCGATAGAGGGAAAAAGAGCAGCGGAAAAAAGTACCAAAGAAAAAAGCAATTGAAAAAAAAGAACCGGAAAAAAGTACAAAAAAAGAAGAGGCATGGGGGGGGGGAATCACCTCATTAGTAATTAAATGAATTCATGAACGTCAATTCGGACAATTGAGCCGGAATTATATCTAATAAAAGGAAGGTGTCCGTCCGACTTATAATTCCAAAACCATTTGTGGTTCTAGTGGATGGAAAAAAGAGCACTTAAAGAAAGTACCCCTCCCCCCCCCCAAAAAAAAAGCAATGGGAAAGAAAGATTCAATTACAGCTTTTGAGTCTTAATTTAATGTAATGACATTAAAACTCGAATGAAATTAAATATTTATTCAAAATGAATTAATAAATCAGGATTAACTTCAAATGTACGAGTAGGAATAATATTTTATTATTTTTGTTAATATTTTTAACTTATCAAAAGATAACCCATCTGAGAGACAATTGTTAATCGATACATTGTTTATAATTATACTTTTGTCAATTAAGTAACTGTGTTTACTATTGAAGAGAAATAAATCATTAAATAATTCCTTCACTTAATTTAGTCTTTAACTCATTACTAATGTTTTTGAAAAATATCTCATTTAAGTTCAAATATGCATTTAATTTTATAGAATTCGGGTTCAACTGTCAGGCTCGAATTAACTGTTGAATTTAAAATAGTTAAAGGTGCTTTTTTTCTGCTTTTTTTTTTTTTTTTTCTCTCGGTACTTTTTTCTTTCACTGTTTTTTACTTCCGTGATTCAAATTTTCGATTACTCTCCTGACTAACTATTAGGAACCGTTATTTTTCAGTTTGTGTTTAGCACTTTTATTTTAAGGTATAAGAATCGAAATTCGATGAGTAAAAATATGTTTATTCACAGAAAGTACTCTATCGTGTCATTAGTTAAAATATTGTCTGCATAAATTGATTATCAGAGTACATTTAAAGTTATCCCTAAAATTCCCTCTTATTTATTCCGTTGTGATTCCATTAGTTTAAATTCACTGTCCATGAGAGCTAGTTATTAAACTAATAAAGAATGAGATAGTGAAAATGATTTCAAGGGTATATAATTTATAAATTACATTTTTCATCTTTTTATTATCGTAACTAACTTATTACTCCCCTTCCAACTTCCCTTTTGGCGAAAGGCAATATAGAATGGAGTCCCAGATAATAACGCGAAAGGGGGCTTTTCAGATACAAAAGGTGGAAGCAACACACCTTACACTTCACTGCTAAGTACATTTGACTAAGGATACGGACGAGGGATGCGATTTCCTTCCAGTTGCCATGGAAACAACTCTCGCGCTTCCCCTCATAACTACTTTGTTATTGCTAGGTGAAAACGGGAGTTCTTCAAAGTGGTCTAGACGATCCGAAGAGTCAGATGCATAGAGTCTGTGCTGGCCGGTACTGAGACTTACATAACAGCCAATTTAAATTGATTTTCCTTTTTATCACTGGCAGAGAGTAGTACTTTTATATGAGGATGCATCTGTGAATTAGAAAGAGGAAAATGGCGATTTTCGAAAGCATTCGAAAAGAGATATCGATTTTATTGCGCCTTGTGTATGTACATCGAAGTGCCATTTTTAGGGAGGTGCCAAATAGTTTTGATTCGAATTGCTGTTCCTTCTTCTTTTTCTTTTACGAACTGCGTGTAAAATATTTTAAAAATAAGAATTCGGTATTCGTTTAAATAGAATCGTTACATGTCTGACAATAAATAGGGGTAGTTTTCGAAATGCGATATCATTTGGAAATTGAACATAGCATAGGAAAAGCATGTATCGAGTGTTTAAATTGAAGATCTGGTTATTATAAAAATCAAATTTATTTAATTTTAATATCAAGGAAGTTTTTTCCCCTTTTCAAACTAAAACAAGGAGATTTCGCACTTTTACGTCATCTTCTGTACGCTCCAAGTACGTAAGATTTGAAGCAACTGCGCATGCTCGCGTTTATTTTAGATGCTATGTATCTTTGCATTATATAGGCGTGGTTAATGTTACAAGCTACAAGCATGTTGTTCTTAACTGTTAAATGTTGTTTTCTGTTTAAGCCTGCCTTCGAACTAAAAACACGTAGTCCATGGAATGCGATTTTGAAGAAATTTGTAGATGAAATTTAAAAATAAATTGTGTGATGGTGCAACAATTGATTGATTTAATAAAAAAAATTAATGGTTTTTGTTTAACATTATAGTTGTCGACTTGCACTAGGTATATAGGAAACTGAAGATATTTTTGTTATTTAAAAATCATAAATTATAAATATGCTACAATTTAGTTATAAGAAGTTTAAATTCCATAGAATGTTTTTATTCGATAATAAGCACAGAATTTGTCGTCTGTTATTTTGTAGATAAGATGCCCTTTTATCTCTACAGCCTCAAATCTAAATCATAAACTGCCTTCTTTTTTTCTTCTTCTTTTTTTTTTTCGTCGCTAAATTGTTCTAAATCTTTAATTTATCAAAACTTTCTGTTCAAATAACCGCAGTTTCACGCGAAGCAAAGCGTTTTGAATCGTAACTCACAGTTTTGAAGAGTATTGTAATGTAAATGTTTGTTTCGATTTTATGGCCAAAATAAAATGACATTCCACTATATTACCGTTTTTGACTTACAGATTTTAATTCAATTACATCAGACCTAATTAAACAGTAGAAAATTTATTATACGATTACATAAATCAATCTTCTTTACTTTCTTATCCCGTAACAGGTAATCCACGTTTACACACAATACTTTTGAACTCAATCCAGAAAAAAAAGGGAACAGCTGGATCAAGTACTGGGGAGAAATTTGCCGTCATATAGGACTTTTTGATAGAACTAACCGGTATTTGCGTTACATGAAGAGGAAAATCACGAAAAACTCCGATGGTTAGCCTGGCATCAAGGGGAGTCTCACCCATGATCCGTCTACCACTAAAGGTCTGGTTTCTTTGGACAAGCGCCTTATCTGTGCGTCAGCGGGACGTTGATGTACCGCTGACGCCAACCTATTCTAAGAAACCAGGCCCTAGTTAGCTCAGCGTGAGCAGTCGGTCTAACACATAAGCGACTAGGGAGCGGACGATTCCATAATGCTAAAAACTTAGAGTTTCGTCGGAAGAGTCGAACTAGAGTTCGTGCTGACGTGAAATATCCTCAGTGGTAGACGGATCATGGGTTAGAGTCCCCTTGCCGTCAGGCTAACCGTGGGAGGTTCTCGTGGTCTTCCTCTCCATGTAACGCAAATGCGGGTTAGCTCCATCAAAAAGTCCTCCACGAAGGTAAATTTCTCCCAATACTCGATCCAGGAGTTCCCTTGTCTTCTGGATTGGGTTCAAAATTACAAGGCTACGGAGTTGAACATTAGTAGCCGTAAACCCATTAAGTTGGGTCGGCTGTTCAACGACGGTTATAAAATAAAAAATAAAATAGGGAAAGAGAGGCCGGGATAGCCTGGTCAGTAGGGCGCTGGGCCCATGTCCAAGAGGTCGTGGGTTCGATCCTCACCGACCGAAGACTCCCCGTGTAGTAAATGGTGACTGATGCACGTTAAATCTGTCGAGTCTCACAGTCCTCCATGTTCCCATAACGAATCAATACCTCTGGGGGTACTGATCCAGGAGTTTCCTTGTCTTCTGGATTGGTTCAAAATCACCAGGCTACGGAGTTGAACATTAGTAGTCGTAAACCCATGAAATTGGGTCGGCTGTTCAACGACGGTTCTAAAATATAAATTAAAATAGGGAAAGAGAGAAATTACATTGAGAATATTGGGGATTTGTTCTTTCCCTTCTTTGGCATATTGGCTAAATTTCAAAGGTTTGCCGTAACCGTTCTCATTTGTTTATGTTTAATTTTTGCGACGTTTGCTGTCATTTCGAAATCGTTTAAAATATCTTATTTGTTGAATTTTTTCGTTATGTTTTATGTTTTTATTATTGTTATCTGTTTTGCTTTTGTTGTTTTAATTTATTTTTACCTTAAAGTTAGTTATTTTTTTGTTATTTTTAATTTGGTTATTTGCGATCTGCAGTGCGTCAGATTGAAATCACTATGGATAATGGATAAACAAGCTTAAAAGTACATCAAAAAAATTTCACAATGAAAATATATATATATATATATATATATATATATATATTATTTAAGTAGTTTGAAGTAGAATGAAAAATAACTACAGTTTATTAATTAAAGTGGAGTGCATATTGATAGACATTATAATCTTATGTTTTTTTTTTAAAAAATTCACCAAGGCCTTTAATAAATTTTTTTGGACACGAAATGAGGGGATATAAAATTTGGTAAGGGTATTCAGCCGTCC
Source organism: Parasteatoda lunata (assembly GCA_949128135.1). Lineage (NCBI taxonomy): Eukaryota > Metazoa > Arthropoda > Arachnida > Araneae > Theridiidae > Parasteatoda > Parasteatoda lunata. The sequence goes on from OX421971.1 coordinate 120,681,002, forward strand.
TGTCTATGTTAATGAGGTTCTGGGTCTGTCCATTTATGATGTCCCACTTTCTTAAAAATATTTTCGATCTTTCTTTGTCAGGGTTCAGCCAAAATTACCCGGCCTTAACACATTATATTGTATAAATATATATATATTTGCAATTCAGAAAAACACACTACACTATAGATCATAGTTCAAAATTTATTTTTCAGATTGTGATATGACATTTGTAAGCTTAAAAATGATTCTGAAAACACAAAATTAGAAAATAACCACATTATTATTTTTTTTTTTTTGAAGTAAACACAAGTTGAAAAAAATATATGTTAAAACAGCTGATTATAAGTGTTTTTTTTAATCAAAAATTATAAATCTATAATTTCTTGTTTTTCTTTCTATCTTCTTTATACACGGAATTCTTTTCACGATCTCTCCCCTCCCCCTTATGCTCCTCCAACATGTACAAAATTGCTGGAACCCCGACCGATAATTGTCAACAGTACCTCTCTGCATCAAAACGTTCTTTAAAGATTAAAAAAAAAAAAAAAAAAAAAATTAGATTCTAACTATCTTCACTGTAAAGCCTAATAATCAATTCTTTCTTTTTTGATAACCCTAGTTAAGTTTTTGTTTCAGAAAACCCCGCCAAAATTTGGCTTCAAATGTTGGCGCTAAAATAAGGCGACATTTTGCTAAGCTAATGCTCTCACCAGCAACGTTTTCCCGATATCAAGCTCATTTCCCCCTTTCTAATTTTTTTAAGTCCGTTTGTATTATGGAATCGTCCTGTACTTAGTCGCTTGTGTCCAACGCAGACATTATCTCGCATTGCGCATGTGTTAATAACGTAAACAAATATTTATTTTGAATTTCTATTGGTTTTGTTATTGTCGACTAGTGATTTAGAGAACAAATAATGACTTTGTCCAAGAAAAAACACATTATAGCTTAGCTAAATGAAGAAGAAGAAGCTATGTTTAATGTTAAAATCAAAATATCGGCTGATTTCAACGCTCTGTTGGATGTTGTCCGCCATTGCTTCTGTGGTTAACGCTATGTTGCAATCCAACAGCAGTTGATTCGGACGTCAGTCGTCTTCAAGCTGAGCGTTCGATGACGTATGCTATCTAGCTCACAAATTGGCCAATCAGGGGTAACGCTGATTTCCAGCTGACGTTGTGTAACGCCGACCTGTCCTAAGAAACCAGACCTTAAGGATATTTTACGTCAGTACTGTGGTCGATGCGATCCGGGTGCGGAATTCGTATCGACCAGTCATCGCTGGGATTCGAACCCGGTTCACCTGACTGGGAGGCGAATGCTCTATTCCCTGAGACTCCACGGCTCTTAACCATTGTTTAAGTTACTCCTTGTTTTTGATGAATCGACACTTGCAATATGAAAATAAGTAATTTTTTTAGATTTATCAAATTCATACACTTCGCCTATACTATTTAAATGTATTATATAAAATCATTTATTACATAACTTATTAGGCAAATAGGAGGAAAACTGTTATGCTTGATCTCAATTATTTTTACATATTCTGGACAAAGATACTTGCTATATAACTTAAATATTATTAATAGTATGTAAATTTAAATTTTTCTCAATATTTAAAAATAGTAAAACACGCCGCCACTGTTGCTCTGGTGGTTCAACTTAACGTTATATTTTGCTTTACTGCGGAAAACTTAGAAACTTGAAAATACGAAGGTGCGTAGAAAAAAGTATTGTAAGAACGATGGGAAACAATTAATTGTGAAACTTGCAGTAAAACATTATAGGTGACAGTAGAGACTGAACACTAGACAGACTGTAGAAACGCAACTATTGAATGTAAACTTGATGTTGTCTTGCCCAAATAAAGTAGCACCGAAGGTGTCAAAAGCAGTCCTGTCAATGTGAAAAACCCTCAACGAATGGAGCAGTTGATTGTCTGTGGGGTTCGGGTCTATGTTCTAGAGCAGTGATTCTCAACCTCTTTTTTGTGGCGGCACACTTTTAACGATTTCGAAATTTTACGAAATTGAAATTTTACTTACCTATAATACACAGTGCTATAATTTTTGCGATAATAATTTTGAATATGAAATAAAATAATATGTACTACAAAAGCACGTTTATTAAGGGATTAATTATTTCTTTCGACTAATTTTTTATTAGTTAAGTAACAGTTATTTATTTGTTAGAGTTTGCTAGTTATTAATTGTTCGCTTGTTTTCTATAGTTATTACCTGTTAGTTTTTTACATTAATTTTTTTGTTGTTATTTCTTGTTAACTAGTGTTTTTACTAATTATTAATTGTTAGCTTATTTTTTATTAGTTATCCTTTGTTAATTTGTTTTTATAACTATTTATTGCATAGCTTACTTTAATGATTAGCTTTTATTTCCGTTTGAAAGTTGATATTTAGCTTGCTTTCCTTTGTTAATTAATAATTTTAATAGTCATTAAATTTCCTACTTATTTAAACATTTTTTTTTAAATTGTCAAAGACAATTTAATCACTTCCTTCTTATTTTAACAAAACAAATGGTTTCTGGCTTCCCAGTATCGGGAGTAGATGCAGTTCTTTGTGAGAGTTGAACAGTTGAGGAGATGTTCAGCATTCATCGTCGCACCACTGCGGCAGAGGCGGCAGGCAGGATTATCTACTATTTTAAGACGGAAAAGATGAGCGTATAAGCAATCGTGCTTGGTAGCAAGACGAAAGGCAGCTACAGCACTGATTCTTGGGCAATTGGGGAGATTAAGGATGTCATTTCTCCACGATTTTTCTTTTGTCCGTTCTTTTAGCAATGATAAATGTGTTGTCTTAAGTGCATGATTAATCGTTAATGAAGTGGACTCATAGTAAGTTATTTAGTTATTTAGGGCTTCATTAACAAAGCAACCTTTTTTGGCCAGTGCATCCGCTTTTTCGTTGCCGGGGATACCACAGTGAAATGGGATCCATTGTAAAGCAATCGTTTTATATTTTTCACCCATCTCTGTCAGTAAAGATCTACATTTTACAATGGACAAAGAGCTAGGGGCTTGAGAGCAGTTGGCAATGGCCAGAATCGCAGCTTGGGAATCCGAGAAGATGACAGCTTGATCGAAAAGAGAAGGACGAGCATTTAAATGAGTTAAAGCTACTTTGATTGCCTCAACTTCACCATCAAAAGCGGTCTTGGCTGTTCCCAACGAAAGATTGTGGGAGAAATGCTCACAATAAATACCAGCATCGGCAACGCAATCCATCTCAAGCTTTGAGCCATCTGTATATATGTGCAACCATGCTTCAAGAGGAAAATGATTGTGGATTGTCTCCATCCCCGCGCTGAACAAAGGTGCTAAACAATCCTGGGCTTTTAAGACAGGACTCATAAGGTTCAGATGATATAATATTTTGCTAGCTCCCATAAGATTTAAGGGAGGAAGCAAAGGTTCAATCCGGGAAGGTATATCAAATTCATCCATCACTTTTAATACAGCTTGAAAGTAGCCGTCCTGAGTTTTCAGCCTACGAGGTTCAGACTTGGATGGGTAATAGGTAAGTTTACGCTTTTGCATCAGCATCAGTAAGGGTTAGGCTATTGGAGAGTTGAGTGGAGTTTTGGGCTTCTTAAGCTAAGTTATCAGCCTGCTTGAGGAAGATGTCCACATGGGCCGGTATCCGTTACAAAGTGCACGTGCTTAGAGTTTATACTTGACATGGTGAAAAGACCATTTTTATTATGCAAGTGCTTTTTTTCTGATTTGTTCCAAAGTAATTGCAACTTCAAGTGTTTTCAGCGTATTTTTTTCCTAATTTGTTTATTTATTTATTTATATCGTCATTACTTAAATAATGACTATAAATCCATTGTGTCAAGAAAATTTATTTATCTCTTTCAAGATCTTTATTTTAAACTTCAGTTAATGTCGAAAAGTAAAAAAATAAGAAAAGAGAGCGAGAGAAAGAATTACCTTATATAAATGCTAACATTAGTGTTGGAATTTTTAAAAACTTAAAAAACAAACTTATTTCAATATGGATAAAAACCTTGAACTTTTATAATGATGTAAGACTAGTTAACAATTAAAATTACTTCTCATTTATATTTTTTTTATTGAGTAACACACTCTGTATTTCCAAATTTAGATTATTCTGCAAGTACGCTTAATATTTTTTTAAACCCAGGTACTCGTTCGTTTCGCTACGATTAACACAGTAACAAAATTATGTTACATTTTAATAATTGTTTATTTTATTTACGAAGTATTCCTTGTTTTGTGGAGGGAATGTGCTTGTTAAAAAAAGTGTAAATTGTAAGTATAAGGTAACAGACCTCTAGTTCAAGTATTAAGTTATGAAAAAACTTATGTAAAACTTTTTTTACAAAACCTTTTCAGAAAAAACTATTGTTTTTGGACAGATCCCTGTTAATAAAGGATACTAAAATTTCGAGAAATTTTTTTCGTTTTTAACACAACCGTTTCCTGGAATATGCTCCTATCAAACATTTTGTCCAAGTGACAAAATTACTATCGTCATTTCTTCAAGGAAAAGAATTTCGTCAAAAGTGAAGAATTATTTCGTCATTCTAGTTCCTATCGTCCTGTCTTCATTCTAGTTTCGTCATTTTTAATTGATATCTCCCATAAAGCACTGCAATGAAGTTCCGAGTTGAGGAAACATTTTGGTCATATATTTGAGAGTTGGATTCGCATTTCGTCATAAATCACGTGATTTCGTGACAAAATGATTCTCAAAATGAAAGAAAACAGCTCAAGGATTGCTGAATCGACAAAAGTGAGAGTTTTATTTCTAAGAGCTTTTGCAAAGGTAAAAAACCTTTACGAGAGCTGCAGGTTGGATTCAAATAAAAGGAAACTTAATTTGAGCTGTAGCCATGATAAAGATGTTAATCTGTACTCAAGCAGCAGTTTCAATGAGAGTTTTCTACCTTTATAAATGCTGCAGTTCGGTCTGTCCGAAAACAATACAGATTTTTTGATGGTTTTATTTTGAAGGAATTATTTTAGATAAAATTTATGTATTCACGCAGTAATACTCAACTAACGGAGTGTATAATTTAAGAACAAAAATTAAAAATATATTTAATAATTTTCGAGATTTTTTGGTGCAATAAATTTATTAAATTATATTAATTTCTAAACCAGACTTAAAGTAAAGAAAATATATTATTTCTGAAAAATTTTATGTATTTGGTACGATACATATCAGTCAAGCTCATTGACTATTGCATAAGATTAACTTAACTTTTTAAAACGTTTGCATGCTTTATTTATTTTTATTTCGAAACTAAGAATAATTTTTTAATATTATAACGAAAAATAATAATTTAAAAAACCTATTTTAGGCTGAATTTCGAAATTTTTTAAAATATTGTTTAAGATTTCCGGATCATCTACTAAGTGCACGCCTGACGCTTGCCCATGCAAAGAATTGAAATCAGAATAAATAGTTAAATAATCAGGAATTAAATATAATTGATTGAATGCATGCAAAAAAAGAAAATAATTGAATGAAGGAATAGAAAAAAAACTAAACAGATAGTTACCGGCCATTTAATTATTAGCGAAAAAAAAAGCATACGCCGTTGCTAAAACATATTAGCATTAGGTTTGCCGCTAACGTGTAACGTGCAATTCTCGCCACTTGGCAATACATGTTGATATCCTAAGCCAATTATCCTGAATTGGCGTTCCTTCCTGTTTTTAAAATATGTTTTTTTGTACATTTTTAAAAAATTTTTTATTGATTATTTTCTCTTTAAAATAAAGCTACAGTATTTGAAAAATGGTGCAAATATGTTTTAAGAAATGCAGCTCTTATGAACCGCAACTTAATTTTCACTAATTTGTAGATTTTATTTCATTTTAATGATTTTGTATAAAAAAATCTACTAAATTATGGTAAAATATTGCAAAAAACGATTTTCCTGATTTCTTTTCCAGAATATTATGAATCTATTTTTTTTTCCAAATTAAATGCGAAAAATGCAAAATTGTTCTGTAAAAAAAACCTTTTGCAAAATATTTTTTTTTTAGATTTTCTAATTATTATTAAAGTTGAGTTAGAAAGTTAAAAGGTTTTAGTTATTTTCAATTTAATAGTAAAAACAAATTTGTTTTTCAAAACGCAGTTTTTTTTACCTGATACAATACAAAATAATAAATAATTACACTTTTCTTATAATTCCTATTTATAACTTTTTACATTAACTATGTTTTTGCTTTTAAAGAATGAATACATTTTGATAATAACAAATAAGTTTTTATAATAACTGCAGGCATAAATGTAGGTTTCATAGAACTTACGAAGTCTTTCATGAAGCCTGTAAAATCACTACAGGTCAAATGAAGAAAAAATAATTTTGCATAGAAACTTTGCAAAATTTTGCAAAATTAAAACGGGCTTCGGATAAACCTTCGGATAATATTTGAATTACCATATTGTCAGATGCAGAAGGACTTTAGTTTTTAACTTAACTTTAGTTCGACTTTAATGTACCTAATTTGTTGAATTATTTATTTTTTAACAGTTTATTTATTTTACTGTTTTATTTACTTGTTTCGTAGCTAATTATTTTATTTCTTTTTCTGAGAAGAGATCCTTTGAAGCAAATCTTATACTCTTATTTTTTTTTTTTTTTTAAAGAAAAAAAAATCCAAAATTTTGATAAGTTTAAGAAAAATACACCAAAAAGCATCAAAAATTTAACCTAAAATCCAAGAGAGAAGGGAGATAAGCCTCTTAATTTATCGAGTAATATCGGATTTAAACTTTGTCACATATTTAATCCCTTGGAATAACTCATTCCAGCGAACAAAGAAATGCGGGACTTGCACAAGAACACTTGCTAAATTAATAACTAAATCATTTTATATTCAATCGGTAAATCATATTCATACCCTGGGGCTCTTAAGTCTATTTTGCCCCAGTGTCACCAAGTAGCCGAATCCTTTGTACCACAAAAGCGATGCAACAAAAGAACAGCAAGAGACGGAGGAAGAAAAAAAATCCCTAACCTCGAGGGGAAGGGAAAAAAGGAAGAAAGGATAATAATCCACAATTAATCATTTGTGCAAAAAGAAACGATTAGCTATATCACTGGGAAAGTCCATTAATAATACTACAGTTAGGGGGTGTCTGCTATTACCTCTTTGTTAAATAGACTACGGAAAACATTGTTCTATTTATTTATTATTATTTCGTGTGTTCCCGTGGCAACAGAAGATCGTTGCTGAATGTGAGGTTTTCAGGCGGGACTAATTGCAATTTTTGTCATGAAACCTATTGGCGGTGATTTTTTGAAGACATCCCTCAAAATAATAGGCTTTTGTTTCGTTTAAGCAAAGAAAAAATAATAATAAAAGACTTCTATAATTAAATTTTTCTTCGAACAGAAATTTGTTACGGGTATTTTTATTTTCATTTTTTTGGTCTGGACTATTTCATTAGTTCGAAAACAGCTTCATTATCTTTTTTGTCAGTAATAAAAATTTATAGAATATTAAATTTGCTTTCGTACGAATATTTTATCAAAAAATAATTTTTTTTCAATAAAAACGTGTTATAGTTGAGCTTGTTTAAGCAAACAAAGCAAATTATTTTTCAAATAAAATTCTCTTTTCTCTATCAGGGGTTTAAAGCAAAGAATTTTGTCGAATAAAAAATATATTTTTCATAGAAAGAGGAAAATAAAATCGTTTGTAAATAAGATGCTTTAGAAAGCAGCTTTTTCATAACTTTATTTATTTTTTATTTACAATTTAATCCTTTTTCGTTGCAAATAAATATTTGTATGATAGTAAGCGAAATTCTCGAATCAGTATTTAAAAAAGTGGTTTTGTTGCTTTTACTCACTGCAAAAACAAATTGATCCAACCTTAATTAAGAAAAATTAAACAAAAAATTCAAAATACATCTTAAAATAAAACTGGAACCTCTTTTTAAATGTAGAATTTGATTGGAAAGATTATAAAAATTGTTTCGAATATTTTAAGAATCTGATTTAAAAATTTACAGCAATAAGTTTTGTTTTTAACTAAAACTCCAAGGAACTAAAATAAGTCATTTACAAAATTCAAAACTTAAATAAATTTAAACTTTATTTAATGCATTCCTTAAAATGATTACATGAATGTACAATGAAATAAAAAAATCCGAAGAATTTTTGCATACATATGCCATATGAAAACATTTTTGGTAGCAATTTTGAACAGTTTAAGGAAAAGTTTAACGCGTATAAAACAAATTCCTTCCAAAACTTAAAGTTAAAGGATAAATACGTTTTTTGGACAGTTCGATAAATAATGAACAAAATCATTTTAGCAAATTGAGCTATATATTGGTCTACCAAGAGCGTACCAGACGCACTATACGGTATTCACGTCTGTTGATCTGAATGGCCACTATATCCTGTGAATGTCTATAGTTTCAAGGTTTTCTTGACAAGCTAGCCCTATAATTTTAAAGAAACTTTAATTATCTGGCTCTCAAATAATTATCTGAATTCTTTCTTCGCAAAAAAAAAACGATATTAGATAAAGTTTTTCATTTCCATTTTCATGATATATATATATTTTTTTATTTATTTTATTTTATTTTTTTTGAAATTTTTGATGATTATTTGACAGCAATATCCTTTTCAGAAAAAACTTAAATTAAAGGGGTGGATTTATTAGATTGAAATAGAGCTTGATAATTTTTTAAAAATTCTTTTGATTTTTCTAAAAAATGTGAAGCAATGAAATTGAGCGATTTACGGTATTTTTCAGTAAGTAACTTCAAATTGCACGTTTGCCTATTATTATATTTTATTAAAATTTAATTTTTTTACAGATTAAATTAAGGAAAACTAATTGGATGACGCCCCAATTTTTTTTTATCGTAAATTACTCAAAATCAAAGACTTTTACCTAAAATCTAAAAATAGACAGTTATATAATAATAAACTGCCTTTCGAAAAATGTTTATTTCAGAATTGAATTGACATAATTAAAAAAAAAAAATGGATAAATAATCTGAAACTTCGCACACCTTATATCTATCTCAATTTTTGATTGGGTGATGACCTTGTATTTTGCATATTTCGGAAGATAGAACAAACCATCAGTTTATACGTGAAAATTAAAAAGAAACAAAAACATATTTCGAATTTATCCATCCCGCCCTCCATCCCTTCGACAGTTGAGTTCTGTCAAGAGGGAAAAAGTCTCTTAAGTTTCGAAACTCGTATTATGCCAGTTTAAAAGGCTAATTTAAAATGTTTAAAAAAGTCGATAATAAAGTAGATTCTTGATCAAAAAAAAAAAAAAAAATTGAAGTTTGTGGTTTAATGTGGACGACTTCGAGATTTAAAAAACATCAAGATCAATATCGGCGTTGAAAGTGCACATCACATTCACATGGAAACACATAAGCAAAGAAAACAGATTTTTGTTTTTCATTGTTTGCAGAGATAAGTAAATAAACAAAATATTCAAATTATCCTAGAAAATTCTATTGGAAAGAACATTCCAAAAAGTAGCAACAGTTTTATATGCCTTCAGTTTCTGACGTTCTCTTTATTCCCTATCCACATTCCGAGTGCAAACAAATCCTTTTTCACTGAACAAACTGATGTTGTGACTCAAGTATTTGGAAACGAATTCTGAAAAATCCGGGATTAGAGAGCGTGTGAGTAGGAATTGAGATAACAGCTGTTACTCAACATGGAAGGAATAAATCTTTCTTTTTTCTGCTTTTGTATTTGATGTAGTTGCCGTCTCAATATTCTATTGGTTGAACACACATGCTCCAGGGATGGGTGGTCAAAATAAAAAAAAGAAACTATTTTGGAAATTCATGCAAAATTTTCGTGTGATTCACATTGATCATTTTTAAGGCCGTAGTTACTTTACTTGGCAGCAATTTTACCAATTTTGAAATGTCTTTGGTATATTTCTTAGTACTTCCCAGATTGTGGCTACCCCCTATATTTTGGAAGTGAAAAATCCGAATCTGTCGAAAAAAAGGTATGTTTATTCAGAGAAGTACGTTTTCGTGTCAGATTTCGCAATTTAAAATATCATCTGCACGTATTAATTAGCATATTTGGGTTCACCCCTTCGAACCATTAAGATTGAGTTCTAGAACGTGAAGATCAGATCATTAGATCAAAGGTTATTCAATGTTGTCCGTTTTTTTTTCTTTAGTCGAACTGTACAATGCAGATAATTATGTTTTCATAAGAATATTTAAGTAGGTAAATTGAACTATAACATTGATTTTATTATTAATTTTTACTTTGTAATGCATATAGAAAATAACTTTACCATCTCTTATGTATCATCTTTTTGTAATTTCAAATTTTAGTGTTTCTGAATACAAAAAAATGGGGCCAGTTACTTAACACAAAATATAGTATAAAGGCTTTTCTGCTGTTTCACTATATCATGAGCTATATGTTGTAGTGAAACACCAAGAACAAATATTTATGTATGGTGTTTCACTACATCATGATGTATCTGTTGTAGTAAGGAACCATAAACAAAGATTTATGTATGGTGTTTCACTACAACATGATGTATCTGTTGTAGTAAGGAACCAAGAACAAAGATTTGTGTATGGTGTTTCACTACATCATGATGTATCTGTTGTAGTAAGGAACCAAGAACAAAGATTTGTGTATGTTGTCTCACTACATCATGATGTATCTGTTGTAGTAAGGAACCAAGAACAAATATTTGTGTATGTTGTTTCACTACATCATGATGTATCTGTTGTAGTAAGGAACCATAAACAAAGATTTATGTATGGTGTTTCACTACAACATGATGTATCTGTTGTAGTAAGGAACCAAGAACAAAGATTTGTGTATGGTGTTTCACTACATCATGATGTATCTGTTGTAGTAAGGAACCAAGAACAAAGATTTGTGTATGTTGTCTCACTACATCATGATGTATCTGTTGTAGTAAGGAACCAAGAACAAATATTTGTGTATGTTGTTTCACTACATCATGATGTATCTGTTGTAGTAAGGAACCAAGAACAAATATTTGTGTATGTTGTTTCACTACATCATGATGTATCTGTTGTAGTAAGGAACCAAGAACAAAGATTTGTGTATGTTGTTTCACTACATCATGATGTATCTGTTGTAGTAAGGAACCAAGAACAAAGATTTGTGTATGTTGTTTCTCTACATCATGATGTATCTGTTGTAGTAAGGAACCAAGAACAAAGATTTGTGTATGTTGTTTCACTACATCATGATGTATCTGTTGTAGTAAGGAACCAAGAACAAAGATTTGTGTATGTTGTTTCACTACATCATGATGTATCTGTTGTAGTAAGGAACCAAGAACAAAGGTTTGTGTATGGTGTTTCACTACATCATGATGTATCTGTTGTAGTAAGGAACCATAAACAAAGATTTATGTATGGTGATTCACTACATCATGATGTATCTGTTGTAGTAAGGAACCAAGAACAAAGATTTATGTATGGTGTTTCACTACATCATGATGTATCTGTTGTAGTAAGGAACCATAAACAAAGATTTATGTATGGTGTTTCACTGCATCATGATGTATCTGTTGTAGTAAGGAACCATAAACAAAGATTTATGTATGGTGTTTCACTACATCATGATGTATCTGTTGTAGTAAGGACCCAAGAACAAAGATTTATGTATGGTGTTTCACTACATCATGATGTATCTGTTGTAGTAAGGAACCATAAACAAAGATTTATGTATGGTGTTTCACTACATCATGATGTATCTGTTGTAGTAAGGAACCAAGAACAAAGATTTTTGTATGGTGTTTCACTACATCATGATGTATCTGTTGTAGTAAGGAACCATAACCCACTGACGGTTTAGCAAAAGGGCAAAATTGGGAAAATGTTTCTCCCCTATACACTATTTCCCTATCTTATAACATGGGAAAACCGGTTTTGCTATGTAGAGAAGACTGCAGGTTAAATTACGACTTTTTGCGTGCAGAACCGTCAGTGGGATAAACAAAGATTTATGTATGGTGTTTCACTACATCATGATGTATCTGTTGCAGTAAGGAACCAAGAACAAAGATTTATGTATGGTGTTTCACTACATCATGATGTATCTGTTGCAGTAAGGAACCAAGAACAAAGATTTATGTATGGTGTTTCACTACATCATGATGTATCTGTTGCAGTAAGGAACCAAGAACAAAGATTTATGTATGGTGTTTCACTACATCATGATGTATCTGTTGCAGTAAGGAACCAAGAACAAAGATTTATGTATGGTGTTTCACTACATCATGATGTATCTGTTGCAGTAAGGAACCAAGAACAAAGATTTATGTATGGTGTTTCACTACATCATGATGTATCTGTTGCAGTAAGGAACCAAGAACAAAGATTTATGTATGGTGTTTCACTACATCATGATGTATCTGTTGCAGTAAGGAACCAAGAACAAAGATTTATGTATGGTGTTTCACTACATCATGATGTATCTGTTGCAGTAAGGAACCAAGAACAAAGATTTATGTATGGTGTTTCACTACATCATGATGTATCTGTTGCAGTAAGGAACCATGAACAAAGATTTATGTATGGTGTTTCACTACATCATGATGTATCTGTTGCAGTAAGGAACCAAGAACAAAGATTTATGTATGGTGTTTCACTACATCATGATGTATCTGTTGCAGTAAGGAACCAAGAACAAAGATTTATGTATGGTGTTTCACTACATCATGATGTATCTGTTGCAGTAAGGAACCAAGAACAAAGATTTATGTATGGTGTTTCACTACATCATGATGTATCTGTTGCAGTAAGGAACCATGAACAAAGATTTATGTATGGTGTTTCACTACATCATGATGTATCTGTTGCAGTAAGGAACCAAGAACAAAGATTTATGTATGGTGTTTCACTACATCATGATGTATCTGTTGCAGTAAGGAACCAAGAACAAAGATTTATGTATGGTGTTTCACTACATCATGATGTATCTGTTGCAGTAAGGAACCAAGAACAAAGATTTATGTATGGTGTTTCACTACATCATGATGTATCTGTTGCAGTAAGGAACCAAGAACAAAGATTTATGTATGGTGTTTCACTACATCATGATGTATCTGTTGCAGTAAGGAACCAAGAACAAAGATTTATGTATGGTGTTTCACTACATCATGATGTATCTGTTGCAGTAAGGAACCAAGAACAAAGATTTATGTATGGTGTTTCACTACATCATGATGTATCTGTTGCAGTAAGGAACCATGAACAAAGATTTATGTATGGTGTTTCACTACATCATGATGTATCTGTTGCAGTAAGGAACCAAGAACAAAGATTTATGTATGGTGTTTCACTACATCATGATGTATCTGTTGCAGTAAGGAACCAAGAACAAAGATTTATGTATGGTGTTTCACTACATCATGATGTATCTGTTGCAGTAAGGAACCAAGAACAAAGATTTATGTATGGTGTTTCACTACATCATGATGTATCTGTTGCAGTAAGGAACCAAGAACAAAGATTTATGTATGGTGTTTCACTACATCATGATGTATCTGTTGCAGTAAGGAACCAAGAACAAAGATTTATGTATGGTGTTTCACTACATCATGATGTATCTGTTGCAGTAAGGAACCAAGAACAAAGATTTATGTATGGTGTTTCACTACATCATGATGTATCTGTTGCAGTAAGGAACCAAGAACAAAGATTTATGTATGGTGTTTCACTACATCATGATGTATCTGTTGCAGTAAGGAACCAAGAACAAAGATTTATGTATGGTGTTTCACTACATCATGATGTATCTGTTGCAGTAAGGAACCAAGAACAAAGATTTATGTATGGTGTTTCACTACATCATGATGTATCTGTTGCAGTAAGGAACCAAGAACAAAGATTTATGTATGGTGTTTCACTACATCATGATGTATCTGTTGCAGTAAGGAACCAAGAACAAAGATTTATGTATGGTGTTTCACTACATCATGATGTATCTGTTGCAGTAAGGAACCAAGAACAAAGATTTATGTATGGTGTTTCACTACATCATGATGTATCTGTTGCAGTAAGGAACCAAGAACAAAGATTTATGTATGGTGTTTCACTACATCATGATGTATCTGTTGCAGTAAGGAACCAAGAACAAAGATTTATGTATGGTGTTTCACTACATCATGATGTATCTGTTGCAGTAAGGAACCAAGAACAAAGATTTATGTATGGTGTTTCACTACATCATGATGTATCTGTTGCAGTAAGGAACCAAGAACAAAGATTTATGTATGGTGTTTCACTACATCATGATGTATCTGTTGCAGTAAGGAACCAAGAACAAAGATTTATGTATGGTGTTTCACTACATCATGATGTATCTGTTGCAGTAAGGAACCATGAACAAAGATTTATGTATGGTGTTTCACTACATCATGATGTATCTGTTGCAGTAAGGAACCAAGAACAAAGATTTATGTATGGTGTTTCACTACATCATGATGTATCTGTTGCAGTAAGGAACCAAGAACAAAGATTTATGTATGGTGTTTCACTACATCATGATGTATCTGTTGCAGTAAGGAACCAAGAACAAAGATTTATGTATGGTGTTTCACTACATCATGATGTATCTGTTGCAGTAAGGAACCAAGAACAAAGATTTATGTATGGTGTTTCACTACATCATGATGTATCTGTTGCAGTAAGGAACCAAGAACAAAGATTTATGTATGGTGTTTCACTACATCATGATGTATCTGTTGCAGTAAGGAACCAAGAACAAAGATTTATGTATGGTGTTTCACTACATCATGATGTATCTGTTGCAGTAAGGAACCAAGAACAAAGATTTATGTATGGTGTTTCACTACATCATGATGTATCTGTTGCAGTAAGGAACCAAGAACAAAGATTTATGTATGGTGTTTCACTACATCATGATGTATCTGTTGCAGTAAGGAACCAAGAACAAAGATTTATGTATGGTGTTTCACTACATCATGATGTATCTGTTGCAGTAAGGAACCAAGAACAAAGATTTATGTATGGTGTTTCACTACATCATGATGTATCTGTTGCAGTAAGGAACCAAGAACAAAGATTTATGTATGGTGTTTCACTACATCATGATGTATCTGTTGCAGTAAGGAACCAAGAACAAAGATTTATGTATGGTGTTTCACTACATCATGATGTATCTGTTGCAGTAAGGAACCAAGAACAAAGATTTATGTATGGTGTTTCACTACATCATGATGTATCTGTTGCAGTAAGGAACCAAGAACAAAGATTTATGTATGGTGTTTCACTACATCATGATGTATCTGTTGCAGTAAGGAACCAAGAACAAAGATTTATGTATGGTGTTTCACTACATCATGATGTATCTGTTGCAGTAAGGAACCAAGAACAAAGATTTATGTATGGTGTTTCACTACATCATGATGTATCTGTTGCAGTAAGGAACCAAGAACAAAGATTTATGTATGGTGTTTCACTACATCATGATGTATCTGTTGCAGTAAGGAACCAAGAACAAAGATTTATGTATGGTGTTTCACTACATCATGATGTATCTGTTGCAGTAAGGAACCAAGAACAAAGATTTATGTATGGTGTTTCACTACATCATGATGTATCTGTTGCAGTAAGGAACCAAGAACAAAGATTTATGTATGGTGTTTCACTACATCATGATGTATCTGTTGCAGTAAGGAACCAAGAACAAAGATTTATGTATGGTGTTTCACTACATCATGATGTATCTGTTGCAGTAAGGAACCAAGAACAAAGATTTATGTATGGTGTTTCACTACATCATGATGTATCTGTTGCAGTAAGGAACCAAGAACAAAGATTTATGTATGGTGTTTCACTACATCATGATGTATCTGTTGCAGTAAGGAACCAAGAACAAAGATTTATGTATGGTGTTTCACTACATCATGATGTATCTGTTGCAGTAAGGAACCAAGAACAAAGATTTATGTATGGTGTTTCACTACATCATGATGTATCTGTTGCAGTAAGGAACCAAGAACAAAGATTTATGTATGGTGTTTCACTACATCATGATGTATCTGTTGCAGTAAGGAACCAAGAACAAAGATTTATGTATGGTGTTTCACTACATCATGATGTATCTGTTGCAGTAAGGAACCAAGAACAAAGATTTATGTATGGTGTTTCACTACATCATGATGTATCTGTTGCAGTAAGGAACCAAGAACAAAGATTTATGTATGGTGTTTCACTACATCATGATGTATCTGTTGCAGTAAGGAACCAAGAACAAAGATTTATGTATGGTGTTTCACTACATCATGATGTATCTGTTGCAGTAAGGAACCAAGAACAAAGATTTATGTATGGTGTTTCACTACATCATGATGTATCTGTTGCAGTAAGGAACCAAGAACAAAGATTTATGTATGGTGTTTCACTACATCATGATGTATCTGTTGCAGTAAGGAACCAAGAACAAAGATTTATGTATGGTGTTTCACTACATCATGATGTATCTGTTGCAGTAAGGAACCAAGAACAAAGATTTATGTATGGTGTTTCACTACATCATGATGTATCTGCTGCAGTAAGGAACCAAGAACAAAGATTTATGTATGGTGTTTCACTACATCATGATGTATCTGCTGCAGTAAGGAACCAAGAACAAAGATTTATGTATGGTGTTTCACTACATCATGATGTATCTGCTGCAGTAAGGAACCAAGAACAAAGATTTATGTATGGTGTTTCACTACATCATGATGTATCTGCTGCAGTAAGGAACCAAGAACAAAGATTTATGTATGGTGTTTCACTACATCATGATGTATCTGCTGCAGTAAGGAACCAAGAACAAAGATTTATGTATGGTGTTTCACTACATCATGATGTATCTGCTGCAGTAAGGAACCAAGAACAAAGATTTATGTATGGTGTTTCACTACATCATGATGTATCTGCTGCAGTAAGGAACCAAGAACAAAGATTTATGTATGGTGTTTCACTACATCATGATGTATCTGCTGCAGTAAGGAACCAAGAACAAAGATTTATGTATGGTGTTTCACTACATCATGATGTATCTGCTGCAGTAAGGAACCAAGAACAAAGATTTATGTATGGTGTTTCACTACATCATGATGTATCTGCTGCAGTAAGGAACCAAGAACAAAGATTTATGTATGGTGTTTCACTACATCATGATGTATCTGCTGCAGTAAGGAACCAAGAACAAAGATTTATGTATGGTGTTTCACTACATCATGATGTATCTGCTGCAGTAAGGAACCAAGAACAAAGATTTATGTATGGTGTTTCACTACATCATGATGTATCTGCTGCAGTAAGGAACCAAGAACAAAGATTTATGTATGGTGTTTCACTACATCATGATGTATCTGTTGCAGTAAGGAACCAAGAACAAAGATTTATGTATGGTGTTTCACTACATCATGATGTATCTGTTGCAGTAAGGAACCAAGAACAAAGATTTATGTATGGTGTTTCACTACATCATGATGTATCTGTTGCAGTAAGGAACCAAGAACAAAGATTTATGTATGGTGTTTCACTACATCATGATGTATCTGTTGCAGTAAGGAACCAAGAACAAAGATTTATGTATGGTGTTTCACTACATCATGATGTATCTGTTGCAGTAAGGAACCAAGAACAAAGATTTATGTATGGTGTTTCACTACATCATGATGTATCTGTTGCAGTAAGGAACCAAGAACAAAGATTTATGTATGGTGTTTCACTACATCATGATGTATCTGTTGCAGTAAGGAACCAAGAACAAAGATTTATGTATGGTGTTTCACTACATCATGATGTATCTGTTGCAGTAAGGAACCAAGAACAAAGATTTATGTATGGTGTTTCACTACATCATGATGCATCTGCTGCAGTAAGGAACCAAGAACAAAGATTTATGTATGGTGTTTCACTACATCATGATGTATCTGTTGCAGTAAGGAACCAAGAACAAAGATTTATGTATGGTGTTTCACTACATCATGATGTATCTGCTGCAGTAAGGAACCAAGAACAAAGATTTATGTATGGTGTTTCACTACATCATGATGTATCTGTTGCAGTAAGGAACCAAGAACAAAGATTTATGTATGGTGTTTCACTACATCATGATGTATCTGTTGCAGTAAGGAACCAAGAACAAAGATTTATGTATGGTGTTTCACTACATCATGATGTATCTGTTGCAGTAAGGAACCAAGAACAAAGATTTATGTATGGTGTTTCACTACATCATGATGTATCTGTTGCAGTAAGGAACCAAGAACAAAGATTTATGTATGGTGTTTCACTACATCATGATGTATCTGTTGCAGTAAGGAACCAAGAACAAAGATTTATGTATGGTGTTTCACTACATCATGATGTATCTGTTGCAGTAAGGAACCAAGAACAAAGATTTATGTATGGTGTTTCACTACATCATGATGCATCTGCTGCAGTAAGGAACCAAGAACAAAGATTTATGTATGGTGTTTCACTACATCATGATGTATCTGTTGCAGTAAGGAACCAAGAACAAAGATTTATGTATGGTGTTTCACTACATCATGATGCATCTGTTGCAGTAAGGAACCAAGAACAAAGATTTATGTATGGTGTTTCACTACATCATGATGTATCTGTTGCAGTAAGGAACCAAGAACAAAGATTTATGTATGGTGTTTCACTACATCATGATGCATCTGTTGCAGTAAGGAACCAAGAACAAAGATTTATGTATGGTGTTTCACTACATCATGATGCATCTGTTGCAGTAAGGAACCAAGAACAAAGATTTATGTAGGGTGTTTCACTACATCATGATGCATCTGTTGCAGTAAGGAACCAAGAACAAAGATTTATGTATGGTGTTTCACTACATCATGATGCATCTGTTGCAGTAAGGAACCAAGAACAAAGATTTATGTATGGTGTTTCACTACATCATGATGTATCTGTTGCAGTAAGGAACCATGAACAAAGATTTATGTATGGTGTTTCACTACATCATGATGTATCTGTTGCAGTAAGGAACCAAGAACAAAGATTTATGTATGGTGTTTCACTACATCATGATGTATCTGCTGCAGTAAGGAACCAAGAACAAAGATTTATGTATGGTGTTTCACTACATCATGATGTATCTGCTGCAGTAAGGAACCAAGAACAAAGATTTATGTATGGTGTTTCACTACATCATGATGTATCTGCTGCAGTAAGGAACCAAGAACAAAGATTTATGTATGGTGTTTCACTACATCATGATGTATCTGCTGCAGTAAGGAACCAAGAACAAAGATTTATGTATGGTGTTTCACTACATCATGATGCATCTGTTGCAGTAAGGAACCAAGAACAAAGATTTATGTATGGTGTTTCACTACATCATGATGCATCTGTTGCAGTAAGGAACCAAGAACAAAGATTTATGTATGGTGTTTCACTACATCATGATGCATCTGTTGCAGTAAGGAACCAAGAACAAAGATTTATGTATGGTGTTTCACTACATCATGATGTATCTGTTGCAGTAAGGAACCAAGAACAAAGATTTATGTATGGTGTTTCACTACATCATGATGTATCTGTTGCAGTAAGGAACCAAGAACAAAGATTTATGTAGGGTGTTTCACTACATCATGATGCATCTGTTGCAGTAAGGAACCAAGAACAAAGATTTATGTAGGGTGTTTCACTACATCATGATGCATCTGTTGCAGTAAGGAACCATGAACAAAGATTTATGTAGGGTGTTTCACTACATCATGATGCATCTGTTGCAGTAAGGAACCAAGAACAAAGATTTATGTATGGTGTTTCACTACATCATGATGCATCTGTTGCAGTAAGGAACCAAGAACAAAGATTTATGTATGGTGTTTCACTACATCATGATGTATCTGTTGCAGTAAGGAACCATGAACAAAGATTTATGTATGGTGTTTCACTACATCATGATGCATCTGTTGCAGTAAGGAACCAAGAACAAAGATTTATGTAGGGTGTTTCACTACATCATGATGCATCTGTTGCAGTAAGGAACCATGAACAAAGATTTATGTATGGTGTTTCACTACATCATGATGCATCTGTTGCAGTAAGGAACCATGAACAAAGATTTATGTATGGTGTTTCACTACATCATGATGTATCTGTTGCAGTAAGGAACCATGAACAAAGATTTATGTATGGTGTTTCACTACATCATGATGTATCTGTTGCAGTAAGGAACCATGAACAAAGATTTATGTATGGTGTTTCACTACATCATGATGTATCTGTTGCAGTAAGGAACCAAGAACAAAGATTTATGTATGGTGTTTCACTACATCATGATGTATCTGTTGCAGTAAGGAACCAAGAACAAAGATTTATGTATGGTGTTTCACTACATCATGATGTATCTGTTGTAGTAAGGAACCATAAACAAAGATTTATGTAGGGTGTTTCAGTATACCACATTGAGATGAAGTAGTTGCCCCCATTTTTACTGTTGAGATACGCTAAATTTTTTACTTTGTTGATGATTAGTAAAATTGAAATAACATCTGAACTATCATAAAAATTTTATTTAAAAAAGAAGAACAATTATTGACGATATTTAACATTTTACAAGAAGAAAATGTGCTTGTCAAATATTATTCAAATTAGTCTTGTAAAATTGTTAATCAAAAAACATACGCTATTCTACACTTTTGACTGACCTCTCTCTGTATTGACCTCTCCTCTTCTCTTTAAAATGGTGCGCGCGGGTAATTTGAAAATAAAAACACTTTTTTTATATAATAGACTCAAGCAGTTATGAAATTCTATTACACACAACAGTTATAAAAACAGCATGTCATTCACTAAAATGTGTCATTCCGTATAATACAAGAGATTTTAAAAAAGTATTAAAAAATGTTTAAAACATTTTTGATAATAATTCTTAACAGTTACGCGTCGGTCTTTTTTAAATCACAACAGTTATAAGAACAGCTTGTTATTCCCTAAAATGTGTTATCTCATAAAATAGAAATGTCTTAAAAACAAATAAAAACTTTTATTTCTTCAGGAACGAAACCTTAAGAGTTATTAATTACTGTCACTTATTCACAGTATTTATAAAAATAATAATAATGATGATCTTGTTAGTTGCTAAAATTAGTTATTTCGTAATACAAGAGTCCCTGCAATGAATTGGCAACACTACTTCATAACTATTAGTTTTTATTATCACAAAAACATTTTTCTTCTCATAAAAAACCTTAAAAGTTGCGAAGTACTGTTACCAATTAACAGCACTCATAAAATCAGCTTGTTATCTACTAAAATGAGTTATTTCGTATAATCCTTTAAGAAGTTTTGTTTAAAAAAATTTCATTTGTTTATGAACCTCAACAGCTATGAAATATTTTTGCAGATTTAGGATGGTTATAAAAACAGCTTGTTATTCCCTAAATGTGTTATCGTATAAAATAGAAACATCCTAAAAATCTTCTGATAAAAAGAAAAAAAAACTTAACAGTTATGAAGTACTGTTACCAACTCACAGCACTCATAAAACCAGCTTGTTATTTGCTAAAATGAGTTATTTCGTATAATAGAAGAGCCTTTAAGAAGTTTTGTTGTATACATTATATATACATATATATATTGCTTATGAACCTCAACAGTTATGAATTATTTTTGCAGATTTACGATGGTTATAAAAACAGCTTAGCTTATTATTCCCTAAATGGGTTATCTTATAAAATAGAAACATCCTAAAAAGCAGATAATTTTTTTTTCTTCGGATAAGAAACCTTATTAGTTTTAAATTACTGTTACCAATTCACAACATCTATAAACACAACTTGTTATTTGCTAAAAAAAAATAGTTATTTCATATCATGGAGGAGTTGTTACTGCGAATTGGTAACATAAGATAGCTGGTAGGGTTTATTTTCAGAATAATTTTTTTTCCTCATAATAAACCTTAAAAGTTATGAATTACTATTACCAACTCGCAACAGTTATAAAACTAGTCTCTTATTTACCGAAATTAATTATTTCGTATACCAGAAGAGTCTTTAAAAAGTTTTATTAAAAAAATTTTCTTTTGATTATAAACCTCAACTGTTATATGAATGAATTATTTTTGCTGATTTACGAGGGTTTTAAAAACAGCTTGTTATTCCCTAAAATGCGTTATCTCATTAAATAGAAATATCCTAAAAAGCAGAAATTTTTTTTCTGGTAAGTAACCTTATTAGTTTTGAATTACTATTACCAATTCACAACATCTATAAAAACAGCTTGCTATTTCCTAAATTGCGTTACCTCATAAAATAGAGAGAAAAAAAAAAAGGAAAAAAAAAAAACATCTTTTTTTTTGTTATTAAACTTTAGTATTTAATGTATTAATGTTACCAATTCATAGCAGTTACCAAAACAACTTGTTTATTTAAAAAAAAAAGAGTTATTTATATTATAGAGGAATCTTTAAAAAGTTTTTAAAAATTTAAAAAAAGTTTCTTTTGGTAATAAATTTTAATAATTTGGTAATAAATTTTACCTTTGCTGTTTCACTACACTTATAAAAAGAGCCTGTTATTCCTCAAAATCTCTTATCGCTTAAAAGATAAAAGATTTAAAAAAAAAAAAAAAAAAAAAAAAAAAAAAAAACATACATTTCTTTGGATAAAAAACAAAATCAAATAAAAAGTAATAATAATATTCCTTCTTTCAGAATAAAAACTATCCCTTTCTTAACTCTGATCGATTTTTAAGATTTCACACGCAGTCATAAAGAAAAGTGGGGTGTGTGGGTAGGGGGTGTCGGCAATTATCTCGGGACAATCTCTATTATCCAATTCTCTATGTTGAGATTGTCTCATCCTTGCATGACGTCTCTAATTATACGACAAAAGGAAGAAGGAACGGTCGGGAGGTGGGCCATTTGGGAATCGAATTTTTCGATTTATCCATCTCGTCTGCAAGTGTTGTCATGTATATTAAAGTTATTGCTGTCATTCCACGTTATCGGTGATTTCTGTCTTCAAATTCAGTTGCATCAGATGCGCATGATTTAATATGATCCGTGACGACTTGGGATATTAAAGCTTCCCAGCGAAGATTTCTTTTATCACTTTATAAAATAAAGATTAGTTTTTTTCTTCTTATTATTATTTTCAATGTCAGTGCGTGATTTATTAAATGTCTGTTCTGTTCGAGATCTATCTTGATGGAATATTGAAACTTTGAATGCTGATATTTTTCATTGCTGTAATAAATCTTAGGGTTTGAATTTTGATTGTTTTGAATTATCAGGAATCTTTTATAGCCAACTGTCATAAATTAGAGTCAAACTTGTTTGTGTTCGGTCATTGGACAAATGTTAGTTTGATGCTACAAAATTGTCCAGAGAAACCACAAATATTTATGAATGTTATTCGCCTTCCTTAATTTATCCTAAAAGGTAAAAAGCATAGAAAAAAGCACCAAAAAGCATGATAAAGAAGAAAGAGTTATTTTGAGATCGTGTTGAAAAAATTAAACATAAAGTAATATTCAAAGAAGCTTTTTATTACAAATAAAAAATAAATTAGATACATTATAATAGGACTCGTAAGCCCAAATTCTTTTTAAGAATTTAATTAGATAATTTTCTAAAAAGATAATAAATGTACAGAGACTTTTAGTATGTTTTTAAGATTTCTATACTAATGGAATACACATATTGAAATAATACTTTTCCAACTTGTGTTAGTTGTATGTTATCATCCTTACATAAAATGTGAATGTCCTCTATAAAAACTGGAGTGTTATATCTATCTGAATTATGTGCTGTAAAACTAAATATTAAATAAATAAATACTTTATTTCAAGTTAACGAAACGAGTCTTCACACATATAATTTAAAAGGTGTAAATAAATCTAAACACCAATAATTGAGCAATATTATAACAAGCTTAGATGCTGTTATTTTATTCACAAATTATTCTCGCCAATTTTGGCGGAATGTTTGAAAACCATTTACATTGGGAAAACGACGGATAACAACGGTCGATTGTTTACTATTGAGCACGAGAAGGTCTAAGTTTGTTATGTCGACCCGCGTGCTGTCGAACATTCCACAGAAACAAATAATTGTTGTTATAAAAGGCATGTATGCTTATCTATACATAATAATAAACGCGGCTGTGTGTGTGTTTGTAATCACAATATATCGCCCCAGAAGCCTTGGATTTGGATTAGTTTTTTAGTTATCAGTCATTTTGTAAGAAAATCTTTGCTTTTTCGTCTTCAAAGAGCCATAAAAATGCATATACTTTTCTCCACTTTTATAAATGTATGCTAATGCGAACCTTACAATTGAAATATTAATTTTCGACAACTTAAACCAATAATATACGAAGGAATTAATAATTTAATTGTAAGGTTCGCATTAGTTTACATTTATTAAAGCGGAGAAAAGTTTAACTTTTGTATTAAAAATGTGGCAACATATTCGATACGAAAATAGAACGCATCGCTTTGATATATTTGTCACTGTTCATAATTGTTATAATAAGTTTTTCTTCTTCTTTCCACGCTCTATATTTTTTTCTTAAGCGAAGACGATAATTTTTGGGGTAGACAATATTTGAGGGTGCCCTTGATTCTCGCCAAGTTGTGTTCGTGGTTGATCGCCAAGCTGGGCGATGTTGAAACCCAATCGTGATTCTGATAGATTTAGATTTAAGCTTTATTTTTGAATGTTCAACTGTATATGTAATTTCAGAGGTGCGTTAGTTCTGCGTTGGATACCGGCTGGTAAGGTTATTTTTGCTTATGGTTCATAAGATCGAAGGTTTGTGGGCAATCATAAAAAGGGACTATAAAAAAAAATTTCACCGCCAGTACGGTACCACGGACGCCATTTTCGATTCGTATTTCGCTGAACTTATTTGGCGATGGAGGTATACAAATTCCATTCCTAATAAATTTAGACAATATCTAACTGCTATTAGAGAATTCTGTGCTCCTAAATCTCCGAGTATTCAAGATTAATGAAGAAGTGAGTTTTTTTTTTTTTTCCTTTTCTTTCTGTACTTACTCAATTATTTTTTGTTTCGATTCAAAATTCACTTTATTGCGTTAATTAATTTTGCTTATATTGGGTTCATTACAATTTTATACAGTTTTGGCCGCCATTCCTGTTACCACAGTGTTCCGCGCTAACAGGAATGGCGCCAAACATAAGCCGCCAATTTCGCCAAGGGGCACCCTCAAGTATATTTTTACCAAAATTAATTCGTTTTCGTGTTCTTTTCATGTATTTAGCATTTTAGTTTTTTTTTTTCTTAAGCGTTGTAGCTATATAATATATAGAATAGGAATTTAATTGTTTTTGAAGGAACGATCACACTTACCTTGGATCTCTTTGGTTTTTCTATTCTTTATTTTAACAGTTTTTATTAAATGCAATTAGTTATTTTCAGAAAGTTTCAGTTTGCAGGTAAGCACTTATATTTTAATATTGAAGTTTCATGATTTGCTTTTATAGTAATTGTTGTTCTAAAGTATTCGTTGACTTCTTAAAAACCCGATTACTGACATGGCAGAACCGCCTTCCAAAAAACTTTGTATTTTGTCAAAGAAAAAGATATTAAGAGATTCTCAAAGAAGAAGAAGGTCCCAAGAAACGTCTGTGGAACGTCAAAGAAGGATGGAACATGACCGAATTTCGACAAGCAATTCTAGAGCCCAAGAAGTATCAGAGAAACGTCAAAGAAGATAAGAAGAGGATCGTGTCTCAACTAGCATTGCTAGGGCCCGAGAAACACCTGAGGAACGTCAAAGAAGATTGGAAGAGGATCGTGTCTCAACTAGCAGTGTTAGGGCCCGAGAAACACCTGAGGAACGTCAAAGAAGATTAGAAGAGGTTCGTGTCTCAATTAGCAGTGCTAGGATCCGAGAAACACCTGAGAAACGTCAAAGAAGATTGGAAGAGGATCGTGTCTCCACTAGCAGTGCTAGGGCCCAAGAAACATCTGAAGAACGCGGAAGAAGAATTGTCCACTAATCTTCAGATTTCCTGCTATGTTTTAAAAAACTCTATTTGTGAAAACCTTTAGCGTGGCAGACAGCTGGCCACCTTAAGCGGCTAGTAGTGTAATAAAGATAATTGTGTTCTCATAAGAAGATTCCCTCAATCTGTTGATTGTATTAAATAATTTTATAATATTTAATTTATATTCACTTCTGTTTTTTTAAGCCTATTTCCCAATTCTATGCTACGTGTATGTTTGATTAACAAACTAATTTTATTTTGAGAATGTGCATATATGCATCCTAAATTACTGATTCTTACTTTATATAGTATCATAAAAATAACTTAACTGATTCGCATGTGTATCCCACCTTAACATAAAATAGCATTTGCATAAAACCTTGAACCTTAAACTAAATAACTTAACTAAAATAACGTAAAACAACAATTTATTTAATTGTTATTTTACCATATTTAAACAAAACAGTCAAATAACCATAAATAAGATGGTATTCAAATAGTTAACTGTGAGAAAAACCATTTATTAACTGCTTTAACCTAATACGGTTAAACAATCATAATCAAAATTTTATCGCCCGAACTAAGCCCATTTAATGAAGCATTTTAGTTCCTTGCAACTGAGTATATATTATAGCCGAGAGTTCTAATCTGTCAGTCTTGTGACCGATAGAACGGTGGTTCGACGTCTCGTCCTTTCCTTTCAACACATTCCAGAGTTTCCATTGTCCTGCCGTCTAACGAAAAATCTAGCTAAAATGTCGAGTGAAATTTATTTTTTATGGTTTTTAAAGCCATGCTTTTTGCAAATGAATTAAAAACCGTATAGTTTCGTGTTTATGGTTTTAGGACCATACTTGTTGTAAACGGTATCAAGACTGTAAAGGTAAAATATGTTTTTTGCAGTAAACTTTACGGCTATTTGGATGGACAGTCTGCTGCCAGTTGTTTTACCATAACTTTATAATGAAAATTCTAACAATGCAGGAACTATCCCTGGTTCTTGGTGTAGTATAACACCAAGAACTGTAAGATTTACGTATGGTATTTCACTGTAAAACTTCCGTGCAGTGAAGCACCATACGTAACTCTTATAGCTCTTGGTGTTTTATTACACCAAGTAGTTGCCGCCATTTTCGGTGATGAGATGCACTAAATTGTTTTACAGAATTCATTGCCAATTGCTTTTTCGGCAAAGTATTTTGTTGTTGTCTGTCTTACGCCGCTTGCCAATACTAACAAGCCTATTTAAAGACAGCGGGGTGCACTTCTTCTTGCTTTCCAATGGCGCCATCTATGGCCACAAATTCAACTTCTCTCACACATACGTAACAGCCCGTTTAACAGGAAGGACACATTCACGCACCATCCATCCTCAGATTGTAATTTTGGACTGTATCAGATCATGATCAATCGGCAAAGTATAGTAAAACGAATGTAAATCATGCATAGAGATAAAAATTCGTATTATTCTTTTGTTTGTTTTTTGTTTTTCAAAGAAATATTACTTAGTTGACGACCAAGAAAAAAAAATAGCATTCTCTTTCATAAAAAAATCCATTGTTTTATGAGACACAAATTTTACTTTAATAAGCTAATATCTTATTCGTAATACCAGAGTTAGGAAAATATCAGTGTAGCGAATATCAGTCAATAGTCCTTTTCCTTAAGAAAAAAACAGAGTAATCAATACGGGAAGGGAGGGGGGGGGGGCTCAAATTAAATACTAAGTGAAACACTCTTTAGGCAAAGTACGATTTAATAAAGGTGAAAAAAAACTGCAATATTTATCTTCCCTTACTTTTTTTTAAAAATGTTTATGACAAAAGAAAAATAATTTTTTATGAAACACAAGTTTTAATTTGATCAGCTTATTTTGTAAATAAAGCATTACCGCAACAGCCTATTGAAAGCCAGTGAGGTCTCAAAAGTTGTGCCTAGCCGATTCGAGGATATTTTTTTTTTTTTATCTAGATGAAAACGATCAAAATCACCGCCTTATTCTCAGTTCTTTTAAATTTTTTAGAGCTCAGATAGGCTCAGAAACGTTTTTAAATATTAAAAATTCAGATCACAAACGCTTTTCATTTTCACAAAATTGTGACTTTTCACCTTACGCACTTTGCCCCATTTTCGGAATAAGCATAAACTGCGCTGGCTATAGATAGGCTAAACTTGGCCTAACAGTCATGAGTAACTGTTGCAAACTCGCAGCAGTTATGAAAATAGCATATTATTCTTAAAAAAAAAGAGCATAATTTCATATGACGACGGAGTTTTCGAAAAACAGCCTTAAGTGTTTGTCTTAATATTCTATCCATACTGTGTACGCTCAATTTACAAACTAATTTTATTCCAAGAATAATTGTGAGTATGAATCCCGTATTTCTGATTAAAAAATAATTTTATCGACCCATATGTATATCATAGATTATTGTTACGATAAATTTCCTAGTAAGCACCAAATATGGGGGCACCTAAATTGCACCTAAATTAATGTTAGGCGACAGTTGTGGTGTTTCACTATATCAAAATCTATTCTTGGTGTTCAATTACACAAGAAAAATTCGATTAAACAAAGAATTTTTCAAGCGTTTCATTGCCTCGGGGTCGTGGGTTCGAGCCCCACGTTGGGCGCCATTTTTTTTTAATTATTTTTTTTTTATTTACCCGCTTCGCGGGTCGGCTGACCACCTGCGGTGACCAAGCGTTTCATTGCATCATCTTTGGTGTCAAGTTGTTGCCCCATTTTTTAGAGTTCAGAAACACTAAAATTTTTAAAATGCGTAAAAGCAACTCGTAGAAAATAAATGTCGTAATTGTTATGTACATTATTACGCAAGTACTTTTAAAGGTAAAAACCCGACCCATCTAGCGTTGCTATCATTTTTTTCCATTAACAAGCGACTCAGTTCTTAACAGGGTATACTAATTTGACAGGACTACTTTCCGCTCCCTGCTTTTTTCATCCTTCCCCCACCCCCTCAACAGCCTTTCGTCAAGAGGAGGGGGGGGGGCAAACGAGAAATGCATGAAGAAATGGAACGTATGTATTAGTGCATGGTTAGGACTCATACATAAAATTCTCGTTACTAATGCAGTGAACCGTGTATGGGAAAAATTTACCGGGAGATTAAAAAACTGTTTTATTTTGATTCTTTTTCCCAGTCGCCCCCCTTTTCTTCCTGACCCCCTCAGTAGATGTATTAGATGAGGACTTAGTATACCCGATTCTAATACCATATAGCTAAGATAGATAAAAGAAAAATAATAATGTCTAAAAGAATTAGATTAAATAAATAGAATAAAAAAGAGGTAGAGTAGAAGGGGGGGGGGGCGGGGATAATCGGAAAAGATTGTTCCATGTGTTTTTCTACATGCGACATGACTTCTAATCATGCATTAATCGTTCGATAGCTGGCATGTCTTGCCATGTTGGGGTTTTTGGAAAAGAGAATCATCCTTAAAAAGTGAAAAACTCCAGATAGTTTTATCGATTAAAGTAAAAGATTCAGAGATGGTTTCGAATTTTGAATTTTTAGAGGGGGGTGGGAGGACAGATCATCAAATTTTTTTGCCATTAATTTAAGAAACGCTTTCTTTAATGAAACAAAAATAAATCAATAATGGTTAAATTTTTTTCTTAATGATTTACGTGATTTTATTTAATTGTAAAATAAATATTTGAGAGAGAGAAATATAAAAATTCGTGACCTTTACAATTAAAAAAATCTTTAATCAAAATAATATTTTTAAAAATTCTGTGCCGAATTATTTATAGTAATAAGTTTTTATTTTAAATTATTAGATTCCTTTTAATAGTGAAGTAAAAGCACCAAAAATAAAATTGACATTAAGGGTCTCTAACTTAAAATCCCGACAACTCTCTAAACTAAACAGTTAGCTATTTTTTTTATATAGATTGAGATGGGTTTGGAATTTGAATCCGTAGATAGCAAAAATAAATAAATAAAAATTATAGGAAGGTTTGTTTTTGTGTCTGATTATGCAATTTTAAACATAATTTTCAATAATAAATTATCATATTTAAGGTTTATCTTCTGAATATTGCTAGTTAGTATGTGTTTGAATATTGCTATTCGACCAAAAGTTTTTCCAGGTATTTTTTTCTTTCTGTTATTTTTTAAACGCATTTTACACAAATTAAAAAATGATTGGTTCTGATAATTTCCAAGTTTTTAGCGTGTTAACTAGCAAATGCGTTGCTTTTATCTAAAGTAATTTTTTTACTTACAAATCTTTTTTTACTTACATGTTATGTAATGAATATTTAAATTAACGGGGAATAATAATGTTAAGTTCATAAAATCAAACTCATCTTGTTCGTAAACTAAAGGTGAAACTGCATCGCTAATTATTTCTACGCATAACGCGTAAACCTTCCTCATAATGAGACTTGATTGATTCATTTTCAACAGCGAACAGTGTTGTAATTACAATAGATAGTGTCGTTTATATTGAATTTCAGTAGAAATCCGGTGATTATTCCCGATATTCATGATTATTCATTCACGAGGCCTCATCATTAATGATCTTATGCTCATGAATGCCCGGATTTAGTGGCCAAAGATGGGTGCATTATTGCATTTAAAATTTATTAGCTGCAATATACAGTAAGGTCTGTTCTTGAAGGTGCGCAATACTTCTATCGAAAGTTGTTTTACTGTTCCTGTTGGTCTTGACTTCAATTGAAATTCGTAGGGTCTAAAAATTACCCTAATTTTTAAGGCACTTATTTATGACTTTCAGTAAGTTTTGTAAAAAAATCACACAAAAATAACACTGTGTAAAAACTATATAAAAACGTGAAAAAACTTTTTAAAAAACTTGTTCAAAAACTTGTGATTTTTGTTCGAATTTGTTCCTATTTTATTATGGGACTAAGTTGAACCTTATATTGTCCTATTTTTCCACTACCTTAATCTAGTGCCAAATTGAACCTTAATGTCGTCCAAACTTGCTACCACCTTTTGGGACTAAGTTGTACCATAATATCGTCCAAATTTACTACTGCGTTAACATAGTGCTAAATTGAAGTTGAGTTGCATAATATCACTAAAGTTGGCCACAACTTTAACATGGCGCTTAGGTGAATCATAATAGATCTTTATGTATAAAAGCCCGGATGGCTCAGGGGATAGAGCGTTCGTCTTCCAATGAGGTGAATCTGGTTCGAATCCCAGCGATGGCTGGTCTACTCGAATTTCGCATCTGGCTTGCACCGATCACATTGCTGACGTAAAGTACATTCAATGGTTGACGGATCATGGGTTAAAATCTCATTGGCATCAGACTAACCATGGAACGTTTTCGTGGTTTTCCTCGCCATGTAACGTAAATGTGGGTTAGTTACATCAAACAGTCCTCCACGAAGACAAATTTCTCTCAATACTTGATCCAGGAGTTCCTTTGTCTTCTGGATTGGGTAAAAAATTATAAAGCTACGGAGTTGAACATTAGTAGTCGTTAGCCCGAAAAATTGGGTCTGCTGTTCAATGACGGTTATAAATTCTTTATGCAATGCTAAGTTGATTTACATTAGCATGTTTCTAAAACTTTATTTCAGTATGCACGAGTTGCATATGCAAGGAAACATGGTTTAGTTTAACCTAATTAAGATTCCAGGAAATTCGATGCGTATTTTATGACTAATATCAGTAAAAATTTTAAATTACATACGTTATAGTTCAGTGCTGAACTGATTTTACTATAAGTATACATGCATGTAAAAAAATTTTATGTTTGCTTTAAAAAAAAGAAACTGTATTTTTTTTTCCCTACAGCTTTTGCAGAAACAGAAAATAATGGAACTAAACCATCAAAAGCAATTATATTTTAGAAGTAGGAATCGAGCATAATGAAATAAAGTATATCAAGAGGAGATGAGACAGAATCTAGAGCCCGGCACCTTATCAAAATATCGTATCTAGAGCCCAACAGAAATACATTTTCAGGCTAAACGAAAAATTTTCGGGTTCTAAAAATGTTTCCACATTTGAGAAATATTAAATTGAGCAAAATTAAATTGAATTAATTGTGCAAAATTAAATTGAGATCTATCTAACTTTGGATCTAATGATGGATTAAATATAATTAAAAACATATTTTAAAATACGAAATCAAATGCAAGAACGTTCTACCTCTAATAAAGCGAATTTTTTTTTTTTTTTTTTTTTTTACACATTTCAATTCTAAACCCTCAATATATGACAGAGGGGGGGGGGGAGCGGAAATACATAGAATAAATAGCTTAGTCAGTAGAGGGCTCGATGGTTGATTTCTTTTATGTTAATTGGTGTATCTATCTGCCTTCTTAAAATGTGAAATTAATATTAGGGGCATAAATTTATAATTTTTATTAAGAATTTTTTTTTCTATTTACTAATATATGCTACAAGAGGCAACGAGCATATATTTTGAACAGTTTTTCACAATCAATTTTAACTTAATTTATCTTAACAATAATTTAAAATAAATTAATAACTTACACCGAAGAGCCATTACATTATGACCACCCTCCATCTATAACAATGTATGGTGTGGCAATGTATGGTAGTATGGTGTGTGCAATGTTTTCATGGGGCACATTAGGACCCATAATCCTCATAGAACAATCCCTGACGTCTGTAAGCTACTTGAACATAATTGCAGACCAGGTTCACCCATTCATGGCAACAGTTTTTCCTGCGGGCGACGGTGTTTACCAACAGGATAATGCACCATGCCATAAGGGTCAAATCGTCATGGATTGGTTCGAGGAACATTCCAGTGACTTTCAAGTCATGTCTTGGCCCCCAAATTCCCCTGACCTTAATCTAATAGAGCATTTGTGGTCTTACTTGGAAAACCAAATTCGTGCTGCCACGCTACCCCCTCGCAATGTGAGGGAATTGCAGGACCAGTGCTTTGTACTAGATACCTCAGACTACCTATCAGCACCTTGTGGAATCAATGCCACAGAGGGTGCTAGAATTTTTGAGGGCTAAAGGTGGTCCTACATGTTATTAGCAGGGTGGTCATAATGTAATGGCTCATTGTTGTATATAAAATATGGACAAGAAATGTCTAAATTCTACGTAATAAATAATAAGTTTTACAAAAAAAAGTTTTATTTATCTATATTCATTTGTTATGCCGACCGGCCTGTGTAGGGGAAGGGGTCAACGAACTGCCCTTGCATCAGAAAGATTCTGGGTTCGAATCCCGGGCATGGATGTTCTTTCCTTCTCTGTACTATCTGTCCTTACTGTGGGAGCAACGTTGGCCCACCTAATATGGTGCCCCTGAATGAGTGGCCAACAAATAATCTACCCTTCAAATGCCTGTATAACCTAGGTCATTCTCCAGGTGGGCATTGGAAGAAAAAAAATATTCATTTGTTATACAGTATACTCTTGATATCTCGAACTTCTATACATTGAAAACCTTGTTATGTCAAAAAAATATTTTCCCCTTGACATTACATAACTACATAATGTTAATTTGAATTCCTATGCATAAGAGTTTCTTCTCAAATATCTTATATCGAAATAGAACATGATTTTTTCCAAAAAAATCCCACTGCAAGTTTATTGTAAACAAATTGTTTTCTATTTAATGCATAATTATTTTTGTCTTACTTTTAAAAATAAAATTATCATTACTGAATTTAGACTTATAGTCTACTATCATTACATACATATTTCATAGTAGTTATTTTTATGTTTCATGATTCTACTTTTTAGAGTAATATCTTATAATATATATTTCTACTTTTTAGACCATCTTTAATTCTGAACTTGCCATCTCAACATTTTTTAAGCGTCTCTTCAACTTTGAGATATCGAGAGTATACCGCATAATAGTTTTTATGAAAGAAAAATTGTATATTGGCCAGTCCCTAAAAACCATGAATAATTTTGTATTTTGAGATTCGAATTTCAGGGGTCTCTCAAAAAATGTGTCATTGGCGAATTGCATATTTTATTTTAATCTTCAATTATGCATAAAATGGCCTGTTTTACGAGATACATACAAAGGTACCCAATATTGAATATCATAAAGATGGAAATAAAAGAATGCTATCACTAAAATGCAGAATGCCTATTATGTGGGTAATCTTTTAATTACCTACATAATCTACGCATTACCTGCTAATCACTCGTTAATGTGAAAATAAGATCGCCACTTTAACACACACAACGTTTTTGCACGTTTAAATTAACATAGAACTGCTTATTTATTTTTAACTACAGTAGAGTCCCGATTATCCGAGTGAATGTGGACCACCATTAACTCGAATAATCGAAAACCTCGGTTGAAGCGAAGAATATAAAAAAGGAAAGAAAAAGAGTAGGTATAAATGTAAATATATTTAACAAATACAAAATTTAAGCGAGTACACCGCACACAATTCATATAATAATTAAAAATACTTAAAAACGCTTAAACAGCACATTTTTTGCACGCTTAAATTAACATAGTACGGCTTATTTATTTTTAACTACAGTAGAGTCCCGATTATCCGAGTGAATGTGGACCACCATTAACTCGAATAATCGAAAACCTCGGTTGAAGCGAAGAATATAAAAAAGGAAAGAAAAAGAGTAGGTATAAATGTAAATATATTTAACAAATACAAAATTTAAGCGAGTACACCGCACACAATTCATATAATAATTAAAAATACTTAAAAACGCTTAAACAGCACTCTTTTTGCACGCTTAAATTAACATAGTACTGCTTATTTATTTTTAACTACAGTAGAGTCCCGATTATCCGAGTGAATGTGGACCACCATTAACTCGAATAACCGAAAACCTCGGTTGAAGCGAAGAGTATAAAAAAGGAAAGAAAAAGAGTAGGTATAAATGTAAATATATTTAACAAATACAAAATTTAAGCGAGTACACCGCACACAATTCATATAATAATTAAAAATACTTAAAAACGCTTAAACAGCACACTTTTTGCACGCTTAAATTAACATAGTACTGCTTATTTATTTTTAACTACAGTAGAGTCCCGATTATCCGAGTGAATGTGGACCACCATTAACTCGAATAACCGAAAACCTCGGTTGAAGCGAAGAATATAAAAAAGGAAAGAAAAAGAGTAGGTATAAATGTAAATATATTTAACAAATACAAAATTTAAGCGAGTACACCGCACACAATTCATATAATAATTAAAAATACTTAAAAACGCTTAAACAGCACGCTTTTTGCACGCTTAAATTAACATAGTACTGCTTTAACAAATACAAAATTTAAGCGAGTACACCGCACACAATTCATATAATAATTAAAAATACTTAAAAAAAGCTTAAACAGCACACTTTAAGAAAATTAAAGAGTTTTTACTTAAAAACGTCCTTAATCGTTTTTTGTTTTACATTACTTTGGCGCTTTTCTGCAGCAATGTTTAGCCATTTTTTTGGGGGGAGGGGGCAACAGGAAAGTTGGTGTTGCCTCTTGTTATTCTTCTATATATTTAATAGCACTTTCAAAGGCCTTTAGTACAACTGTATGGGAGATTTTTTAAGTTTGATTTTCATCGCCACTGTCTACACCATCTTCTTTCGATTCACTTTCATTATTGACGATATTAACGATCTAATCGGTCATCTAGTGCTGTCCGTCAGTTTGTTTTCCTGAGTGTTTAGAGTATAAAATTCAGAATTTTCTTCGGGGGTAATTTTAACATTCCTTGAAATATTTTAAAGCTCGGTTATAGCGGAAACTTGGATAATCGGGATTTAAAAAATCAAAGACAAATCTACTCATTAACACATCAGCTAACAATCAATCACAAATCACTTTGAAATGTATAATACAAACAAACGGTGTATTATACATTTCAAAGTGATACAAAAAAATTATTGCAATTAAGGAATAAAAGGAATAATTGTTTTTGTAACCTAAAGAATTTGTAAATGATTTAAAAAAAATTTTTTTTTGATGGAATGAAACAATCTTTTGAACTTTAATGATACGGAAGTCGTTAAGATGCACATTACCCGCAGGAAGCACTTGATTCTGCACTTTGATCAGTTTATATACAGAACAGCTACGTGATGTGTACATTAACGGCTTTCGAACATTGGTGGAAACAAACATATTTTAGATTCTTAATACCAACAAATATTTTTACGAAATGAATTGTTTGGTGTAGTTTTTTTTTCTTTTTGAAGTACCGAAACTTTTTACGATTCCAGCATTTCTTTTTCTTTAAAATACTCTAGTTTTATTATTTTGAAACATTTCATTTTCATGAGGCAAATTAGAATACCCAGCAATAAATAATGATAACTAATAAGTTAAATAATTTTAAATATAAGGTCATTTTCTTATCTTAATTATGCTTACATAATTTTTAAATGTTTTTTATTCTTTAATTCATGACCTCATATTCTTTATTTGATTTGATTCATTTATAAATAATTATTTTTATATTTCAATATAATGAAGTAAAATGAAAAAAGTTTTCTAGAGTAGGGTTAAAACAGTTATCGGAAGTAATGAGTTTTCTATTTCAATGTTATAATAATTAATTTCGCACACTTTTGATGCACAATTTAGAAAAATTTTGCGTTGTTTAGTAAGATTTTGTTATTAAGTTGACATGGTGGAGAAATAAATAGATTTATATTAAATTCTACTTTATTCACGCATTTTTTTTCTCTAATATTTATTATTAGAAATCCTTCACTTCTTGTAGTAGTACTTAAAGTTTAAAATTAATTTATACACTTTTCCTAAATAATAGAGATATTTCTGGTTGCATAACTTGATGATTTAAATTAAAATTAACTACAGTAAATACATAAAAATTACAACGCAAACATTAAAAGAAGGAATTAAAAAGCATAATGTATAATTGTAAAACTAAAAAAAATATTTTTATTTTAAAATTATTAAATATATATATATATATATATATATATATATATATATATATTCATTTTTACCTCTTTTTTAATAAATAACAATATTTTATTGGCAACAGATGGCGCTAAAAACATTTTGAACTGGTTTGCTGTGTTGAGGTAAGCAGCATAGTAAGATGAAAGATCTTTTTCCTGTTACCATAGTAACCAGCTCTTGCTCCTCCAGTCGCCATGGTGATAGCGTGTGTGGTATGGAGACGATTTGGAGGCTTTACACGATGCTTCCAAAACATTGGAAGGACGAATCCAACAACCTCTTCAGAAGGGGTGAAAGTCAGAATTTTTGTTCACAATCTAAACGTTCGCATTTATTTTTTATCAATTCAGCGCAGATTTTTCAGTTCAATTTTTGTATGCGTTCAAATACAAAATTTAGCTTAGGTTATCAGAAAAACATTTATTTATTTATTTTTTAACGTATATTCTTTTCGAAAAATTTTTAAGTTTTCGTTAAAATGTAGCAATAGTTAACCTACAAAATATTAAAAGAATCAAAAAGTTAAATTCATGCAAAAGATACTTTGTAAATGTTACATAAAAGCTTAATTTAAGATAAAGTTTACTCAACAATAAAAATAATTCAACATTTCTTAAAAAAAAAATATTATTATTTTTTGCGTGAAATCAATATGATTAAAATAGATGTAAAAAGTATTTTAAATTATTAAAATCATGTTTGAATAGACAAATGGTTTCAAGCATTAAAATCTAAATCAATATACCTTATTTTTAATTATTAATTAAATTATTGTTATTTATTTATTATGTTTTCTATTTTTTTAAATAATTTTAATTTTTATTTCTTCCAAAATAGTCTTAAAATAGGTACACATATTTATAAATAATTCACAAAAAATATATAATAATATTCTACATATAAATATATAAATGGAATTAAAACAGGAGAATTTTGTTTACCAAATTAATGTATTACTCTCAAATTTAACGATATTCAAAAATCATAATGTTATAGCGTGAAAAAGAAATACCTGAAATTAAATATAATGATATTTTTAAAAGTATTTCTCGTAAGGAAATTAATTTTAGTTTAACAAATATCAAATATTAAAATAAAAACACATTTGCATATTTTATGATAAACCTCTACATTAAGAAATTGCAAGCCGTCATTTTGGATGTTCAACTTTTGGATGTTATATTTTGTTTTACAGTTCGGAAACTGCAAAGCTTAGAAACTTGAAGTTACTGAAATGTGAAGAAAAATTTACAACAAGTTCAATGAAATAAAATAAAAAAGATTCGATTATTCGTTCGAAAATTTTCAACTGTTAAATTTGTAGGTAGAAAAAACGTGTTAACCGATCAAAATTCCAATAAATTTGTTTGTAAATTATTGCAATTTTTGCGAATTTTTAATTTTTTTTTCTTCTTTACCTTATATTTTGTTTTGGTGTGCAAGAAACTTTTAAACTTAATCACTGCGGTGTAGAAAAATTTCTAGAATTATTAACTGTTCGGTAAATAGTTCTAGAATTATTAACTGTTCGGTAATTAGTTCGAGAATTGTTAACTGTTCGGTAATTAGTTCTAGAGTTATTAACTGTTCGGTAATTAGTTCGAGAAAACTGTTACTGTTAAACTGTTAACTGTTAATCTTGTTGTAAAAAAATATCATGCCTACCTATTTGCTGAATACTAAAAATCAACTACGGAATTGAAATTATTAAATGGTTAGAGATCCATTATAATTTTTTAACTGGGATTTTTTTCGGTTTACAATTTATTTTTACGGTATTGGCATTTAAAGTGCTTTTTTCATAAATTGTTTCTCAGTTTTTTTACTATAAATATTGAGTATTTATCCATTCTTGCAAAAACATTTTTTTCTCTCTCGAGATCTTTGTTTTATAAGCATACGCATGACTTAATGTCAAAACTAACAAAAATATTGCGAAATATATCTTTACATTTACAACAAAATTTTTAAACATAAAAAATTTAGCTGAAGAGAGAAAACAACCTTTTCCCTGTTAGAAATGTTGTAAGGTAAACGAATAAAATTACTTCTTGTTTATTTTTTCTTATTAAGTCACGCAATCTGTATTCTTAAAAAAAAAAAATTTCAGAAGTACGGAGAATTATTTTTTAAATTCACGTAATCGTTAAGTTCATTACGATTAACGCCATGACAATATATATATGACGAATAATTGTATATTTTGTTTAAAAAAAGTTTCTTTTTTGAAGAAAATATTGACTTTAAAAAAGAAACAATTTTAAATGAGATGCAAGTGGAACAAGCAGGCTTTAAAAGCTTCCTAGACTTCTTTAAAAAAATTTAAAAATACGTAAATTTATTTGTCAAATGATTCGCTAATAAGTGTAAGGTTTTAATGAAACTGAAGCATTTTGATTTTGTTAAATTTAGTGGGTAAGTAGGTTAATAGTCTGTGAATATTGATCAGCAAAACTAATTGGCTCTGATAAGAGTTTTTTTTTTAATTTTTATCATTTTTTTTTTAATTGTTACGAATTTTTACCATTTTTATCTAAAAGATTTGATAAAAGATTGGATAAAAGTTTTATTTTTGCTTAAAAAAAAGTGTAATTACAGTAAACTGTATAAAAATGTTAAAAATAACATGTTGAAATCAGATATAGACTCTCTTGCACTTAACTGGATATACCAGCATAAGTATTTTTTAAAATAACATTTACTTTAAGGATATCTTAGAGCAGAGGTTCCAAATGGTGATTCGGTGGAAGGTTCTAAGGGATTCTGAAAGTTAAAATTTTTTAAACCAGTATTGATTTTTAGAACCTGTCATTATATTTGTATGCAAAAAATAAACCATAATTTATTTGATAGTGTGAGTATTTTTATGAAATTATTTAAGTATAATTCATCAATAAAAATAAATGGTGAATTTTTAAAAAAATATTTCCTCCAATATTTCCTCGAATTTTTTAAATATTTGTCAGTTCCATTTTTAAATATATGGAATAAATTATGAAAAAGATATCCATTTGCAAACACTTTTATCATTATTTCTCATCAAAGTTTTCAATATAAAATATACTGGCTAAATGTCCGAATAAAGAGTTATGTTTCTTTGATAATTATTCACAACGTATATAACAGTTCATTTTCGAAAATTGTAATTCAGCGTATTTCATTCCTTTTCTGCTTATGCGCCTACTCCAAAAAAATAAATAAATAAATAAGAGCTAGTCTAGAACTGGCCACTCCAGACTTACGAATAGATAGAACTGTTTACTAGAATTAACCTATAGTTTAAAGTCTAGTCCCAATAAAACGATTACTGAAAAAAATTTCTATTAAATATTATCAAAAAAAAAAGTAGTTTTTCTAAAAAATATATTCACAATTGCCAATTTTATTTATAAACATAAGGTTTCGCCAAAATATGCTTGATCCTTTAAGATTTCGTAGGTGTAAAAAATTGGGAGTCATATTTTATTCCCTCTCTTAAAGTCATATTCTATTCCCTGTCTTATTCTATTCTATATACATATTCTATTTTATCAGTCTTCTGTGTCATTATATTAAATATTATATGAATATCGATTTCCTATTTACTACGTTACTAATAAATAGTTTGGAATACATTTTTTTACCTCAATTTTATTCATTAAAATGGCTGTTAAGGTATTTAATTACCAAACTTTAATTTTTTAAGTTTTAAGCATATTTTAAACTACTATTGCCACTTTAGTATAAATTACCAAGTTTTAAGAAATTAACTTAAAACCTTATAAATAAAAGCAAACTAAACATTCTCTTAATCTTCTGAACGAGAACAATGCACCACAGAAATGATAAGCTCAACTCTCCCCTACGTTCATGACAAAATGTCCAGTAA
The DNA here is from genome assembly GCA_949128135.1 of Parasteatoda lunata. NCBI lineage: Eukaryota > Metazoa > Arthropoda > Arachnida > Araneae > Theridiidae > Parasteatoda > Parasteatoda lunata. Next base: position 120,721,814 of record OX421971.1, read on the forward strand.
ATGGTCAGAAAACCATCTGCTTATATCTTTTTTTTTATTATTATTATTATTTAGGTTTCATTTTACGCTATCGTATATCAATGTAATCATTTTTCCGTTTTTAGATCCGGGAAACTAAATACTCCAGCTGTCTATATTAAAGCAGATTTGGACAGCACAAGGTTTCTTTGCCGTCACCAAAGAGTTAATTATGAGTAAGCGCACTAATAAAAAAAAAGTAATAATAAAAAGAAAATCCCTAAACTTCTATGTCTTATATTAAGTAGAGGAAAGATTATGTCATTGAAGTAATACTTTTCACTAAAATAATAAAAATATGAAGAAACAACAGAATATTATTAGTTGCTGATAGTGATGTCTCTATCGATTATTATTCGTCTCATTTATTTCCTTTTTATTTTTAGCAAATATGCCTTTTCCTTCTTCAGTAATGATATTAATGCCAAATACTTGTAGGGTTTCGTACCCGAAGACTTTCAGAAGCTCTATGGGTGCCACATGTCGGCGGGATTAAAACCATAAAGTTATAAAAGTATTTATAAAAGTGATAAAAAAATGTGAAGCTTGGAAAAAGCGGATAAAAATAGCGGCAATAAAAAGTGTTAAGAGGTATAAAGGCATCAGCCAATCACGCTCCGGATTTTTGGGTTATTTAATGGTTTATTAGATGGAACTTCTCATTTCTTAAGTGAAAGATAACGATGAGGATGTAAGAGAACATCGATGCACTTGGGGTGCTGATCATCGTAAACTTTGGTGAGTGCAAACATTTATTCGATAATCAACTTATTTCTTTTATAAATAACAAACATTGGGTAGGTAACTAATTCCTACTCTTTTTTTTTTAATTTTTTTATTTATTTATTTATTATTATTTTTAAATATTCCGCTTTTGGTTAAATGTTTTAGATCATTCAACAGATGTTGTTTTGTTCTACTAAACCTAGATTTCATCATTATTTTTTTTGTTTGTTCGGGTTAATTATGTTAATTTTCAGATCATCAAAAAAAATTTCAGAAATCCTTTTTTTTTTAAGTTTGAACATTCCGCATGTCATTCAATAAAAGTTTTTGGTTAAATGTTTTAGAGTATTCCAAAGATGATGTTTCTACTAAACCCAGGTTTTTATTATGATTTTTTTTGTTCGGATAAATTATGTTAATTTTCAGATCATTAATGAAATTTATATTTAGAAATTCATGGCCAATAAATTTCATATCAATATCTATAATTCACCTTCCCTTATCATATTAAAAAAATGGTGCTTTGTTCTACCAAAATCTATGTTTTATTCTTTTTCTTTTTCCTTTTCTTTTGTTGTTAAAATTAATAAGACTAAAATATATTTTCAAGATCTTTAAATGAGAATTTTTAGTTAAGAAAAATAAGCATTTTCTACATCTTTTTCTTTAAATTAAGGCGTTCTAAAGTTACAAAAGCTGCTTGTGTTGTGTAGGAAGAGGGTATGGACTAAGAACTCATGTATGGTATGTGTCAAGTTTAAAAATGGAAATTTCGACCTCCTTCTAGCTGACCAGATGAGTACGATGTAATTAAATTTTGCTCGATTATTCAATTAACTTTTACTTAAAAATACGCGTAAAGCGGCGAGATTATTTGCAGAGAGAACGCAATTTCTCGCACTTGAAAAAAATTGAAAAAAAGGGCGGAAACTCAGTTGCGAGTTCATTAGATTTTCGGTTATTACTCAAAACTTTTAAGAAATGATAATTATTAAGAATAACCGTTAGGATATGCCTCTCTTGCGAAATCAATTAATTTTCATAAAGCAAATATCAATAATAAACATAAACAATATAGCGAATAAACAAATAAATGAATGCTTGGGTAGGAAACAAATTATTTAAATGGCTGAAAGAATTTCTGATTTAGTCATGTTCCTACTTATTATTTCAGAAATTTTTCTTGAATACAGTAATAAGTATAATCAAGAGCTTTGAAATTAAAATTTCTTTTAGATTATATAACCGTAAGCGACAGCACCACCACTTTTCTCTGTATTTAACTTTACATTTTATTTTGTTTTATTTATTTATTTTTGCTGCGATACAACTATCAAACTTAGAAACATGAAATCCCAATGAATGAACAAAATCGTACAGGGATTAATCGAAAAAAATTAACACTTGATTATTAGTTCAAGAATTTTTAAACTCTAAATTTGTAGTGGAAAATACCCAGTGAGTGGCCCTGCAGCCCGTTGAAATGCAACTTGAGGGTTAAAGTTTGTTGCATTGGGAAGACCATTTTGATTGAAAACGTTAACCCGATATTTTTTGTCGAAATTCCAATTTTTTCAAAAATCCATTACAATTTTAAGTGACTCTTCGCGTTTTTTTTTTCTTTTCTTAGAATTATGTCCATTTATTTATTGTTGTGGAATAGTTTATTTTTCCCTCCTAAGAGTTTATATTTTTTGTTAACAAAGAGAGAGAGAGAGAGGTTAGATGTTGCCCGAAAGGCGTTGTAAAATAACCTTAACATTTATGCTGAAATTATAAAAATAATAAAAAATTTTATTCATGAGTTCAAGAGAAATAAAAACCGTCTCTTCCTTGAATTGATGTTATCACAGAAGACTATCGTTAGATATCCTAAATGAGTTAAATCAGTTCTTTTTTATTTCTTTGCACTGTGTCACACATTTTATTTTACAAAGTTTACGTTTTTTTTCTCAAGTGCAGTTGATTATTTTTAAAAACTCGTAACTATTCATATAGTTACGATCAATAAATAGACTAAAATTTAAAATTTCAATACTCATATATTAAATTCACAAAATGATCATTTTTTAATTGAAAAATATTAATTTAACAATAGTGAAGGATAAGCAATCGTGGAAGTTATTGAATGCCACGGACAAAGGGAGGAGGAACCTTTTAATTTGAAAATAAATTTAGAAAATGGAGAACTTCTACTAGATTGTATCATTCCAATAACTAACAATACTATTTCTAGCTCTAAAATTAGTTTATTTAGAGCTTCTTAAACAATACAGCTATACAGATTAAAATGCTTGTAGTTGAAGTTACTAAAAATACAAATTATTAGAAAGTAACTAAATAATTCTTTTTTTTAGATTAATTTTGCGAGCTTTGATTTAAAATAAAAATTGAATATTATTAATTTCTAAATGAGTTATTAAATCATTATTTTTTTTGCATATTTACTTGAAAGAGATGCAATAATGTAATATTTCCTGCTGTGGTGCAATTTGAAATTAATGAGTAGTAGTGAAGAGTTTATTAATTGTTCTAAAAAAATTAGTAAAAATTAGTAAAGTAAGTAAAAAATATATCACGCAAAAAGCAGAAAATTAAATGTAAAGAAAAAACAGAACAAAACACAAAATGAAATCTATAAAGCGAATTCAAATGAACTTACATATACTGGAATCATATATATATATTCGAGAAAGATATAAAATATTTTCGTGAAAAGATTGCCAAATTACAAAATATGAAAATAGTAATTAACAGAAATTTAATAAAACTTATTCATTTTCTTCATTTTTCTTTTTTTATCCTTTTTGTATGGTTACATAATATTTTTGATTATTAGATAGATTAGATTTGATATATAACACGGTTTGTGATGAGAATTACCAGTGAAGAAATCCCAAATCCAGCTGACGTCTTACTTTTTCCGCCACAAACAGACATTTGTAAAGAAGTAGCATTTACAGGGAACCCAGTCTGCGTTTGACAGGGAAGCATATATTTTAGCGTTGCTGGTCATCTAAATGCTATATAATAATTATAAGTGGCTATAGTCATGATTCCTGATCGTCAGTCTAGACGGTCGAGTCATTTGCGGTTTTTCTCTATTATGGTTTTCCCGAATTTTGCCTGTCACGAAAACGTGCCCTTCATTGTAACAATTCTTTTTTACCCCTTCAAACCGCAAAAAAGGGTGGGTCTTTAAAAAAATAGCTATTGTAAGTAAAAATATAATAACGGATTTTGCCGGAAATTGTTTTTTTTAATTTTTTATAATGCTGAGATCACAAAATGACGTTAGGCAGGTGTTAGGAATTTTGAATTAAGAAAACTTCATTTAGAATGATGATAGTGTTTTTTCTTTCCTTTTCTTGTTGTTGTCGTTACAGTGATTATTAATTAGTTTTATTTGGCTATTTTTTGACGAAATTTTTTTAGTAATGAAATTTTATTGAAGTACTTTCTCTCTGTTCAACGTTTGGCTATCAAACTAGATCGTATTGGTACATACAAATAAAACACTCTTTTTAAAATTAAATATTCATTGAGTACTTTTTCTCATTGCCTGCAACGTACAGTTATCAAATTTAGACGCATTGTTATATACTAATTAAACACTTTTTCTTAACGAAATTTTCATTGAAGTACTTTCATTTCGACGTTTTGGTTATCAAACTTCTTTGTATTGGTATATACTAATAAAACACTCTTTTTTTAAATAAAATTTTTATAGAAGTTCTTTTCTCATTTCCGAGTTTGGCTATCAAACTGGCTCGCATTGATATACACTAATAAAACACGTTTTGTTTTTAAAAAATTAAATGATATTTATGTTTGAAATATCATTTGAAACAGTGATGAGATTTTTAATAATTAGATTATTGTGCAAAGTTTTTACTAACTAGATTATTGAATGATGTTTTTCATAATTAGATTTGTTTTTATGATATTTTTAGATTGGTTTTGTAGTTTATGTTTGACAGATTAGATGAATGAGTTAGTTACATGACTTTACTAAGTAAAATAGGAATTATTTTAATAATTAGATTGTTGTTCATTGATTTTGATAATTAGATAGGTAGAATGATTTTTGATAATTAGACGAACTTGATCATTAGATCTGTGTAATAATTTTAATAATTAAATATTTTAATAATTAAAAATATTTTAGTAATTAATGTGTTGTATAATTTTTTTCGTAATTCGATGGTTGTATAATATTTTTGGTAACTATATAACTGATAATACTCTTAGATAGATTAGATATCCAAATTTATGTTTCATTGAAACTTGATAATCACTACACTTTTCTGCGCATAATAATTAAAATCATTTCAATAATTAAGTTGATGTTTTTTATAATTAGTTATATTTTGTCCTATAATTGTTGATAATTAGAAAAAATTTATAATCAATTTACTGTTATAAATATTTTAATAATGTTGTTGAATGAATAAATGTTGATAATGAGATAGGATTTGATAATACTTTTAAGTAGAATTTGTCAGTAGATAAGCTTCATAATTTGATAACAAAATATTTTCTCATGATAAGATAACTTATTTAATAATTCATTTGAAAACCTCTATGTAATTAGCTGGCTTATTTTAGTTGAAGATTATTTCTGAATCTAAATAAAACTTTTAATTTTCATTTCACGTTGATAATACATAAAATATCCGGTTGAGAATTTTTATTTTTTTTTTTTTTTTTTTTACTGTCGATGATATAATATGTAACATGCTTCATAATATTAAATTATTTCACTAAAAATATTAGCATTATTATTATTCACTAAATTTTCACTAAATATTTTAAATATTAAATTATTAATTCTAATAAATATTAAATTATTTAACTAAAAATATTAACATTATTATTATTATTCACTAAAAATATTAGCATTATTATTATTCACTAAATTTTCACTAAATATTCAAAATATTAAATTATTAATTCGAATAAATATTCAGTTATTTCACTAAAAATATTAGCATTATTATTATTATTCACTAAAAATATTAGCATCATTAATATTAGCATTAGCAAATATTTCATTGGAAATATTAATAAAAATATTTTTTATTAGCATATTTCACTAAAAATATGCTGATATATTAAAATTTCAGTAACGTGTCTGTTTCGTGGATTTTTCTTGCCCTAAATATATTTAAGGTAAGGTCAATCAAAGCCTAGCTTTGGTTCTGACTGAAGCTACCCAAGTTAAAATTCTTGATGCTCTCATCAAAAAAATTTGATGGTTTATTTTGGTTTCAGTGCCATTCATGATAGTCTAACATCATTTGATGGCTACCATCATCCAACATTTCCCATTATGCGTTCATGGTTATTAATATGCCCACAACCTTCCATCTTTCCAGGATGGAAATGATACTTTAATACTATGATGGTTAACAATCAAGAGAAGTTTGATTCTCATGGAGCAACAATCCATGATGGTTCCTTCTATACATTGCCATAATGGTTTAATGGTTATAATTTTCTAAGTATTGTAGTTTTTGTGCAACGTAGTTTTGTTAAACGTAGAATAGTTTTGCAAAACAAATTTTAACTTTAAATTGAACACCCAAAAAAGAAGCAGTGGCCCCCATAGATTTCAATTTTTTAATGTAGAAAGATTTCTGGACTCAACGGAAATATGTTCCTCCTTTATTTTGTTTTCTTTCGTTTTATTTATTTAATTATTTATTGTTATTTTTGATCTATAGTTAAGCTTTAGAAACAACGCTATAAAATCACGAGAGAGGATAAATATAACCATTATTTTCCTAAAAACAAATTCCTAAAACAATAATTCCAATTTCCTAAAAACAAATTCCTAAAACAATAATTCCAATTTCCTAAAAACAAATAAAATTGCTATAAATTTCGAACAAATAGAAATTTGGAAAAAACTCTGGTTCAGTTTATAATTCAAAAAAGTCTTATCAGCAAGTTAAACTTTAACTGCAGTATCTCTGAGGACAGTAAAACGACCAACATGTCCCCCCCCCCTTTTGTTTTTTTAACTGCGAGTTTAAAAGTTTATAATTCTCGAACAAATAATCGAATGTTAAATTTTTTTAGTCCATCCAACTCTTAGAATATTTCTCTACCTGCGTTCGTATATTTACAAATATACAATTCTTGCACATATTGCACAGCTAAACAGAATATAACATAAAGAAAACCAACGTGAGCAAAAATTCGTAAAAGATCACTTAAAATGTTTATAGCTTTCGAATAAATTAGAATTTCAAAATAATGCTCATGTTAAGTTCATAATCGGAAATGGCCCTTTTAACCCTTTAAATTTGAACTCATGCTTTTGGTGGCCAGTAGAGCAGCACAAAATATTTCTTAGTAGCTTAACAGTTGATAACAACTCTACGAACTAATTATCGAATGAATATATATTTTTTTTTTATTCCATCGTAATTCTTCTTTACTTTTCTACACACTTTACTAATTTCATGTTTCCGTTTTATAACGATGTAACGTTAACAAAAACGATATAATGTTAAGTTGAACACCAAAAACATCGTCAGCCCTTTACGAGTTTTTCATCTAATTATTGCTTTGGGGAATGAATGTAATATGTTTATCATAATTTGCCTAAACAGCATTTGTCATTAAACATAAAAAAGCAAAACAAAATGGTTACTGAAAATGGTAGAAAAAAATTGAAAAAGTTTTCACAGAAATTTTTACATGGTATTCTAGTTACAATTAATTATAAGTTATTTGTAATCTTCTCCTTTTTTCCTTGTTGCATTGTAATAGTGATTTTTTTGGAGGGGGGAGGAGGAGGAGAGGAGGACAGATATAAACTGAAAAGTGGGTCATGATTAAGAAAGGGGAGTGTTATGAAATATGAATAAGCAAGAATTAACAAATATGTTATGCCATTGTTTGCATACTTTTCAACATTTGCCGCCCACTAGAGGGTCAAAGAACTAAAAATGACATTTTGCTTTTAAATGTTAGTAATTTATTTTATTTAAACAAGAATTAAGTGTCATATTAAATTCACCGTGGTTCATACACAGACTATAAGTTGCATTTGATATGAGGCTATAGTTAAATAATATTTAATTATATTTAATATATATATATAAAAGATATATAATTATATATTAAAAAAGAAAAAATATTTGTCACGCTCGATTTTTGAAATAACAGAATGAATATTTTTTCTGAGTCTGATTTTTCTGCATCTGAGAAAATTTCTGTAGGCAATTTTCAGCATTAAATTGATTACTTATTTAGCAAAATGAACATCGAAATGATGCAGAAATTGAAAATCTATTTTCGCTCGAGACAAAACTATAGAATTTTGAAGATGGTTTTGTTGCCTGAGAGAGAGAGAGGAGAGACATTCGGAAGAAGGAACAGAGAGTGAAGAGAGAGTCACGGGTCAATAGCCGAGAGTGACGGCTGATTCCATTCGAAGAAGGGGGTATTTGGGTGGGACTTTTTCCGAGAAACGATAAGGGGTCGGAACAGGAGGGGAAGGGGTGCAGGATAACAGCCTTTTGCACCTGGAATTCGTTGAAATGGAATCCCCCTTTCCAGTTGGAAGGAATGTCATAACTCCCCCCCCCCCACATACACACCCACTCATCCACTTCGTTGTGGAATAGTAGAATTCGAAACTGGGATGTTCTCTTGTGTAGCAGGTTTTTGATTTTTCAAGTGAGCGATAGTTTGGAATCGTGCATCACTTAATTTGTATCATGGATGTTTATTTACAACTGCTTTTAAAAATATGAGATTAGTTTATTTCATCATCACTTGATAGTTAAATTATTTTACCCATTTCTGGTTTACTAGACGCTCGTAATTGGAACGAATAGGTTCTATAAAAAGATAACATTTCCCCCAAATATATATATTAATCTTTACAGCATTATCTTTAATTATTTCTGACAACACTTGAGTCCAAACACGTGCTTTGAGAATATTAAATAAGCCAATTAAACAAATACATAAATTTAGCGTAGGGATGAATTTGAATAAAAATGCTTCCTACCGACAGAATGAATCATCTATTATTTTCGAAACTAAACTTTTAATATATTTCAGCCAGCAATAACATATAAATGAAAATGTACGCATTATAATATACTACATAAAGTTAGTAAATAACATAATACTTTAAATCTATATTGTTTTGCTCTATATAATATTTAACAAAGTAATTCGTGATTTTAAGCAGATCCAAAATTTTTCCAACTCTAATAATTACTCTTATTGTATGATGTATAGAGAAATAATACATAAAAAAAAAATTTTAAAAAATGTATTATAATGAAATACTTCATTTTTTGAATTAGTATTTGAATAGAAGATTATCCCCTGATAGAATTAGATTAATTGATATATTTCTTATAGTGTTACTATTAGATACATTCTATAATTTTCTAACATTCAGTTTCTTTCCACAAAAGTCAAGTTAGGCTGCATAATTAAATTTGCTTATAAAATGTATCTAACTGCATTCGAATAAAATTTTAATTACATTAAATTCGTGCTCAGTGGCTTGAATTAAATCGATCAATAAAATCATATAATTGCTAAAATATTGCATTTTGCTGGTGTTTTTTGCCGATGGTTTTTTTCTCTCTCTCCGACACTCTTTTCGGTGGGGCTATTTTTTTCTGAGGATTTTTCTTTTTGTGATTATTCGAAATTTGGTAGTTTTTTTTAATATACAAGTTAACATTCTTAAAAGTTGTTTTTTTTATATACAGTTTAGTTTCAGTTAGTAAAAAAATGGAATGGATTGTTCATTAACATTTGTCAGCAGTACGAAAAATAATTATAATAATATAATTTACTGCCCCCTTGTTTATTTAAACAAACTTTAAATTTATTAATGTATTTATTTTTATGTACTGTGCTGAAAAAAAAAGAAAAAAGAAACGAACCACCCTGAATAACTTTTGATGTAATCTTCACGTTCTAGGACTCAATCATAATGACTCACTCGAAGGGGTGATCTCATATATGCTAGTTAATAAGTGCAGACGATATTTTAAGTTACGAAATCAGACACAAAATCGTACATTTGAGAATAAACATACCTTTTTTTTTGACAGATTCGGAATTCTGACTCCTAAGATGTATAAGATATCTGGGAAATATGGTTCCAAAAGTTTGGTCTGGAGAACGCTTCAAATTCCTTAAATTTTGTGTATTTTGTTATATCTCGAGAGCCTTATAAGCGAACAAAGTTATAAAATAATTCCATGCTATAAATAACTTTCAATAAATAATTATTTTTATTGTTTTTATTTATTTAGGAATGATCTAAAAACTTTTAAAATGAAACGTTTAAAATTTTTTGCATCATTTTAAAGAATGTAATTTTATATAGAAATATGCAAAATTTGAACAAAATTGATCGTATAGTTCCTGAGAAATTGAATTTCAAAAAGTCAGATTTCTCAAGAACTATTCGATCAATTTTATCAAATTTTGTATTTTGATATATAAAACTCTATTCTTTAAAATGATGCAAAAAGTTTTATACCATACAATACAAAATGTTTTCGAGCACTCCGAAATACAATAATAAAAAATATCTGCTAAAAGTTATTTTTCGCACAGAATTATCTTTGGATGAACGAATTTTATAATGGTGTGTAAAATTTTTCAATTCGCTTAAAAAGTTCTCGAGATATGGCGAAATAAATAAAAATAAAATTAATATTTGGGGGTCCAAACCTTGGATCGCTTTCCAAACCTTTCCAGATTGCGGGTACCCTCTATTTTGAGGGTCAGGAATCCAATTGCGTCGAGAGAAAAAAAGGAAATTTTTTCAGAGAAATTTTTTGTATCTGATTACATAACTTAAGATATCGTCTGCACTTATTAATTAGCATATTAGCATATGCATAATTAGCATATGCACTTATTAATTAGCATATATATTAGCATCAGGTCGACCCCTCGAGCTATTAAGATTGAGTCCTAGAAAACTAAGATCCGATTATTAGATCAAAAGTTATTCAGATTGGTCCGTCTTTTTCTTTCTTTTTTTTTTCTCAGCACAGTACATAAAAATAAATACATTAATAAATTTAAAGTTTGTTTAAATAAACAAGGGGGCAGTAAATTATATTATTTTAATTATTTTTCGTACTGCTGACAAATGTTAATGAACAATCCATTCCATTTTTTTACTAACTGAAACTAAACTGTATATAAAAAAAACAACTTTTAAGAATGTTAACTTGTATATTAAAAAAAACTACCAAATTTCGAATAATCACAAAAAGAAAAAGAAAAATCCTCAAAAAAAATAGCCCCACCGAAAAGAGTATCGGAAAAAGAGAAAAAAACCATCGGCAAAAAACACCAGCAAAATGCAATATTTTAGCAATTATATGATTTTATTGATCGATTTAATTTAAGCCATTGAGCACGAATTTAATGTAATTAAAATTTTATTCCAATGCAGTTAGATACATTTTATAAGCAAATTTAATTATGCAGCCTAACTTGACTTTTGTGGAAAGAAACTGAATGTTAGAAAATTATAGAATGTATCTAATAGTAACACTATAAAAAATATATCAATTAATCTAATTCTATCAGGGGATAATCTTGTATTTAAATACTAATTCAAAAAATGAAGTAATTCATTATAATACATTTTTTTAATTTTTTTTTTTTATGTATTATTTCTCTATACATCATACAATAAGAGTAATTATTAGAGTTGGAAAAATTTTGGATCTGCTTAAAATCACGAATTACTTTGTTAAATATTATAAAGATCAAAACATTTTTCTTAAAATTTTTAATTAATCCACCCATGTTAATCAATGTTTTAAAAACTATCTATTTCGATTAGATTAGATATTTAAGTTTCTTATATCCATAGCCCATATTGAATCGGACGTCAACTTGCAATAATTCTTAAATTGATACTCTTTTTAAGTTCGCCAGTTTTGTTAATGTATGGGGTGTATGGAAATATATATCATATGATATAGAGTTTTATTTTCAGAAAATTAAAAAAAAAAAAAAAATCATAAATTAGTTTGCTTTATGTAACTCCAACTCAAGAGCACATTCAAAAAGATCAACCCAAAGAGTAAACAGAGGGATGAATATAAAAGTTCAATGAAACTATAAAAATTACAACTTGTATATTATTTTCGACAATAATTCCTGAAATAAAAATCCTGAGTTTTCGACACGTAATCTTATCTTTGATTTTAAACTTTTATTTACCTATAAAAATGAGGGGGTAAGCAAGAATTCTTTGAATAGAACGTAAGCCAATCTAACTTTTTTTTTTCTTGTGCATTATTCAGATGAATATTGAAAACAAAAATAAGTCTTAAATCACTTCACAAAGATGAACATCAGCTAATTTCATTTTCTACTAATGAAATTTCAAGCACCCAATATTTGCTTATGCATTTTGATACATGTGTGTCAATATAACTATTATAAATAAACTGTGTGATAACTATTATAAATAAAAAAATTGGAGAGAGCATCACTCCTTCCTCCCCAATCTCCGGAACAGTTCTTGCAGTTCCACGGAAGGCAAGCATCACTGGCTGAGGTCAGTGTGCGGGTGGGTGACCACTTGGATTAATCTGCGTAGGGACCGAGGGTGTGCGATATGGGTCCCCGTTAAACTGTTCTACCGTAAAGTGCTCGACTTAACGTGCAGGTCGTCGAGCTACCGAAGTAGGGGTGCCATCCCCTCTGCAGAGGATCAAAATTGTGATGGCATGTCTTCGGATCATCCTCAGGGATATTTCCCAGACCTTCGCCAATAGCCCATTGCGCAAGCTCCAGTACGACGTAAATGAACTACAAGAACAACATCGCAATCTGAGCTCCCTTTACTTTTCTCCTTTTATACTGATGTATTTCAGATTAGCTTTGTATGAATGATACTACTCTTTTATAATTTAAGTTCTAAAAAACATTTTATTCCTGTAAAATCTTAGATTTGTTCGTGAAATTTCTTTAGTGCCTCGTTTTGAGGGGCAAGTCGAGAGAGTAAAAACCTATTTAGAGAATGTCTACATTAGGCACCTATTATCTTCTTCCACAATGCCAATAGTACCAATTATAACAATTATTTAAACAACACTGGCTTCAATAATATTTTGATGTCCTTTAAGGCACCCGGAACAGAATAGTACCTCATTTATCGCGTAAAATTTAATAAAACTAAGAAAAGGGTAATAAAATTTTTAAAAAAATTTCAACGAAGATTTTAATTTTAATTTGATTAAAATTTCAATATCTGAGTAAAGTCAATCATCGTAAGTAGCATAAAAGTGACTATGGGATCGTTCAAATATTACGTAAGCATCTAGTGGTGGGATAAGGTTTGTGGCGACTGTGATGATTAGAGTATCATTCTACGAGTTTACAGTTTACAAATAAAACTAAGTTTTTCTTCCGGCAAACCTGTACAAAAGTACTGAGCAGTGTTTCTCTTTATTGGATAATTAATTTCTCTCTGAAAAAAGAATTGTCTGTGCGAGAAATTAACCGCCTGAAACCAAGTTTATGCCTAAGATTTAAAGGTCCAATCTTTTCTTTCTCCTCACAAATAACTTTATTTAATTTTAAAATTTCGTTTTCAAAATGCAAACAATTTCTTCATATAAACGAAATACATATTTTAGTTATAAAAAAGGTATCTGTTAGTCATTCTTCTTTTCGCCTTTAAAAAAAAAATTTTAATTAATTTTTTTATATTTATTTTGAAATTTTTTTCCACCAAATATAATAAAAATGTCTTAATAACTAATCATTCATTTCTGAATAAATTTAAAAATCATAGAAGCCATTTTTTGAATTGAATCTTGAAGCAGGAGGAATAACCGGTGATGAATGTGAACCAAATGGATAGAGCTAATTCAAATAGATAAGGTATCCTGGATTCGTCATATACAGCATTTTTGGCGATTTTAATATTGAATTTCCATATTATATATAAAAATGAGTGAGTGTCTCTAATGAAAGTAGCTAATGTTGCTTTCCGAAAGCTTCGTCGTCAGATGATGCTTTTATGAATACTAAGCTGTTTTTATAACTGCTGTGAGTTTAAAACAGTTGCTTATGAATGTTGGAACACGCTTAGCCTATCTAAAGCTAGGTAATCTGAAAATGGCGCAAACGAATAGCGTTTGTGTTTTAATTTTTTAATATTTAAAAGCTTTCTCAAATGCTGTATTATTTGCGCTTATAGAAATTTGCAAAAAACTGAGAATAAAGCAATGATTTTGATTATTTTCATATGGGTGGAAAAATATTGCTAAATTTTCCCACATTTTTTTAAAATTAATAGTATTAGTAGTACATAAAAAAGTACTTTCTCTGAATAAACATGCATTTTTTCTCATGGGCCTGGATTTGCAATCCTCAAAAAGAAGAGGGTGGAGTAGCCACAATCTGGAAAATATGTTGTTGCTGTTTCTATTGTCACTTGCCAATAACATCAAGTCTGTTTAGGAAACCAAGCGAATTTAAAGCAGATTTGTCGAAAGTTTGGTTAATATTTCAATACAAACGATCCAAAAAACCTTACTAATTAAAGGATTCAATTTTTTTTCTTATTTAAGTATGGGTAATAAAATATTATTTAATTTTTTATTGGAATTTATTATTTAATTTTTTATTATTTAATTTTTACTTCGAAGAAAAGAAAGAATTTTACGTAAACTGCATTTATTAGAAAAATAAATTGAAGCCGCAATTATAACTCCAAAATAGCATATTTTATTATTAAAAATGATATCCAACTTGGTAAAACTTAACCAACCGGCAAATAATATTTATAAAAATACGGCAACCTGAAATATAAGGGAAATATCCTCATTTTCTCCTTCCCCCCTCTTCGAATCCAGAATTTCTACACATGATTCCCCCCTTTCAAATTTTACGGATCATACTTCTACCGATGATACCCCTCCTCTTCCGCTCATCTTCCTTCCGAACGTGACCAAGTTATGAGATTTGACCAGAGGTCACTTTTTATCCAATATTTGAGCGATCGATTTTCTATTATTTATGGAAAGGGCTGTCTCCCAACAATAGACAACGGATTCAGCGGGGATTAGAAGTTTTATCTTGGAGCGTTTATAAGCTATGCTGCCCCCCATATTTCATCAATCTCCTTGCGGTTTGGTTTTCCTTAACTGTGAGATTCGCCCTTCCACTCGGCCACCTAAAGTATATCAATTTATTGTTTTTAAAATTTGAGGAAGCTTTTTCACCAGAGAAAATAAAGGAGGTGGACGGGAAAAAAGCACCGGAAAAAAGAGTACCGGATTAACTTTATATGAATGTAACAACCTCAACTGCTCGATTCTGTTCGAGCAGTTGAACCCAAATGAAATGTAATTAAATAGTTATTAGATCCTAGTTAGTAATTGATAAGAAAAAAAGTAACAATTTCAGTAACCACTTTTTACTTGAAGTTAAATGGTCCGAATGCATGACTTACGAAACTTTCCCTCATTTGAGAAGCAAAGTAAACAACTCGCTGTAGAGAAGATGTTCTCTGATGTCCTGTTTTATTTTTATGTATGACAAAATATAAATCAACAATAAAAACTTCTTTAATTCATCTTTATAGAATTATATTCTCTTAGCAAACTTGATAAAACAGCTCCTTTAAATAGTCTTAAAATATTTAAAAATTGGATTAATATAAAGATTTTTTGCTACATTTGAAGTAAAGCTATAATTTTAAACTGTATATGCCATCTTACTGTAAAAAATTATCTGGGCTTTAGAACTGAAAAATAACTAAAATATTGTGAAAATCATTTAAAAACTTTAAAAATCGCAAATTTTGTGACATTTTTCCACCTAAATGAAAATTATCAAAATCAATACCTTATTTTCATTTTAGGCAATTTTCATGAGCCCAGATAGTACAGCATTGGAGTAAGCTCCATGTTTACTCTACATTTTGAACTTATTTTATGAGCTTTATATAAACTTGCAGCTTATGCACAGTTAATGAAACTAATTGATTTTCTTAATTTTCTACGTTTTTCTTCTTATATATATATATATATATATATATATATATATATATATATATATATATATATATATATATATATATATATATATATATATATATATATATATATATATATATATATATATATATATATATATATATATATATATTTATTTGTTGGGTGGAAGCACTTATTTCCCGACAAAGAAGTTAGGAAATACACTTTAGAAATATCCAACAATATGCAAAGATTTCTATTTGTTAAAATATTTAAATTTTTTTGTTGCAAATATATAAAAAAAAGGTCAATTAAGTTTAATTCCGTTAATAAAAAAAAAAAATGTTTTCTTTATAATTCTTTAGGGAACATAGTTTCAAGTAAAAATTGCAGTTTTTGCCATTATTTAAAGCTCGAGTCTCATTTATAAAAGCAAAATAAAAAAATTTTTTAAAACTTATTAAAATTCAATTAAACGACATGAACTGATGCTTCGAAAAATGAACGGTTAATAAAAAAAATAAAAAAAAAACAATTTATTTAATTGATTAATAATTGTATAAAATATGCATGATAGTGACATTTTTCAACTGAAAAAATTTCTACTTTTCAAAATGATTATTTTAATATTCACTCAATTTTGCGTAAGAGTTTTAAATGAATCCTCCATCTTCATTCTTTAATAAATAATTTATGCATTTCAAAATACCTTTCACTTAATTGAATTAGATGTAACAACTTGCTACCAGTATTTATTAAAACCATCATTCATGTGAACGTATTCAATTTTTTAAGTAAATAAAACCTCGCGGAATATTTTTTTTTAAAAAAGAGATATTTTTCATGCAGTATTTTTTTTTACGAGGTAATTACTTATGTCAACTATTCTCTCCTTATCCCTCAACATAAAATATTAATTATTATACCTTATTTCAATTTTTCCCAGCTACCTAATGAGAATGTTAAAGCTGCCTCATTAATTTCGACTTTTTCTCGCAAAATTATTTTATAAATAGAAATTTCAGAAATTCTAATAACTTTCTTGACAACTCGTCATATTTTCTTTTGAGCTTGTATTTAAATAAGCATGAGTAAATACTCATTACAAGACTTTTTTTTATTGTTTATTTACTATGATTAATTTTTTATGAATGCAATCTTAAAATAGCTCAACAAATGTAAAATTTGAAAATTGAAATAAACTCGCGTGTCCGTATATCCAACACCTTTTTCTTCGCTTTTATTTTTGATTTGCGAGCGTTTTTTTTACTTGTGTAAATACCTGAGCTGTAAATAAATTTAAATAAAAAAATTAGCACAGTAAAAAAAGTACTCTATCTTACATATTTAAAAAAAAATTATAAAATGAAAAATAAAAGCTTCTGTAGCTTCTAAGTTGAAACTGAAGCAAAAGTAGCTTTTAAAAAAAAAAAAAAATGTCATATTCTTGGTATTTTTTATTTCTTATAAAATTACTTGTTTTGGGTATTTATGGAATGCTTGAAAGTGACGTAATGTGGGTATCTCGATCCCGATTGGTTGTAGAAACGTGGCATATATATATACATTAACAACTGTTCTTTCTATTCTATTTCGCCTAAGCAATAACAGTAAAGTATAAATTCTTTAGTGACACATTCTATATTCTTTCACAAAGATTTCAGTTCTTTTATTATATATTTTTTACTTAACATAAAGACGGGCACGAAGCCGTGTAGAACATAAACTAATTATAAATCGAAGTGCACAAAACAAAAATATATAACGATTACAATAAAATACAAAAACAAATAATAAATCATAGTTAAGTAAGATATGTAGAAGAGAAAAAATTAGGTGTGTCACTGTATTTAATTTAATTAACTTCACGTTAATTAGCATTCTAACTTATGTGGAGAAATTTATCTAGGCTTTAACAGGCCATTTTGCTTATAAACGATCAGTCGCTGCTGACGTCATAGGTCACATGTATGGGTATACATGGTTTTCTTCTTCTTCTTGAAATGCAAATACCCAATTCGGCAAACTCTTCTTTGTTTTGAAATTGTTGGTTCTGATAGGACGACATGCAACCTTTAACACTGTAAAAAAATATATTTTCCTTTTTTTCCTATAACGACACAATCAATCAGTGTTTAATGCATTTCAAATATTTTTTTAAAGACATAAATATGAGTTTTCTAATAAGAATTAGAATTAAAAATGTATTTATTAGATTATAAGGCCAATTTTTAATATTAATAATTTCAATTCTTCATCCATATAGAACCATATGAAGTGTTTGCCTTTTCCTAAGGTAATAACAAATATTATAAAGACAGTTCATCTATAGAAATTTGAACTAAAGCCCGTTGCAAACAAAGGTTGGTATAGATTTTAATATTTTTAATACCTCTTCCATGTTAAACCAGACAAAGTCTGCCTTTTCCTAAAGTAATAACTATTAACTATAACGAGGGTCTCATTGAAGAAATTTAACATAATTAAGTTCAATGAAAACAAGCGTTGATGTCGATATAAGCAATTCAAAATTCCTCATTCTTATTGAACTATACCAAAACTCTGTATTTTTCGAAAATAATAACGATAGAGTTATAAAGGTAATTCAATATAAGAAATTTAAAGAGTTTAATTAAGTTGTTGGGTTGGCAACTCCTACTGCTCCAAGTTCTCGCTGTTTTTAAGGTTTCACATATCAATTATTGTTTTTGGCATAATGCATCAGATCTTGCGAAAACGGATGCTTTGTTCTAAAAAATATTTTTTCATAGTAAGTTTATGTTAATTTTTGGATCATTAAAATGAAAAATCAAGTTTTAGAAAATGAGCATTATCGACATTTCCCTCTTCTTGCTTTCAACCAAAGGAAAGCCGTAAAAGCTACTCGTGACATTTGTGCTGTGTGTCGAGAACATGCCATAGATGAACGGACCGCTTGTGATTAGTATGCTAGGTTGCAGGCTGTTTTTCGAGGGCTCCATCGTCATAGGAAATTATTTTGTTTCGTGAATAATATGCTATTTTAAAAACTGCTGCGAGTCTGCAACAGTTACTCATGAGTCATGACTGTTTAAGTACTCAGTACTCATGACTGTCAAGCTTAGCTTATCTAAAGCCAGCGATGTCTACGCTTATTCTGAAAATGGCGCAAAACGACATAATGGAGAAAAGTCTCAGTTTTGTGAAAATGAAAAACGTTTGTGGTCTAACTCTTTAATATTTAAAAACCTTCTCTAATGCTGCATTATCTGGGGTCTCATAAAAATGTGTAAAAACTGAGAATAAGGCAGTGAGTTTTATTTTTCGTCTAGGTGGAAAAATGTAGTCAAAGTTTTGATTTTTAAAAACGTTTAATAACTTTTAAAATATTTAAATTATTTGTTCATTCTATAGCCCAGATAATTCCTCTGGGCAAGATAACATATTTTTAGTTTAAAATCATCGTTTTTCTTCGACTATAAGGCACTTGAATTGTGTCTGTTTTTTTTATTTTTTATTATATTCCTTGGCGACAAAAAGGGAAATTTTGACCTCAAAGACGCACTTTGTTCTGTCTGTCTGATTGAGTTCGATGAAGAGCAATTGAACAAACTTTAGCATAAAAACGATTAAGGAACTCACGCTTTAAAAATGGTTTAAATTGATTTATTAACCCAATATATAAACAATCTGCATTTCCCAAAGCATAATGATTAATTGTAATGACAATTCCATAGAAAAAAAAATTTTTTTGTAAGAAGTGTATCAAACATCAAAATCAGTAATCCAGATTCTCTCGCCCATTTGTTTAAAACCATATTTAAAGTCCATTTCCCTTCATATTCAAAAATAATAATGCAATAAATTGTCTTAAAGTGTTAAAAAATGTCATATTTGTTCAATTTAGGAGGCTTTATAATATTCCTTTTTACCATTCTTTCTATTCAGAGAACGTTTCCGATTATGTAAAACTTAAACGGATATTATTTTATTTTCTTCCCACGTTTGATGCGCCATCGTCCACAACAACTGATTACAAATTCGTCGAACATAAGACTGGCGTGTGTTCTGTGATAAAGTGAGAGCAAAATGTTTAGAATCGATTCATTTGCATGTGCGTGACTTTTAATCGATTGGCAGCAATCGATTGTGACGTCTCATTTAAATAATGTAGTCTTTTGGTGAATTTCGAGAGTGAGATGACCCGTGTCACTGGCCGCCACCGGATTTATTTTTTTTTCTTCATATTTTTCAACTCAATCAAGAATTAATTTTTCTTCTTTCCTTCAGGTAATGTTAGTTAAGGCATTTTAAGTTAAAATCGTTTTAAATGTGATATACGGTTACGATTATCTAAATTGATATCGATTGTATAATTAGTTTTAAGTGGACCCATTAGATTTCGTGTATTGAAAGATATTTATCAAGATGTAGAGAAATGTCAATAATGATTGAAAAGGGAAAGTCGCAGTTACTTTTAAAGAACGGGTTATGGTTAACTGTTACTCTCTGCTAGATTAACTGTTAAAAATAACTGTTCCAAAAGAATACTCCTTCATATATACTGAGCTACAGAATTATTTTAAGGTTTGTTGGTAGTTAGAAAAAAACACACGTCATTTTGCTGCTTTTCGATGCTGGCTTTTGATTAGATACAACATGACACTTCGAAAAATTTCATATCAATGTTTGTTGTAAGTTAAAATAAAGTACATTTTCATTTCCTTTTTGGATTTTGCTAATGTTTGGAAAGTGACATATGAAAACAGTATCTCATTAAAGCTTGTTTAAATGCAGAAAAAGACATCTGACCGATTTCCTTTTTGACGCATGGTCAGGGAATTAATGTGATTTGGTTGTTTAAGTCGCCCTAGAGCAACACGTACGGGCTATTGGGTACAGTCTGGCATTAATCCTTAACAAAGATTCCAAGACAATAATGTCGTGGGCAACACTACACTTCCGCACTTTAAATAGGAAAACAGAAAGTGGTAGTAGTGGTGTCACATCAATACGTTGCACACATTTCAACGCGACAACAATTAATCGTGAACAAAACTCGTAGCAACAACAATTTGTCGTGGACACAATTTGTCACTACGACAATATGTCGTAGGTATAACTGATTGTTTCTTTTCGCAGACAATTCTTCATTTGACCATTCGTAGTGAACGCAATACGTTGCAGGAACACTTCGACGTAGAGACAATCCGTAAGTACAATTTCTTGCGGTTTTAATGAAATGTAGTGGAGGAAAAAACTGACTACCCTGAATAACTTCTGATCTAATGATCGGATCTTAACGTTCTAGGACTCAAATTTAATGGTTCGTGGTGGTGACCTCAAACAGGCTAATTAATGAGTGTGGACGATATTTCATGTTCCGAAATCAGACACAAAAATGCACTTTATCCAAGTAAACATACATTTTATTCGACGAGTTCTGATTTCTGACGTGCCGCATTCTGGAAAATAAGGTCCCCATAGTTTGATCAAGAGAGTGATATAAAATCTGGATCCGTTAATTTTACTTTTTGCGTATTTCGCTAAATCTCAAGAACTTTTTGAGCGAACTGAAAAAATTTTGGACACAATTATAAAATTCGTTTATTGAAAGATAATTCCATGCAAAAAAAAAAATAAATAAATAAATAAATAAAAAAAAAAAATTTAAATTATAAGGAATACCATTTTTTACATAATTTTAAAGTATTTAAGTTTATGTTTCAAAATATAAAATTTGAGCAAAATCTGTTGTATAGCTCCTCAAAAATTGAATTTTAAATATACATCTATTTTAAAATTTGATTTCTTATTAAGTATTTAAGTGATATCACTCAAATTTTGAATGATAACATGTAAAATTGCATACTTTAAAATGATGTAAAAAATTGTATACCTTACATTTCAAAATGTTTTCTACTATTATTAAATAAAAATATATTTACTAAATATATAATTACTAAAATTTATAATATTAAATATATATTTACTAAAATTTATTTTTCATATGAAAATATTTTTGGATAAACGAATTTCATAATTGTTTGACAAGAAATGTTCTCGAGATATGGCGAAATACACAAAAAGCAAAATTAACATTATTGTGTTTAAATTTGGATTGCTTTCTTGATCAAACTATGAAAATCATATTTTCAAGACTGCGGCTACCCCCCTACCTTAAGTGTATGTGTATTCAGATTCTTCTAATCTGTAGAAAAAAGAGTATGCGTATTCAGAGAAAATACAATTTTATCTGATTACATTGTTTGATTTTGTGATTTAAGATATCATCTGCTTTTATAAGTAAACACATTTCGGTCACCCCCCCCCTTCAAATCATTACATTTGAGTACTAGAAAGTGATTATTAGAACAAAAATTAATCAAGTAGGTAGTCCGTTTTCTGTTTTGTTTTTTTGTTTTGTTTTTCTTTTTCGTTTTTTCCCCCACTGTACATATATTTACGAAAACAAAACTCTTGCAATGCCCTACAAATGCTAACTAAATCTTTAATTTGTGACCGGTCAAATATAACTAAAGCACTTAAGGAGGGAGAGGTTTGTGATTTTGTTATCGTATTGTAACTACTATTGTTATAGTCACTTGGGATAGATATGAACAATGACTGTGAAAGCCACTAAGAACTTCCTTATTTTAAATTTTTTGAAGTGAGAGATAGCTAGTGAAAGATAGCAAAGTGAAAGATAGCTAGTTCTTAGATCACAGCATAATAATTTAGTGAAAAAGATAAATACTGGTAGCTAATTTTTTTAGAAATTAGTATTTATCCGGGAAAATATTTATATCAGTCAGAACATATGCATCTCGATAAATGCTATAAATATACAAAAATGGAGTCCACGAAATTTTTATTTAATTTGTTTTTAGCCTTTCATAATGAACACACTTAGTTTCAAAATCAGTTTAAGTTACTTTTGTTACAAAATTATATTTTTTGATTTTTTTTTTTTTTCCTCTCATGATGTCTTCTGATGTCTGATATTTTCTTAAACAATTCTGATCAGAAGACAGATCTTTATCATTTAAAAAAAATCATTCTTGAAATTGGATTTTTATACATAAATTATATATTTTTTTTAAGAAAAACATTATTGCTCGGTCTATTTTCTTTAAACAATAACCTCTTTTATTAAATAAATTCAGTTTTAAAAAATTTGTTTTTCGTAATTAACTTATCTTGACTAAAAACTGAAGTACTATTAAGTTTTAATTTTTCTTTACGTATCTTACAAAAAAAAAAAAAAAAAAAAACACCGGTTTAAAAAAAAAAAAAAATTATGAAAAAAAGTACAATCTATTATGCGTTTAATATGTTTTTTCACTACATCGATGAGTTTGAAAGCAGGTTATCCCTCGCGGACTTACCATGAGGGTGACCTGTTTTCGGGAAACTCAATTAATACAAAAGTTTTCAACGATCTAAACTGCAACAATCACGGACATTAATTCTCTCTAAAAATATCCAAAACCCATACTTAATTTTAAATGCCTTTAATTATTTATTCAATTATATTATTATTATTACTATTATTTTAGTTGCTCTCGGTACATTTCTAAACGTGTATTGGAGTATTTTTGAATCGAAACATAAAGTAGTCTCAATTAGTTACTAAGTAGCAAAAATACAATCACAATCGGATCAAGGAACGGTGTCCATTATGTTAATCAAATTCTACCTCATTTAAAATTTTATTTCATCGTACGTTCTCTCAGAATTATTTCCAATCCATTAAACCTACCAGAATAAATGCTTTCATGATTTTTTTCCCCAACGAAAACAAAAAAAAAAAGAAAAATCTTCTCGAACAACTCCATAACGATGCATATTAGCTACCACAGTTAAAACAAGTTCTACCATGTATCAAACAACAACGTAGTAAACGTTTGAGTTTTGAAATTATATATTTTAAAACGGTCTAATGACCGTTTTCTATGCTTTCTTTAAACACATAATGAAAATCCTCTCATTGTTAAGAAAACGTTGCGTGATTTATGCCTTCACAATTGCTTTGAGTCATTTTTTTATTTTTTATTTTGGTCCTCAGATGATTTGGTCCTAAAGAGTTCACTTTCTTTTAACAAGTTAATCACACGAAATGAAACTATTTAGATTTCGTGTCGATGCTTAGGAGCAACTGAATCACGCAGGTTTATGAATAGACCGGAAAATCGACTTTCGTTTCTATGCAAAAATTGTAACCGTTCCTTGGGTAAAATTGTGAATAAAAAAAGTATGAGAATCTCCAAGTGCATTTAGCTGACTCGAACTATTATTACAATTTTTAATAGATATCAACACATCGTTTTATTTTACTTTTATATATTTAATATCACAGGTTTCAGATCCCGTGTTAATTTATTAGCAATTTGATAGCTATCGTTTGTTTAAGGGTGGGAGCATTCTATTGTCGTTTCGCTCTCAGTTACCGTGTGGTTTGATGCAAATTTTCTTGCTTAAATTGCTCTTCATCAACTGGGAAACCAGATCAAGGGACATCTCTGAGGTCAACATTTTCATTTCTGGACATGGCCCACCATCCACGAGTGATTTTTTTCTCTTCAGATTTCAGCTATGGCACCATCTCCATACACAGTTCAAATGTCACGATCCACTTTTTCAGCCTTAAAATCATTATTAAAGACCAAAAGCGAAAAGGAACGTTTTTGTAAGTTTGGCATTCCCTGTTAATGAGCTAAAAATTAACATACATTAAATGGAATAACGAAAAGGTCCGGTAGAACAAAACATTCCTTTTCGAATGTTCTAAATCATTTTGATGAAAACAATTAATGATAAGCAGAATGCTAATTGTTAATAATAACTTATCTGCCAATTTAATAATATTTTACTGTACTAAATGGCAGCTTTACTAAAATTGTTCTACCTTTAGTGTTCAACCTTCCGAAAGCAATTATATTTCCATTATAACTTTTGGGCGGTTTGAATAGCTGGATGGCAACTATCATATTATAATAGTTTAAACCGTTGAAAGAAATCTTCCAATTATAACTTTTGCACCCGTTGGGAGAAAATAGCTATATTTTTGTTATAACTTTTTAATCCGTTTAACCAATAAATATTTCACTAACAACATTTAAACACGTTGTAGTTTTTATAGGACAACAATATTTCAATGTTAAGTTTTTAACCAGTTGAAACAGTTGTAGAGCAACTACTGAAATTCCAAGTATAACATTTTAACCCATTAAAAACAGTGAAAAGCAATTATTTCGTTTTGTTCCTCTTTTACCTACAATTAGTCAAAACTTTTTAATTAAGTTATTGCTAATTTAAAAATCTTCCATCAATACTTTTTGACACGCAACAATCGTTAAAAACGACTGCTCCTTTCCATCCCTTTTTTTATCAACAGTTACAGCTAAAAAGAAACTATTCCCAACCTGCTGAATTGAATAACAGTTAAATTGAAACTGTTTCATCGTTACTTTCTGACCCACAGCAATCGTTAAAAAACTACTACTCTGTTTTTCATCTACGACTTCCTGCTACTGTCGAAAAGAGACTATTCTGAAATTGCTTAAATGAAGAACAGCTAATTTGAACCTGCTCCATCATTACTTTCCGACCAGCAGTTATTGTTCCTGTGTTTTTATTTAATCTGTATTGTTACTGTCAAAAAGAAACTGTTCTGAAACTGCTCAATTAAATTACAGTAAATTTGAAACCATTCCATTATTACTCTCTGACCCAAAACCATTAAAAAACTATTTTTCCACTGTTCCTTTTTTTACCAACAGCTACTGTAAAAAAAGATATTGTTCTGAAACTGCTCAGTTGAATAACAGCAAATTTGCAACTGTTCCATCATAATTTTCTGACCCGCACCAATCAATGAAAAAAAAAAAAAACTTTCCTGGCGTTGATCTCTTCTCTACCCTTATTACCGAATAGAAACTATTCCAAAACAGTATATCAACGTTATTTTCTAGCTAACGAAATTTTTAAAAAAATAATGAAAGAATTCTGGTACATAAAGTGCGGAGTCCTGTTACTTAAGTTCTGTTCCTTAAAATGCAACTCTTTTATTTACTGTTTGTGAAAAGAGACTAGTCTAAAACAGCATCAACGTTGTCTTCTAATTAATAAAATCCTTCAGAAAATAATAAAAGAATTCTGTTACATAAACTGCGAAGTCCTGTTGCTTAAGGCCTGTTCCTTTAAATACAACTTTTATTTATTGTCTATGAAGAGAGACTATTCCAAAACAGCATCAACGTTGTCTTCTTACTAACGAAATTCTTAAAAAAAAAAAAAAAATAATGAAAGAATTCCGTTACATAAAGTGCGAAGTTCTGTTCCTTAAAATGCAACTCTTTTATTTACTGTTTGTGAAAAGAGACAAGTCTAAAATAGCATCAACGTTGTCTTCTAATTAATAAAATCCTTAAAAAAATAATGAAAGAATTCTGTTACATAAAGTGCAGAGTCCTGTTACTTAAGTTCTGTTCCTTAAAATGCAACTCTTTTATTTACTGTTTGCGAAAAGAGACTAGTCTAAAACAGCATCAACGTTGTCTTCTAATTAATAAAATCCTTCAGAAAATAATGAAAGAATTCTATTACATAAACTGCGGAGTCCTGTTGCTTAAGGCCTGTTCCTTAAAATACAACTTTTATTTATTGTCTATGAAGAGAGACTATTCCAAAACAGCATCAACGTTGTCTTCTTACTAACGAAATTCTTAAAAAAAAAAAAAAAAAAAAGAAAGAATTCCGTTACATAAAGTGCGGAGTCCTGTTACTTAAGTTCTGTTCCTTAAAATGCAACTCTTTTATTTACTGTTTGTGAAAAGAGACTAGTCTAAAACAGCATCAACGTTGTCTTCTAATTATTAAAATCCTTAAAAAAATAATGAAAGAATTCCGTTACATAAAGTGCGGAGTCCTGTTACTTAAGTTCTGTTCCTTAAAATGCAACTCTTTTATTTACTGTTTGTGAAAAGAGACTAGTCTAAAACAGCATCAACGTTGTCTTCTAATTAATAAAATCCTTAAAAAAATAATGAAAGAATTCTGTTACATAAAGTGCGGAGTCCTGTTACTTAAGTTCTGTTCCTTAAAATGCAACTCTTTTATTTACTGTTTGCGAAAAGAGACTAGTCTAAAACAGCATCAACGTTGTCTTCTAATTAATAAAATCCTTAAAAAATAATGAAAGAATTCTGTTACATAAACTGCTGAGTCCTATTGCTTAAGGCCAGTTCCTTAAAATACAACTTTTATTTATTGTCTATGAAGAGAGACTACTCCAAAACAGCATCAACGTTGTCTTCTTACTAACGAAATTCTTAAAAAAAAAAAAAAAAAAAAAAAAAATGAAAGAATTCCGTTACATAAAGTGCAGAGTCCTGTTACTTAAGTTCTGTTCCTTAAAAGACAACTCTTTTATTTACTGTTTGTGAAAAGAGACTAGTCTAAAACAGCAACAACGTTGTCTTCTAATTAATAAAATCCTTAAAAAAATAATGAAAGAATTCTGTTACATAAACTGCGGAGTCCTGTTGCTTAAGGCCTGTTCCTTAAAATACAACTTTTATTTATTGTCTATGAAGAGAGACTATTCCAAAACAGCATCAACGTTGTCTTCTTACTAACGAAATTCTTAAAAAAAAAAAAAAAAAAAAAAAAAAAAAAAAAAAATTAAAGAATTCCGTTACATAAAGTGCGGAGTCCTGTTACTTAAGTTCTGTTCCTTAAAATGCAACTCTTTTATTTACTGTTTGTGAAAAGAGACTAGTCTAAAACAGCATCAACGTTGTCTTCTAATTAATAAAATCCTTAAAAAAATAATGAAAGAATTCTGTTACATAAACTGCGGAGTCCTGTTACTTAAGTTCTGTTCTTTAAAATGCAACTCTTTTATTTACTGTTTGTGAAAAGAGACTATTCTAAAACAGCATAGACGTTGTTTTCTAATTAATAAAATCCTTAAGAAAATGATGAAAGAATTCCGTTACATAAAGTGCAGAGTCTTGTTACTTTATGTCTGTTCCTTAAAAAATAACTTTTATTTATTGTTTATGTAAAGCAGTCTCAAAACAGCACAGAATACTTGTAGTGGGCGTAGGAAATTTTTAGCCCTAGAATGACTCACTAAAATGAGTGTTTACAAGAAATCTTTCGTTTCGTCAATTGCTATTATCTTATCTAAAGTATTTTCTTGAATATTTACAGCTAACGAATATTGTTTTCATTTTGAAATGGCTCTTGATTAGAAGGAGACGGTCAATATAATTTTCTATCAGATATCTTGGATTCATTTTCCTCATCTCACCATTACATTAAAATATCACAGTGCTTTCGGATATTTTTTAGATATGATTTCATTCAATAAGTGTGTAATAATACGTCGGTGTTTTTTTTTATGTAATTTTAACAGACAGGGCTAGAATAAGCAAATCCTTAGAGTTTAAATATTTATGGACCATTAGGAATCGGCCTAATTCAAAAGCTCCGCAACGTTATTCCGAAAATAAAGATGTCATCAAATCTTAAAAACTAAAAAGTTGTCCCATTATGGTAAAGTACCAAGATGCGTTGAATACGTAAGCTCTGTATAATCTTGTAATTGTTATAATCTTGGGCCAAAGTTATTTGTACATAGTATTAATATCAAATTAAAAATTATTCCAAGAGTGCTTTTTTCCAACTTTCATTGTTATGATTTCTTTTTTTTTCTTTCGTTTTTTGTTTAATAATGTGATTTTTATCTCTTACGTAAGCATTATTTACTCTACAAAAATCACAAAATCATTTTCCTCGTTTGGTGCTTACGTAAGTACTATTTGAACGGCCCCTAACTATAACGGATAAGAGACAGTTAATTTGCAAAATCATCGAAAATTATTATCTAAATATGTTGTACAGTTATTTTTATAAGGCTCTCTTACACAGTCACTGCGATTTAAATTTGGGCCGCAACTGTTGGGGTCCCTTAATTTTGTTTTGAACAACAATGAAGAGAAAATCGCAATAATCAGGTTCATGAAGCGAAGATAATTATATGATATATCAATAATATCAGTTGCGTAAAACTACTGTCTTGAATTTTTGTAAATTTTGATTTGTTTATATTTATTTTTCGTAAGCCTTTTTATTTAATTTTATTTTTCTCGCTATTATTGTTGTTTTTGTTTTAAGAATCAAATGTAAATTTAAATGGAAAAGTCAATTTAAAAAAAAAGCCTCTTATTTTGGTAAAAATGCAAAAACTTGCTGGTTATGTAAATTTTTTACGGAATTTTGGTAGATCGAAATTTACCCTTTTTTTTCCTTTCATAATCGCCTATTTGGGAGACGAAGTTTTGTTGAAGCCATGATACATTTTGTGTTCACATGTCATATCAGCTCT
This sequence comes from Parasteatoda lunata, assembly GCA_949128135.1. NCBI lineage: Eukaryota > Metazoa > Arthropoda > Arachnida > Araneae > Theridiidae > Parasteatoda > Parasteatoda lunata. Next base: position 120,750,947 of record OX421971.1, read on the forward strand.
CCACCCTGTTTCTTAGAAAACGATGGACCTCATTTTTCACCTCGTCATCGGAACTAGATCTCATTCTTGTCAAATGCTCTTTCGTATTTATTGGTGATGTGTGCTCGTGGTGATGCTCTTTCATATTATGGAACAGGTTGTAGGCACTGATGCAAAGTCCGGACTATATACTGGGGGTGACGATGTCCTATTGAAAGCAAGGGTTTACGGTGACGTGTGGTTGAGCGTTGTCGTTGAGTATACTTTATTTGGCCTTTATGCTTTTTCTCCAGATCCAAGTTCCACAGGAACCGATAGCGTTTTATTTATTTACTTATTTATTTATTTATTTCATTCCTAACAGGCATAAAATTGACCAACATATGAACCGTCACACTTTAGCAACAATTTCAACACACACAGTTTAGAGCTTTAACCTTTTCTTTATACTGAAAAACCATTTAGCCAAATAGCGATTGAGGAAAAATAAAGCAATGATGTTCTTCACTTTCTCAAGATAAAATCTTTCATGGTGTTCATAAAAATGCATGGCCTGCAGTAGTGATTAGTTCAGTTGGCAAATAATCAAACTTTAAAATGATGTAAATATTATAGGAAATACATGAATTTTCGTATTCCTCAAAAATAGGTAACCTTACTTTTGGGATCAACCTGTTGTAAAAATTTGAGCATTAATAGAATAATACGTAAGAAATATTTTAGAATTCCTGGTATCGTTACAGAAATTGACATTTTTTGTTCTAGAATGTAAACTCGTATTTCACTTTCACACTGTTCAGAATATGAATGAACCAGTGATATCTTGATTGATTGTTCGGTGAAATTATTCGTCATTCATATTTATTTAGAGAGTGAAAAATTGTAAACAAGCTCTATGAACGTAAACAAACTTCAAGACGTTTCCGCATAGAGACGATAAGGCAGACAACATCCTGTGTCCAGAAGGGAAAAAAAAAGTTCGGAAAAATGAACTCTTCCGTTTTGTGTCACTCATTTAATTCGGTTCATTCATTGATGGTATATCCTCTCCTTATCTTTTATCAGCGGCCGTTTACTCGAAATAATCTAATGATGTGAAAAACTATCACCAAATAGACGCCGAGACGAATTTAGCTTGGCGACGTCGATAATTGCAGACAATTGAATAAAGGTTCATTCCAGGAAATCTATTAAAATTATAAATTTTTGATAAAAGACTGGGGTCGATGAAATTTATTCTCTTTCAGTGGACAACACTGCAAAATTTGCAGTTCATTATTTTTGAAAAAAAAAAAAAAAAATACTATTTTTACAACTTAACCCATTGTGGGACAGAAAATTTAAACAAGAAATTTAATCACAAAAGAACAAGGGAATTGTAGTCATCATATGCACATATACTATGAAACTATATGCTTTATGTTTACATTTTTCAAAATAAAAAGAGGTGGACCAAAAACTGTTTTGTTTTAGCGATTTCAATTTCAATGATTAATATTATTGTCAAAAATGAGTGAGGAAAGGGGTAAAAATAAGTGCCCACCGCCTCTGAAAGGGTTAAATTAGTATTTTACTCTTATAAGTTGCTTATTACGTTTGTTCTAAAAATAAGTATGATTAAATTTTTTTTTATTAAATTTGAATAATTTTGTAAGATTGTTTACAACGTTTACTATAATAATCATTCATTTGTATAGCAACCAAATAAATAAAACAGGTTGTTTAGATATATGTGTATGCATGTTTTCAAATCCGCAATTCTAAACCGATCCGTACCAAATTTGGTGCAAATACGTTAAGAGACCGGAGAGAAAACTCTAACACACCACCGGTTTTCACGGTGCATCCCAAAGAATGAGTTTTCCATGGGATTTGATAAATATTTTATAGTATGAGTGATTTGTTATCTTTCAGCTCTAATCAATCAAAAGTTAATTTCATCGCTCGTTCTTATGAATTATTGGTTTCTTTACCTTTACCTTTGGTTTTTTATGTTAGGTTATCACAAGAAAAAGCTACCATAATAATTCCTCAACGTTAAGTGATGACCCCACAGGATTCGTATTTTTAAAGTTTACGTGTGATAGTTACGCGTTTATAATGATAGTTACGCGTTTATAATGATAGTTACGCGTTAAAGCATGTCTCTGTTACTGTGACCGACCGAAATCAAGAGAATGTCGACAATCAGATAGTCGCTTTTGTGAATGTCTGAATTTTCCAATTTGATATTAATTTATACGTTAATATTATTATATTTATTCGATATTTTAATATCCTCTGAGGATAGATTAGTAGAAACGTCAGTGTTCGGAGTACTGGTTAAACGCATATCGGGCAGTGGCACTGAACCTTAAAAAAACATTGATGTAGAGCATACCGGACAGTGGCAATTAACTAGGCATAGCAGATATTTCGGACGTTTTCCAAAGTGACTATGTGATTGTCAACACTTACCGGTAGAAGTCAACAACCATCAATTTTGGTCATTCATAGTAGCATCTCTATAAAATTAAAAAAAAAAATTAAAAAAATCATGGAGACTAAACAAGAAATAATAAAATCTATTTGAAGTTATCTATTAAACTAAGGGAAAATATAGTAAATTCTGAATATCGTACTTTAAATTATACTACATATATAGTTAATCGTTCTTTTGGTGAGTTGAATTTCTAACTAATATTATGGTAAATCTTATAGTACCGGGCCGCACACCTATGTAATGCAAATAATAAAAAAACAAAGGTTGTGTATTAAGAGTTATGAATGTGTATGGTGATACTAAGGTATATTCGGAGTATGGTAACCAATTCCACCGTACCAATGTTTGGCTCCCATATTAGTATAATAGCTTCTCATTATCGCAGTATTTAGAATAGCACCATCTACAAATTAATACACTATCTACCAATAAGTATTTGGACACGTGTGATTGAAAATAAAAACAAACTTTATTCATAATCAATAGTTGGTAGAGAGAGGCAAAGGCAATTTCAACGTGAACTCTCCGGGGCATACTTTTCAGAAGTCCTTGTGTGATGGCTAGTGGTATTTTCTTCCACTCGGCTTGGAGAAGACATGTAAGTACCTTCACCGATTTTAGCTGGGTAGTACACCCCTTAATTCGGCGATCAAACTCGTCTCATAGGTCGATAGGGTTCAGGTCTGTGCTCTGGGCAGGCCAGTCCATTCGATTAACCCTAATGGCACCATGCCAAGTGTCGGCGACCGTCGCAACATGACAGCTGGCACTGTTCTCCTGGAAGTAACAGGGGTCCACTCCGTGAAACTGCCACAACGTAGGAAGCACATTGTCATCCAAAATAATGCAGTAGGCATCGGCGTTGAGCTTACCATGAATGGGGACCCAGGGTCCCAATCCATACCAGGAGAAACAATCCATCTCAGGACCGCAGATATAGTCATTTGCATAGGTGTCCAAATACTTATTGGTAGATAGTGTATTTAATATCACATCAAATTAAGCATCCATGGCGTCAAAAATAGTTTTTACGGTCTTCAAAATAAGTACCGATATTTGGTTTGTCGAAAATGTACAGGATATCCGATAAAATAAAAAAGTTTAGCATTCCATAATTAATTCGAGAATTAGTTTATATAGATGTTTTCAAATATACTTTCCTCTAAAGCATGAATTTTTTTTAAAAATAACAATTTATCAAATTGTTAATAAAAAGGAATCAGAGAATATTATTATGTAGGAAATAATAGGAAAAGGCACAAAGCCAGAATTGTGAGTTGAATCCATGTATAACCGTTTTAAAAGTATCATTTTTTTTTTTGTTATCATAAGTTGGAACCCATGATAATTTTGGCGATTTCCGAAATACGTGCCTCGAATGCCAAATAGCTGCCATAATCTTATTTTCAAAGAAAAGGAGCCAAATGCGTGTAATTTTGTGATGAGATGAGAGCCCACAATTGATAGTGTGGGAATTTTTTTTTCTTTTGTTAACTCTTTAAACGCTGCAATATCTTGATTTTTTTTAAGGCAATAAAACTTGAAAGCACTTAATGAAAACTCCGCCAAAACAGAAAAAAGAGAAATATGAATGTTTAATTTATACGAAGTAGTTCTTAGAAAGATATGAGGGAAGAAATATTGATTGAAAAGGAGTAAATAAGTCTAAACAGAACTATTTTTATTTTTTGCTTGTAGGTGAACAAGTATTACAACTGTGCACAAAGATGTTTGATTCCCGCAATTAGTTGCAGAAATGTAAGCGAAACATGTCAAGGCTATTTTTCGAAGGCACCGTCGTCATATGAAATGATGCTTTTTTGCGAATAATATGCTATTTTTATAACTGCTGTGAGTTTATAACTGTTACTCATGACTGTTAGGTCAAGTTTAGCCTATCTAAAGATAGCGCTGTCTACGCTTATTCTGAAAATGGCTCAAAACGTCATTAGGGAGAAAAGCCACAGTTTCGTGAAAACGAAAAGCATTTGTGGTCTAATTTTTTAATATTTAAAAGCTTATTTCAATGCTGCATTATCTGGGCTCATAAAAATTTGCAAAAATAGAGAATACGGCAGTGATTTTTATAATTTTTATCAAGGGGAAAATTTAAAAAAAAAGTTTAATAACTTTTAAAATATTGCATATTAGATATTAGAGTTATTTGTCTATTCTGTAATCCAGATAATTCTTCATGGCAAGATTATATATGTATAGTTTGAAATCATCACATTGCTTCAAGTGTAAGGCGCTTAAACTATGGCTTTTTTATTTTCCTTGGCGATAGAGCTTTGAAAAATGGCGTTAATTAAGAAATGTAGCTGCGTAAACTTAGATACTTTCTTCATGGTTGTGAGGTGCTTTCTTCAGATATGCTAATTAATTAGTTTAAAAGTTAAATTAAATAAAAATACAACTCTCTTCAATTAAATTTATTTAATTTTGGACAAATTTGGATTTTTGAGGGCCAAGATATGATGTAACCGTAATCTTAAAGATATTCCCAATCATGCACTAATAAACAATCAATATTTGTAGGAGTCAGTCTGTTATGAAATGAAGAAAAACAAAACCACTTTTAGTTGCTTTTCTGAAATTATACAAACACACTGAGTTATTGTTTTAATTTTAAATTATACACTATAAGTATATAATAATAAAATCTATAATAAGAGAAGGAAAAGAATTGAGTGGCTGAGTCTGTTTCCTTACTTAATAACTCCTGTACTATTTGCGGTAATTTTGAAATTTGGAAAGAGGATGCAAGGGGCTGTTTTAGTTTTCAGCTCTCTCAACTTGAAAAGAGGAAGACCGCTGATCCACAACCACCTCATCTATGACCAAAGCGCTAGCTAGTAGTTAGCGTTACATCTGTTAGGTTTTTTTTTATCGTCGGCTTTCCATTAATGAAGGGAAATTAATAGCTTATGCCTTTTGTTTTGCTAAGTATTAGTTGCATATTTCATTGATTTATAAGAATCCATTAGTTGCGTGATTATCGCCTGATACGATAATCTATTAAGAGATTACTTATCAACTTCATGTTTAACGGGCTTATTCGAAAGAGTGGAAAGAACAATTGCTAACATAAATAAATGCCACGTTTTAATAGCCAATTAGGATCAACACATACGATGACGTCGATTGCAGGTATCCAATTATGTTTTCCAAATATTTTAAAGATTACATCAGAGATGCTGTCTAGCATTCAGCTCTGTTTACCCAAAATTTATTATTGAGACTTTTTTGTACATTCTTTCATAGTTTTTTTCTACTTTATCCTTAAGCACGGTAAGCATATACGAAAATCAACATGGGTTGACTTTCAATTCAGTAGTCAAGAAACTATCTGAATTCGCATTTTTATTTTGTTCGTAGTGACGACCGGCCTGTGCAGGGGGCAGGGAACTGTCCTTGCATCAGAAAGGTTCTGGGTTCGAATCCCAGGCAAGGCATGGATGTTTCTTTCTCTCTATCTGTGTTCTATGTCCTTTCTCCTTTGTGTGTGAAAGTGACCCGCCCTATAAACGTGTTGCGGTAGTGTGACGTGGAGGACGCTGCTCCACCGCCGTAGCTTCGCCACAGGTGCCCACTGGGTAACGAAAAGAGAGTTAGCAGTTCTGGCACTTTCTGTGCCCAATGGACTTTAGTTTCAAGCGCCCGCCATTAAAAAAAAAGAAGAAAAAAAAAGAAAATTTTTTCGCAGTTGTAATTTTTAAAAATGCGCTTCTATAATGTAAATAACGTCAGGTAAGTACTATTAAAAATTAAACTAATTAATAAGTTTCATACTAAAGTCACCAGTAAAAGTACTGGATTTTTTTAAATCTTGCATATTGTTTGTTGCCGCGATTATTATGTTACTGAGACCAGTTAGTCTTTCTCTGATAAGTTAGTCTGCTTTTCTTAATCTTATATGAAAACAACCGAGATGTTAATGAAACTATGTATATATTATGCATATATATATATATATATATATATATATATATATATATATATATATATATATATATATATATATATATATATATATATATATATATATATATATATATATATATTATATATATATATATACATATTATATTAATTATATTATATTATATTATATTATATATATATATATATATATATATATATATATATATAATATAATATAATATAATATAATATAATATAATATAATATAATATAATATAATAAAATGTAAACACAAAGAAGAATATAATAAAATAAAATAGAAAAACTTTTAATGGGAAAACGTAAAGGTCTTCATCAGGACGCATCCTTTACAATAAATGCTATATTTCTGAATAAAGAATAATTATCCTACGATAAAAATTACTCTTTATAATGTGTTCACATATTATAAAGTACATATATATATATTTGCACAATAGATTACATAGCATAAGAATTTTAAGTTGATCAAGATTTTTAGTCACTTTGGTCTTCATGGTCTTTTACTACCAAAATAATTCATAGCTTAAATAAATCGCAATTAAACACCAACTAGTTTTGCTAACAAGTCTGATTTAAAACACAACGTAAAAATGAATAAAAAAAAATTACAAAATTTTCATTTAATTTTTTTAAAAAACATTATTTTTTATTTTATTTTAAGAATTTCTTAAATTTCTTTTCATATCAAGAGGTGATATTCAAACTGGGATTTCTTTTATTTCAAAAAATGGTAGTTTCAAAAGAATTTTTAGACAAAAGGGAATAACGAATTCCTTTCATCAGTATCGTTAGAATTTTTTTTTTTTTTTTCTTCTCTTTTTTTTGGGGGAAAAAGTCGCTAAATATCTGAATGACAGATTCTCGCCAAAGATAACATCTTTTGGCATCGTAAATGGGATCTTGTATTCCCCTGCGACAAAGAGAAATAAAATTCCTTTTCTCTTTTTTTTTTTAAGTACTTCCCCTTCCCTCCCACAATCATTTCCTTTTGGCTTTGGTAACACGAAACAACTTTGAAATAGGATAAACATTTCTTTTTAGAAACAAAACTATTTCGAATTCTAAAATTATGATACTGAGATTTTTTTAAATCGAAAGTAAAATTTATAACGATCACTTAACTTTGAAGAGCTATTTTTTTCCTACTTTTTTATGTTCAAGACAGAAGTTTTAAACTGTTAAGCTGCATTGAATTTTTACAAATGTACGTAAATCATTATTTTTTAAATCAAAAACCACTAAACTTTTTACTATTTAGTTCTACTTCTGTTCTTGCTGCCAATAGACTGTAGTGTATTAAAAATTCTAAGTTTACTCACATTTTCCTTTTTCAAATTTATTAAATTTTTTTCTCTTGTGAATGCAATAAAAAAAAATTTTTTTTTTTTGTACCACTCATATTAAAACGTTAAAAAGACTTTTCCTATCTATTACAGGCGACTGAAATCGAAGTAAAACATTGATGCCAGGTAACTGTTTTTTTATTTATAATTATTTGCGAATAATTAATATTTATTATTTTTAGAATATTTTTCGGAAATCATTTGCTTAGAAAAATAAAGAATGCAATAGTTAAGTGCCTTAAACTTGAAGCAAGAATATAATTTTAAACTAAATTCTATTTTGTAATAAAAAGAATATCTCAGTTTTAGAAAGGATGAACAACTTAAATATTTGAAAAAATTATTAAAGTTTTTAAATAAATTTGGAAACAGTGTTTTCGAAGGTTTTTCGCCAAGGAAACTAAAAAAGCCATAGTTTCAGTGTTTTGCCACAAAGCTATAATTTTAAACTATGCAAACTATATTACCTTAAAAAATTATCTGGGTTTAAGAATAAACTTAAATAATAACTTAAAAAATTTTTAAAATAAACTTATATTTAAAAAAAAAAAAAAAAAATTTAAAAAATAAATTTTTCAATTTTGTAAGATTTAACCTGGAGCGGCGCCACTTCTCCTTCTATTACAGCGCATGCGATGTGAAAATGAAATGATTCAATCGTTAATCATTCTTCAATAGAGAAACATCTCTCACATTCAATTATGTTAAATATCCAATAAATTTCTTGTTTTGTTTTCTGCTCGGAATTTTTATTCAAATCGAACATTACACGAACAAATAGAATATTTACCACTACCACCCCTAAGGAAATTATCAAAATAAATTAATAATTCTCGACACAAAAATCAGTAAATTTGCAAATTTTTATGAGCCCATGTAATGAAACGTTGGAGTAACTTTTTTAAATATATAGATGTAATATAGTAGAATGTCGCGTGCTAGTCTTTCTATATTAATTCATAGCTAAATATATATTTTGCTCATTAACTTTAAGCCGTAGAAAGTGCTCTTTCACAGAGACCTATAAAAAATTAATACTCTAATAAAAAAAATTATTTTCTAAGGTTAAACGTTTAGAGAAAAATCATGCAACCAATTATCTCTCAAAATCCCTATATAAAATGTGAGACAGTGCTGATTTGCTTGGCTTTTTAATAAATAACTTTCAAAAGCGAGCCCGAACTCATCTCTATATTTACATCGTCATTTTCATATTTACATTGGGAATAATAGCTAAAAATTGGCAAAATTTAACTTAACTTGTTATGGATAACTGTTACTAACAGAAATCAAATAAAAAAAGAGCATATTATTTACTTAAAAGTGTTATTTTATGCATTTGAATTTATTCATTTATTGAACAAATCTATTTGCTAGTTAAACGACGTGCGACATTTTTTTACTCCAAATTTTATTATTATTTTCGTTCGGCTCTTAGAAATTTTAAATATATATGCATGTTGATGATTCAAAATATGATATATGAGTAAAACTATGAAGCAGGTGTGTAAGAAAAAGGGATTAGTGCATGTTATGAAGGGTTTGCTTCTCTGTCATGCTCTGAGCCAAGGTTTAACTTGATTGTAACCGTTTGTACACAACTTTGCTCCTCACCTAAATTCACTGTGAGGAAATATATTACGTAACACTATTGTTCCAGGAGACGATATTTGCTCACCGAAAGACTAACTAATAATAAATTACGTGAGATAACATATTAAATTCCGACTTTTAAGAAATATGACCTAGTTGCCTTAGCAACGAAGGAATAAGATAAAACATGTTTTGGTATTTAACTTAAATGGGGTTTTTATTAGTGTGAAGAACAGTGCTTTTACTGTATCTTCCAGACATACTCTTGTTTTTTTTTAATTTTTATTTATTTTATAACGAGTAACTTTTAAATGTGTTTTAAAGAAAACATTCTCAACTTTTTCAACCCATTTTCTTTTTACATTATGAATTACACGGGTTTTGTCTGTTGAAAGCTTGTTGCTTTTTAAAGGTTCTGGTAGCTGAGAGCTTGTACCTCAACTTTTCGATTTTTAAAGGCCTCGGTGTTGAAAGGCGTCAAAAAATGCCTCTTAAAAAAACATATTTATAAGATGCATTTGTACTATACGTACTGTCCGCTTTTCTACTTATGCGAATAAGATAAATTTCTTTAAAATTTTATTCCTCGCAATGATCAAGGAAAGGCACATTATTTACGGGCAACAGGCCAAAATTCCTAGCTCAAAACTCATTAAGTTTAATTCAATTATGTTGAATGCTTTTTAAAGAGATTGGTTTACCTTTGGTTCTAGAAATATCAATTTTCATAAGTATACTAAAATATTAATTCCAATTTGTAGAGCTTATTTTAACTATGAAATAAATGTTTGCTTATTTTAATTTTTATTAATATTAACTAAATATTTTAAATTCCTTCACCACTAATATTATACAGCGATGCAAACATATATGTATATATATATATATATATATATATATATATATATATATATATTTATTATTGAAAATCATTTCACTTCTTGTAAGAAATTTCAACCTGGCCAAGAGACGATTGTCCCTCTTCCCCCTCTTTAAATACTGTTTCGGCAATAATTACTTTCCAAATTGTGTAAAAGGGCAAAAATAAAGTTTATAAATTATTAAAATATAACATCGAAATCTTTAAAAGAAAAATATGCCTGTTTTCTACCAAATCCCTCGATTCCTAAAATCGACACTTCCCGAACAAAGTGAGACAGGAGGGTGTTCCAACGGACTCTTAAATAGCCTTTACGATCTCAGATTCCAGAAAACTACGTCCCATTTCCCAAATCCCAAAAAAGTAATTAAATCTCAGTTTTACAAGCTACTCCTAATTAGATTCAAACGACTTTTATATACATAGTTATTTCTGTGTATAGGTATTTATACCTCTTAATGTTTATGAAAGGGGAACGGGGGTGTCGCTTTAATGGCCTTTCTCCCCTTGTTTTTGCCATAATCCCTGGATTAAGTTTCCGGCTGCTCCTAAACGGGAAACGCAGGAAAAGGGAAATTACTTTTTGATCAAAAATTTCTCGATAGGCGCGTTTATAGCTTTTAAAATTTCCTGGGCAAGAGGAAGTGTTTATTTAATTCCACGCTTTTGGAAGAGTAATAATTAGTCAGAGTGTGCGTGGGTTCGAATCTGCGTATATTCATCTTCACCCCCTTAACTACCGTAAAAATTTGATTAGTTGCTCAACCTTTTACTTAATGCTCCGGATTTTATGCATTAAGCCATAGTTTAGGATCATATTCATTCATTATTCTCGTTTTTCTTAATAATCTTTTTTTTTTTCTCATCAGTGTAGTTTGCGTAATTATCTTGTACAGATTTTGAAATTTAATTATTTATAAAATTATAACAAATGTTAGTTCTATACTTAATTATTTTGCAATGTTCGTCGTTGCAAGAGATTTATCGCCAATACATACTAATATCGATGTTGACATTATTTTCAAGAATATTTTTTTTATATTACATATTTTAGCAACATCAACAAATGCTGTTGAAAAATAATCTATGCAATTAAACAGACTGTTATCATTTAGTGGAAACACTAAATTTTAACATCTTAATTTCACGCTTAATTTTAACACCGCTGTTTTTCAAAGCTCTGTCGCCAAGGAAAATTGAAAAGCCATTGTTAAATGCTTTACACTTGAAGCAATGCGATGATTTTAAACTATATGTAATGAGCCGTGAGAGATAATTTGGGATTTAGAGCAGACAAATAACTTAAATATTTTAAAAGTTATTAAACTTTAATCTATTTGGAGGTATTTTTCCACCTAGAGGAAAATAATCGAAATCATCACCTCATTCTCAGTTTTTGTAAATTTTTATGAGCCCGAGTAATGCAGTAACACTTTAAATATTAAAACATTTGAGATTTTTAAACGTTGCTTTTATTCAAATTTAATAATCATAAAGAATTACTCTCGTGATTTGACGTTGAAACACATTTTTTTTTCATTTAAAATGTTAACAAAAACAAATGGAAAAGAATAAAACTGTTCTTCCTAAGTCTTAATTTAATAATAATATCAACTGTTCCTGACGAGTAACAGCAACTATTCCAACTTAGTTTCATTACTGTTTTCATATTTATAACAACTATTTCTTAATACCTTCCTGACTAGTTGCAGTAACCTCTGCTCTGATTGATAACAGTAATTTTTGTTTCGGTTATGTTTCATCATTTTACTTTGATCATTAACAGCACTTGTTTTCTTCATTGTTTAAGTCATAACACCTACTATGCTCATCAATATCAGCAGTTGTTTTGATGTTATTTTCTGATAGAAAACAGCAATTATTTTCTCACATTTTTTTTGAAGAATAACAGCTAGTTTTAGTTTTAATTTAGTTTCATTGTCATTTCAGGATCAATCACAGAAACTGAGTGAATTGAAATCCTCTACATTTTCTAATCAGTAACAGCCAAGCTAATTCCATTGTTATTTCCTGATCAATAACAACTATTTCTTATTACTTTTGATCAGTAGCAGTAACTGTTCCACGCTGGTTTTACCAGTACGTTCTGATCAATGGCAGTAAAAATTTTCCAAGTCTGATTTATTTTTGTATCTTGAACATAAGCCAAAACCGTTTTCAATCCTTTAATCTAACAGGGTCAGCAGCAACAACTGTTCTTCGATATTTTTCGACTAATAACAGCAATTTTCGTCGTTATTTTCTGTCCAATGGCAGCAACTATTGTTTTGAATTTTGTTTTCCGTTATTGTGTCACCACATCACTAACATTAAAACATAAGGCTTCCACTGATTTCTCAAACTGTTGCCACAAATGATCCATTTATTAGTCAATGAGTATTTTTAACTTTTCTCAAAAAGAGTTAAAACTAAGTCAATAAAGTCCGCTTCCATACAAATTAAACCATTGATTCAATTTAATGAGATCAGTTTAGTTAATAGATGACAAATTTAGTTAGACCAGCGTTTTGTTTTATTGGACTATGGAAGCATAGCGGACAAAAACAAAATGGGAATGAAGGTCAATAACACCAAACCAAATTCTAATTGCATATTTTGCAAGATTGTGACATTTTGCTCCTTCCTGCGAAAATTATCGCTGAAACATAATTTTTTATTACCTAAATGTAACACGAAACATAGTTCTGTTTGTAGATTTCGCAAGATCGCGATATTTATCATTGAATTATAATTTTTATTTTCCGAAAATATATTGCAAACTAAAACAAGGACATTACCCGATACCATAGTATCGGGTAATTGCAATTAATTTTGATTTTGTTTTGTCTTTTTTAAATTGTATCTATGGTTTAAATCTGCTCTCAGAAGTTCTTTCATTGAATTAATTTTAGTATGAAACACACAAGTTGACTAATAATTAAATAGATAGAGCATTTAAAGAAAAGAAAAAAAAAAAAAGAAAAAAAAAAGAAAAGAAAAAAAAAAAAAGAAAAAAAAAAGAAAAGAAAAAAAAACAGTGGAACAATTGCGTACTTACGCTTCAAGAAAAAGATCTCCCATACCCACACATGTGACCTTATGACGTCAGCGCCAGCTCATCGTTTATAAGTAGAATAACGAGTTAAAGTTGAGCTAAGTTTCTCCACATAAATTAGAACATTAATTAACGATAAGTTAATTAAATACAGAGCCGTATTGCACATCGAATTAGTTAAAATATAATTCTTTCTCGTCTACTTCTTTTACTTACTTAGATATAATATTTGATTATGTATTTTATTGTAACAATTATACATCTTTGTTTTGTTTACCTGGCAAATGCGATGCATAATTACTTTGTTTATGTTCCACATGGCTTAGTGCCTGTCTTTGTATTCACTCTCTGTGTAAATATATAGTAAAAGAATTTAAATCTTTGCGAAAGAATCTTAGTGAAAGAATTTAGAATCTGTCACTTAAGATAATTGATACTTGATGGGCTTAGCTTACTCGAAACGGAAGGGAAAGAACAGTTGCTAACGTAAGCAAATGCTACGTTTCAACAGCCAATCAGGATCGAGATACAAACACCACTAGCAGGTATCGACCACTTCCCGTGATCCTGATTTGCTTTTTTCTTTAGCTGTTTTATTTTTTAAAAAAATGGTTATTTGAAATAACACACAGAGCATTCTTTTTCTCCTGATTAGCTGTAATGTTGGTCCAAAGGGAACAAAATCAAAATAATTGTCCTTGTTTTCGTTTACTGTAAAAGAAAAATATGTTTCAAAGATAAATCGCGCAAGAAGGATGTCGCGATCTTGCGAAATCCACAACTGGAACAGTGCTAGGTGTTATTGGCCTTAATTCCCAAGACGTAAGCCTTCTTAACCCGAACTGACTAAACAAAATAACACAGACGGATTTTTTTAAACGTCTTTTGAGAAATTTCCAGACAGTGGCATTTTTTTCCATCTAGTTTTGCACCCTATTTTTTGCCTATTATCATCATCGGGGACATTGAAACAACGCCAGCACTGAGCTATATATAGGCGAGGACAACCAAATGCGTTTTATAAACGATCGAAAAAATCTCTATGTAAACAAATTGTACGGAAGGGAAAATATTTTTTTTTCTAGTTATGCTGAACGTTTTGCAACTTAGTGTTTACTGCTTATAGATAAAGTGTTATTCTTGGGGTGAAATTCTTTGGCGAGGTGAAGTTTATTTTTATGAAGTTTTCAAATTTTTTTCACCCCGCCAACGCAGTTAAAGCGATGTTGATGTTGTTGAACGGGAAAGTAACAGCTGGTCTCTTGAGTTCAATAGATTGTTGTAGATATTTTCTGATTTAATTTGTGCTCTAATAAATTGGGCAATATACTGCTCAATAATGTATAAGAAGTCTATATTTTAACTAAAATGAACTGTCTTCATGCCGCTTCAAACGAATGCCATACGTACATTATATGATATACCTTTCGACTACTAAATCGATTAGAAGCTCAGTTGTTAACTGTATCATCTGGCCGGAATTGCAAATCAATTTTTCCGTTGGTACGTTTAATGAGTTCTGAGTGGAGCAGAAATAAGCAGCCATAAAATAGTTCCATCAACCTTTTCCAGCCAATATTTACTGAATAAACATTAAATTTAAAACAGTCCCGTATTCGAATAATATTATTCGAAATTAATCAGACGTTGGTTCGTAAATTTATTTCTAGAAATGAAGCCATAGTGATTGCACCTTTATGCCTTATGATGAATCTGTAATGATATCCCTATCGATTAAAATGAATATTTTTGAAAAATAATAAATAAATAACTGAAAAATATAAATTAAAAAAAATAATGCGAAGAATAAAAAGTAGGGCATGAAAAGACCTCTTCAATTTTTGATTTTTCTTCATTCAAAAATTGAAATTCTAAATGAATATTGCATCCTAAAATCTAAGAAAGTTTAGAAAAAACTAATCATGATATTCATGGGGAAGTATAGCGATGAATTACAGACTTTTTGTTAAAATTACCATTATACTAAGTATTATCAAGATTATAAGTATATATCAGTATACTAAGTATTATACTAATAGGCTCCACTTGTGAAAGCATTTCATTCATCTTTGTTTTTGTTCCTCAAACTATTGACCAAACTGTTTTTTTCTTCTTATTTTTTTATTACAAGTTTAACAATGACAATTCTTGGGCTAACTCTATTTTAAATGAATTTTTATATTATTTTCAGCATATCATGTAGAGTGCGCAAAATAAAAAACGAACCACCTTGAATAACTTTTGAACTTTTGTTCGGATCTTGACGTTCGGGGACTCTATCTTAAAGGTAAAAAAGGGTGAATTCAAATATGTTAATAAAATTAATGCAGCGATATATTATCAGCGTTACGAAATCAGACACAAAAACGTACTTTCTCTGTCTAAACATACCTTTTCTTCGACGGATTCAGATTTCTGACCCCTAAGATATAGGGGGTAACCGCAATCTGGGAAATATATAGTTTGGTCCGGCCGGAAAGCAGTCCAAAGTTCAGACCCCTTAATGTTAATATTACTTTTTACGTATTTAACCATATTTCAAGATCTTTTTAAGCGAATTGAAAAAGTTTTGTATACAATTGTAAAATTTGTTTTTCCAAAGATAATTCCACACAAATTAACTTTTAATAAATATTTATTATTTTCTATTATTTTGATTAATGATAGTCCAAAAACTTTTGACTTGTATTATATGAAATTTTTTACTTCTTTTCAAAGAACGCAATTATAGGAGATAAAATGAAAATTTTGAGCTAAATTGGTTTAATAGTTTCTGAGAAATCAAATTTTGAAAAAATCATATTTTTAAAATTCGGTTTCTCAGGAACTATTCGACCAAATTTGATTAAAATTTTTATTTTGTTATCTGAAGTTGAATATTTTAAAATGATGTGAAAAATTTATACCTTACTATTCAAAAGTTTTCACCCATTATTAAATAAAGTAATAAAAAGTAATAAATATTTATTAAAAGTTTTATTTTGCATGGAATTATCTTTGCAAAAACTAATTTCATAATTGAGTACTTGCACTTCAAGAAGAAGATCACGATACCCACACATGTGGCCATGACGTCAGCTCCAGCTGATCATTTATAAGCAAAATCGCGTGTTACAGTTGAGCTAAGTTTCTCCACTTAAGTAAAAATTTTAATTAACGTGAGGTTAATTAAATACAGCTCCGTATCACACATGGAATTTGTTAAAATATAATTATTTCTGGTCTACATCTTTGCACAAAAGAATGCTGCTGCACAAAAGGATGTCACGAATGTAAATTTAGTTCACAAAAAGAGAATTTGAAATTAATGCATAAAAAAGATCACAAATTTAAATTTCTGGAATTAAAAGTAATCAGGAGTTGAAAAATTTAAGAAGCTCAATTATGATATTTCAAGAATTGTTTCAGAATTCTTTGGGGGAAATTCAGGATTCGTTTTTTGGAAAAATGAATCCTGATTGTATTCTTTAACGCGATCCAACTATACATAATAGCACTGTAGTGAGCCATGTATTCTAAAGAACATAAATTGACATAAAAAAAAACGAGATTTATATTGAATTTAATAAAAGTGACCGAAAAGTATCAATGTCTACCTACTGAGCATGCACTGAAATATCGTAAGACGCCCGAGGTAAAATTTTTTTGAATTTATTTTACTTCAACAAAGTAACAAAACTAAGTTTGCGATTAAAATATATTTCTAAAAAAATAATAAAAATGAACTAGATAAATAAAAATGAATAAAGTAACGTGGAAAGATACTATCTCGTGGTTAAAAAAGAAACTTTTTAGCAGCATGAGCATAAAAAAGCATGCATGGCCTTTCAAGTTCTTTTCTATAAAAAAAATGCAAACGATTTTGTGTAAATATATATCTATATGCATACGTTCTGCAATACGTTTTTCATAAATTTCCACATCGAATGGAAAAAAAAGAAAAATAGCATCGAAAATATGAAGGGGAGAAAAAAACTAAAATAAATTTTATTTATTTTATTTTAGTCTTTTCCCAGAAACAGGAAAAATATCGATCAAGTTTTAAGCAAAAAGGAGGGAAATTCTAAAACGCACTACAAAGCAACGTTCTTTTCAAAACTTCGACCGCTTAGGACATTTAGGAAATTTTATTTCCTTTTTCCAGATATATTTATTCGAACTTTCGATAAGAATCGAGGACTCCTGCTCCATAAAAGTTCCAATGGAGATGGAGTTTGATTTCTAGAATGTATAAAAGAACAGGACTCGCGCATGCGCAATAGCCATTAAAGAATCGTTTGCTATCATCCCATCATGTAATGCCAAAAGTGAAAAATGTAAAGGTGGGCATTTATTGGAATGCCATTTATTTGGAAGCGAACTAGAAACTTTCGAAATTACGTGGAAAGTTAATATTCAAAAGATAAAATTCAGTATAGAATACTTCTAAAAAAATGCATAGCTCTATGTGGTGTAAGAATCAGAATACGTCTTAAAACTTAAACGCGTAAAAAGTATCTTGTTGTTATCTCAAAAACTGAAAATTAAGTTTGCATGTTTCTAAATATTAACAAAACTTTTTCTAATAACTACCTCCATAATTTCAATTTTCATTTGTTATCAAAACTATGTGTATTACTGATGGGCAGAACTGTCACTAGGATTTGCGGTGCAGGAGGCAAAGCTTTTTGCTCGATCCTTTAAATATTATTTTTCTGCAACGTCTTTAAGAAAATAAGTCAATTAGAACCTATAGATTTTCCGTTTTGTTCCTTTACTAATTTTTTTTCCTGAGAACAAACTACTTCACATTTTGACTTTAAATTTTATGTTGTTTAATTTTTATATTTTAATAACGTAGCATTAGTGAACCATAGTAGAATAATTAAAAAAATTATTTTTTAAATATATATATATATATATCATTTGTTTTCTTTTTGAGCGTTTAATAGAAATATTTCTTTTCAATTTTATCTGCATGATAAAATAGGAAATAAGGTTTTTGAATTTAAAAAAAAATTAAATTTACTTTTTATTATTATTAATTCTCTTTTTTCTAATGTCAGTGGAGCAGTGTCCTCTGGTGCCGTAGAAATTCGGTGTCCAGGTTAAATACGACGTCCTTGTTGGTAACCTTCAATTTCTTTTACGACTTTTTTAAAAGAATAGTTTCTAACGAATTGAAATAAGCGAATAACTCCTTTGAGATTTCCAACGGAAACTGCATTAGATATATAGTAGGTAAAACTTCAAATCAAATTTTATCTTCTCTGTTTCAATAAAAGCAAACATTTGTTTGGATTCGCGGTCGCTATGTACGCGAAAACTGGAGCATCGATTTGGATCCTGTTTTTCTCAGCAATTAGCGAATTCTCGAGGCGAGATTTACTTCTTTTCGGGGTTGTGCGGACACAGTATCAAAAGTACGAAATAATCTGACTCCTTTACTGTTTGTCATCATAGTTGGCCATACAGCCCAATGTAGGCCAATACCTTCCTCTGAAGATTTCTCCACAACGACTTCCGATTTATCTTTGATCTCCAAATCTTTTCATTAATTGTAAGAAAATCAAAGACTAAACTGAATCAGAATATCTCAACCTCGGATTTCTCTGCTCTCTTGTTCCAGAGGGTCTAAGAAGCAATATCATTTTTATTGTATTGTCATCACTCATTCGAATCACGTGGGCCATTCAATTCACTCTTTTTATTTTAATGCATTTAATAATATCAGGTTGTTTATAAATCTTGTACAATTCAATGTTAAATCTCCTTCTCCAGTTATTCACAATCAATTATACTCCGCAAAATCTTCCTCTCAAATATTGCGATACAATTTACCTCTGGTTGTGCCTTTGCCCAGGCTTCAGAAGTATATGTCAAACCATTATGGGGATGATAGCTATCGACAACGTCAACCTTCATCTATTAAAAGGTACCCCACCATAGAATCGAGTTAACATGCCTTATATACTAGTGAATTGTAATTTTGTAGTGGTAGATATCCTACAGTACTCCCCACCGGAATTATATATGTGATAGAATCCGATGAACTGATACCACTGGTTGAGTCATTACTGTTTTCGTGCGAAGCCGGGAGAACTGTATTAAGATAACCGAACTTTTTGCTGATCGTGAGAACTGCATGAAGTTCACGCCCGTGGTTGCTGCTATGCTGCCTTTATCAGTCGAGTGTATGCAGGCTAACGTTGTGTGTGATCGAGACTGAGTAGCAACAGCGTGAGGAGGTGAATAATGTCGCAGTCACAAGTAGCAAGTCAAATGTTCAATGTGGACAATTCATCGAAGAAAGCGTGTTCAGATCGAAGAGGGCGTTACTGCCAAGGTAGGCGTGTTGACATCACGTTCGGAGGTCACCAATAAGGGGAGTATTGTTAACGACAATGTCAACCTTCATCTATGAAAAGGTACCCCGACAAAGACTCGAGTTAACATGCTTTATATACTAGGGAATTGTAATTTTAAATTTGTAGTGGTAGATACTCTACACCATCCTTACAAAAAATTTGTAATTTAAGAACTTTGCTTTTCCTAGAAACTTAGATATAATAAATTTCCTTCGCCCATAGCAAGATAAAGTCCGTTTTTTTAATATTATTATTATTTTTTTAATTTCAAGAGACATTCTCCTTCTACTATTAACTATACATAATTATTTTTAATTTTTTCTTTTTTAAAAATCTAAAAATTGAATTTCCATGCAAACATTGGATGGGAGTACACATTACATATTTTAATTATCTATTTTTGTTGTTTATACTCTGAATATTACTATAATATTTTTAAGTGTTATTTCATAAAATGTGTAGAAAGAATTATTATTATTTACTTATGTATTTGAAAGTCTTGTCTACTACCCTTAAAGTTAACTACTCTTTTCAGATGAGTTTTGCTTCAAATTGTTTTTTAAAGTTTCAAACGGTTGCATAAATTTTTTTAAAATTCTTTTTTTAGATGTAATGCGGAATTCGAACAATTCTACAAAACAATGAAGATTTTTATGCTTACAAAGAAAAAAAATTATAACCTTTCATTGAAATTTTTTTTCAGCAGCTGGGTGAAGGGGAGAAAGGAGAGAAAAAAAAAATCGAGTTAAAAATAAATATATTTATTACCCTTTTTTTCACATTGCGGTTTTCATTTCTTTTGTATTTTGTTTGTTTTTTATTGCGGAAATTGTTCTTTCATATATACTTTTCGTTCCGCAATGCCACCCAGCTTATTGAATTTCTAACGGAAATTCACCATTTGATCGTCGTGCTATTTTTTTCTTCTTATTTTTTTAATGAAATATAATACCAGTATCTGCATTAATTTTACTCCTTTTTAGTAAACACAGTGAAAAGACAAGTTACATTATCTTTGTTGTGCTTTTCTACATTAAACCATTCACGTAGAAATACCATTCAAATAAGTTGACATTTTTATGACTATAATAATCTATATAGAGTTTTGAAGCGTTTCGGGTATTGATTAAGATCAATTATTTCCAATGCTTAATGTTGACATTTTTGAGTCACAGCTTACATGCCAATAAAGAACTGCCATTTTTTCAGAGTTGATAAGTACCTAATGTTGTAATATTAGAGAGATTTTGCATTTTTACGTAGCATTCAGCACGTTTACGTATGAAGCCTCTGTGAAAGCAATAAAAACTTTTTTTTTTTGAAGTTAATGCTTTCCTTTTTTTCACCATGTTAATTTAATTTTTTATTCTCAATCCAGGGGTAATAATTAAAAAGAATTAAACAACACAATTGGCTGAATAGCTTTTGAATTAAGTTAGCGCATTTAAAATATTATTTCACAAGAACTATTCAACCGATTTCGTTGAAATTTTGTATATTGCCATGTAGAAAAATTCTTTGATAAACATAAAAATTTGTATGCTTATAATTCAAAAATTTTCGACTATCATTAAATAAAATAATTAATAATAATAAAAAAATTGTAAAAAAAAATTTTTTTTTGGAACGGTTTTATCTTTGGATGAACAAATTTATAATTTTGTGCAAAAAAATTTCGATTCGCTTAAAAAGTTGAGATATGGTGAAATGCGCAAACCGTAAAATTAACATTTGGGGTCCAAATTTTAGACCGCTTTCCTGACCAAACTGTTTGGACCAGGGCCATAATTCCCATATTGCAACTAACCCCATTATTATTATTATTTATTTATTTTGCTCACTACACATAAGATGCAATAACGATAAAAATCATAATAATAGTTATGCTCCAGAAAAAATAATGCCTTTTGAAATGAATCTTTTCCTAACATTTATTTTCTTTTTTTAGTTTCTAACATTTATTTTATCATTCCTTGATTACATAGATGTTCTAATTTTTATGAAATGACGTAACTCTAGTTGAGATGTTTTCACTCGTAAATAATTTATTTTTAGGTTGAGAATATTAGAAAAAAATTATCTATTGAAAATCCATTATAAAAATTCTTTTAGTAATAATAATTATTTAAAATACTAATCATTTTCAGCAAGAATAATGTTTATTAGAATATTTTACATTTGTGGTGTGATTAAATTACGAACAATAAAACTAACAGTCGTCTGTCTGAAAAATGATGCCATTGTGCGGTAGGCATAAAACGAGCTGAAAATTCCAGCTCATTCACCCCCTCCCCTCCTACTTTCATTTCGTAAATTCCTGGAAGGAATCATAAAAATGCGGAAGCAGTTCGAAAACACGAGAAATAAAACCGAATTCCGATTGTTGAGGTCGTTCCGAAAAAGGCGAATTATTGCGTCAAGAAAACAAAAGAAAGCTGGGAAATTCTATGTGTGGCATCGTCAAAAAGTGTGGTTCTCTTCATTTCCTTATTAAATAATGAAAACCACCTCCTTCGCTAGTTAGGCCTACCTTGAGAACATTCCATAAACAATGACCTTCTTTTACTTCCATTACTTTGGTGGCGTTGAGTGGCAACACAAGAGCATCCAATCCCAAGATGTTGAAATATTCAAATTCTTGGTTAGTGGAAAGAGTAATAAAGCCGTGAAAATAAGAAAAAAATATTCTTTTTTGAGTTTTTGTGAATACGATGTGGTAATTTACTTGCAGGATGCCAACAAAATATGTAAGGTTTCATATGATATTTCACTGAAACTTCTCTGAGAAGGCCACCATGTTTTGTTTTACTTTTAGTGTCGCACTTTTTACCCACAATTAGCATTCCGTGAATTATATTTACATTAAATCTTATAATTCCAAATAATATAGGATAGTTTTTTTTAATTTTTTTTTTTTAACCAAAATGAAAGTTTACTTGGTTTCGTATTTCTTAAAATATTTAGAGGAAAAGAGAGAAAGTCTCTTAGAAAAATATTTGAAAATTTGAGAAACATTATATGTATTTAAATAATAAATATACATCGACATTGTACTCTCATAAGAACAGCATTTCAGTGGAAATTTTTTATACTCCTATAATTATAGAATTTTATATTTCTGTTTAATACCAATTACAGTGGAAAATTTTATACTTAAATTCAATATTTTGCAAATACAATCAGGTACTTTTTTCAAAGATTGAAAATTTTGAATGATTGTAACTGTAAATATTAATAACTAGCCGCTTAAGTCGGCCAGCTGTCCGCCACGCTAAAGGTTTTCACAAATAAAGTTTTTTAAAACATAGCAGGAAATCTGAAGATTAGTGGACAATTCTTCTTCCGCGTTCTTCAGATGTTTCTTGGGCCCTAACACTGCTAGTAGAGACACGATCCTCTTCCAATCTTCTTTGACGTTTCTCAGGTGTTTCTCGGGCCCTAGCACTGCTAGTTGAGACACGATCCTCTTCTAATCTTCTTTGACGTTTCTCTGATACTTCATGGGCTCTAGAATTGCTTGTCGAAATTCGGTCATGTTCCATCCTTCTTTGACGTTCCACAGACGTTTCTTGGGCCCTTCTTCTTCTTTGAGAATCTCTTAATATCTTTTTCTTTGACAAAATACAAAGTTTTTTGGAAGGCAGTTCTGCCATGTCAGTAATCGGGTTTTTAAGAAGTCAACGAATACTTTAGAACAACAATTACTACGAAAGGAAATCATGAAACTTCAATATTAAAATCTAAGTGCTTACCTGCAAACTGAAACTTTCTGAAAATAACTAATTACATTTAATAAAAACTGTTAAAATAAAGAATAGAAAAACCAAAGAGATCCAAGGTAAGTGTGATCGTTCCTTCAAAAAAAATTAAATTCCTATTTTATATATTATATAGCTACAACGTTTAAGAAAAAATAACTAAAATGCTAAATACACGAAAAGAACGCGAAAACGAATTAATTTTTTATGGTATCAATTTCTATTTCTATATAATTTTTCATGGTATCAATTTCTATTTTTATATCGCTACAAAAATTATCGTCTTCGCTGATGAAAAAAAAAAGAAATAGAGCGTGGAAAGAAGAAAAACTTATTATAACAATTATGAACAGCGACAAATATATCAAAGCGAAGCGTTCTATTTACGTATCGAATATGTTGCCACATTTTTAATACAAAAGTTAAACTTTTCTCTACTTTGATAAATGTAAACTAATGCGAACCTTACAATTTAATTATTAATTCCTTCGTATATTATTGGTTTAAGTTGTCGAAAATTAATATTTCAATTGTAAGGTTCGCATTAGCATACATTTATAAGAGTGGAGAAAAGTATATGAATTTTTTAATAGTTTTTTGAATATGGCTCTTTGAAGACGAAAAAGCATAGATTTTCTTACAAAATGACTGATAACTAAAAAACTAATCCAAATTTTTGAAAAAGAAAAAAAATACTTCTTCATTATGTCAAAACACAATTATGTGCCGAGTTTCGTGCCTGGGCGAAACTTCTGGGGCGATATATATTGTGATTACAGACACACACACAGCCGCGTTTATTATTATGTATAGATGTTAGGAAGCATTTCTAAAAATATGGTAAACATTCTAAGGTTTATTTCTAAAAATGAAAAAAAAAATTAAGAAACAAGCCTTGGAATAAAGTAATATTTAGAACATTATAAAATATTCATAATAATTCCATATATACTCAAGAAATGAAATGTACATTTTCGACGAAAAAAGTGACGATAACGCATTGTAACAAAATTCTTGTGAAATTACCGTACAGGTGAAAAATAAAAATATAACTCAGGTAGTAAAAACCGAAAGATTGTGTATTTAAGCCATTTACTTGGTAATTTTTTCGTTCAAATGGTAACGGGAATTCTGGTTTTCAAAATTATAGTTCTTATTACCACACATTTAGAAACAAATACAAAACTGAAAAGTAAACTTACCAGGAAAAATGGATTTTATGCTTAGCTCTGAGTAATCGTAATGAAATTACTACATTTACCAAATTTTATCACACATTCTAAAACCATATTTTATTGTTAATTTCAACAAAAAAAATTACAGAACACTTAGGTGTTCCTATAGAGTTAGAAACACGGTACATTTTATCACAATTTGGTAGTTCTAACTATGCATTTTTTCCTCGATGCATGTATTTGTAAAATACAATAAACGGAAAATTTCTTTTTAATCAGACAACGTAACCAAGACCTGTTCTAAGCATTCGCACACATATTATAAAAATGTATTTAATTATAAAATTTACCAAAATCGTTGCCCAAGCACTTCGGTAAAAATTATCGAGCTCTTGGTGTTTAAATCGTACTCGAAACACGAGAAATTTTACCATATTCTGGTAGTTTTGACCATGCTTTTTTCTCAATGCTGGATGCAACACGCAGACAATTTTTAAATCACATCTTTGTTATAATTGGTCTGGTACTGTCTACCTGTGGCCGGTATTAACTGTTAATTTTGCATCATTTGCCTCCCTAAACATCATTTGCCTCCCCCCCCCCAAAAAAAATATATATATAAAAAAAAAATAATAAAATTATAATTTTTTCTTATCAACAACAAAATGTTTCTTTATCAGGAAAATTGAGGACGTTGTTTCTAACCTGATATTTGCCCCCTCCCCCTTTGTAGATTTAAGGATGCATTCAAATGATGTTGTCCACCAAAAAGTAATTTTAACTGTTAAGTTAAAACGATTAGTGTAATAAATGAATTTAGATAACTGTGTATAAAAATATTTATGATTGAAAAAGCTCTTTTTTTTGTGGCCAAAATGTCTAATATATCCGCAATTATTCGGATAAGACTTTGCAGGTTTTCCCCAACACCTGCCAAGGAAAAGCAGGTGACTTTCGTAACTTAGCTTCTAACCTACCACCCGCAGAACTGACTATTTCTTTCGATATCTTCTAGATAACGAATTCGGAGATCTTTCCAAAAGATACTCTGTTTTTAGATTTATGGTAGAAAGAAAACAGACAGGATCTTTTGTTTTAAAACAAGAGGTTCAACACCGCATTATTCCCAAATCGTGATTCGCAGGTACGCCGTTACCATAGCATTTAATTGGTGATTCCGGTGCTATAACAGCGTGAAACTTCCGATATCCTTAGATTTAAAATTTTATAGTAACAGGTATTTCATGAATAAATCATGCAAAATGCTACATCTTGAGTTTAAACTTGTGATTTGAATTTGGTTTGATTATTTCAGTTTGAATTATTCCATTTGAATTTTTTTTCTCCTTGCTCAATTTGTGTTACACTAAAAAAAAAAAAAAAAAAAAAAAAAAATATCATTATTAGTTAATTTATATCTATCCTTTATTCGATTTTATGAGGCATTTCAGCAGGAAAAATAGCATCATTTAAGAGCGACCCATTAATAATCTTTTAAGTTGATTTTATAATATAAATTAAAATGCACAAAAAGAGGCACTTAGTGACAAACAATCTCTATATATTTTTTTAATAAATATCGATCAAATCACAGGAAAATACTAGTTTAAGTAATTATCAAGTTTAAATTATAAATTTCTAGTTTTTTAAGTACAATTAAAGTAAAAAGCACTTTTAATCAATTGAAACTGAGTAAAACAATTATTGAAAACTACATATCAGTAGGTCTCTTTGTATTCCTGAGGTGATGAGGTCTCATTATAAGTTTAAACCCGTCTCCGAGGTGAACGTTCGTAATGTGATGATACAGTTTAATAGATTCTGTTATTTTGGAACAAGGTTGAACTATAGATCATAACTTTGGATTTTTATAAACGCTGGTGCTGATAATTTATCTTAGAACTTTAGATCTAGTTTGTAAATTAAATTCGTTAATCGTTAAAAGGTTATTTGATTTCAAAAGAACTAATTAAACTCATTTGTTTTAAATAATTAATTATCATTGCTTCGTATTTTGTTTTCTTATAGCAAATTTAATTTAATTTCTTTATCTGAATTTTATTGAGACTTTATATGAACAGTGAATCTCGTTAACTTAAAAAATATTCAAAACAAGCCTGTTGTTTTCATAAAAAAAGTTTTTTGAAAAAAAAAAAAAAAAAAAATAAGTGTCAACAATATAAATCAAATGACCGGGATATTTCCGTCGTTTCTGCTTCTTTTTAAATCGACCTTGTTATACTGGTTTTCACTATTGCTTATATTAGCCTGGATTTTTATGACTCTAACACTGTAAACAATAAAGATTCGTTTAGTAAATATTCATGAATTAGATCAGGTGTTTCCCAAACTTATGACTTTTGTGTACCCTTTCTAAATTTTTCGTAACGCTGTGTACCACTAATTAAAAAAATTAATGTATTTTTTACTATAAAAAAATTACACAAAAATTACAAATCACAACTGGCTGTTGATACCACTAATTATTAACTGTTAACTCTGCAAAAAATAGCCAATAGTAAAATACGTAATCGTAAATTTTCATGGGTAGCTTTGTTTTTAACTAAAATTTTTTGAAATTTTCGTTTGTTGCAAGATATTTCGCATAAGAACGCGCACCCCCGCTTAACTATTCCCGTACCCCTGGAGGTACGCGTACCACACTTTGGGAAACACTGAATTAGATAGTACTTGCAAATGACGTCATTAAGTGTATCGATCCTGATTGGCTGTTAAATATTCACCAGTAATATTCTTGTTTACTTAATGTTACATTAAGTTACACAAGATGTTACACAAGAGTTTCCAAAATATGATACTCTTTTATTTTTCGTTTTTGATCTACAGAGAAACAGTACTTAATTTTGAACTAACCGAAGTCGAATTTGAGCAAATTTTTCATTCCCTTCGTCTCCACGGCATTTATGTGAATTTAAGAATATCAGCACTAGAAATTGTAACAACCCCCCGTGAAATCTGTTAACAGAAAACATTTTTCATAAATAACCGACTTATTTAATGGACGGGCAGAAAGAAATATGACGATCTATGCATGCAGCTGATGGTAGTCTACTTGCAAAAAAACCTAATTCATTGCTTTTTCTGTGTCGTAACTTTTCCGTGAATTTATTCATTTATTTTCAAATTCAAGTTTACCGATATCACTTCAACTCAAACGAAATATACACTTGACACAAACTCTATTCAGTTGTTCAAATTATATTTTAACTTCTTATCCAATTTGTAATTCTTTCTCTAACAAAACCTGCTATAACGGGCAATTTGTGAGGCGGAATTCTTGATTCTTTTACTTCGTGATATTCGAATTAGCCACTTCCCAACTGCTTAATCCTAAAAGCAGACGATTAGGTAGGAAGATTTATTTATTCTACGCTATTAATTTAGTCAGCCATCTTTAAGTGTAGATTTAATTCTCAAATCCCACGAAAGGAGGGCGTGATGGGGAGATTTCGTTTTTTCGTCAATTTACGTCAAATTTACATGCCCGTCTGCTCTTTTTGGGCAGCTGTAAGGGCGTTAATATGGATCCAAGGCCCTGTGGGGTCTGTTTGTTTAAAAGAATCGTTATGTATGAGGTGCGTCCCTGCAAACGGAAATACACATAATAAATCTTAGAGAATTAATTTGGCATTCATTCGATAATTGTGATTTTTCACTACTCTCTGCCTTTTATTTGAGAACAGACGTAATTTTTCAATCCTCAGCGACCACTATTTTTCATCCCCGGCTCAGTCTATGCAAAAGGGACATTATTTAATCTTAGAAGGACAGGAACAAGACCACAAAGTGGTCTAGAACAGTGGCTCCTAAATGGTGTTCGCGGAACCCGAAGGTTCCGTGTAAAGGCAACAGGGGATTCGTGAGTCAAAACTTTTTTTCTTTTTAACCATTTAGGAGTTTTGAACCCTTTAGTTATATTTATATCTGACTAATTTTACCATCATTCTCGCTATATTATGAAATTTTTTAATGAAATGCTTGTGAAGAGACAAAAGCAAAATTAAAATATATATATATATATTTATATTGATAGGACCAGTGGTCGGAAGTAATGTAACTACAGTAGTCGCTACTTTTTTTTCGTAGTTTGAAGTGTAGTGTGCTACTTTTTTGAAAAAGTAGTGTAGTGAGTAGTGCGATACAAAAAAACTAGTAGTTTGTAGCGATTCCTGGCAACTACTTTTAACGTTAGCTCAGAATAGTTACACAGTTCTAACGCAACTAATTTTTCGATTTTGATTTGCACAAATCTTCGCGGGTTTGTCAATGGATGCAAGGAAAATGACCCTACGGCTGCAGCTGAGGGCTGATAGAAATTGCGTATTTAAAATAACGTATAACTAATTTATAAACTAAGCAATACGAAAAATAGATAATTAATCTCTTCGTTCGCATTTTCACTTACGAATGCACACTCGTGATGACATCGATGTTATTTCAAAAGATGGGAGCGTATTTTCGATGTACATAATATTTTGGAGGAAATAAAAGAGTATTAAAAAAATTACAAAAATTTGATAATTTCGCATTTTTTAAATTAAATATTCGTTGTCAAACAAAGGCAAAAAAGTTTAAATGAACAAATTTTTAAAAAAATAGTTTTGGATTAACAAACTGTCTCGTTTAAACATAATAAATAATTTTTAATTACTCCTTTATATTCAATTTCTCATTCAAAACTATTTTGAACAAAAGTGTAAATTAAGTTCTCCACCAAAGTTCGTCTTCTTGAAATAGTGAAGTATAATTATTAAATTCTAAAGTAGTTTGTAGTCAACTACACTTAAAAAAAGTAGTTGTAGTTAACTACAATTGTAACAAAGTAGTTGAAGTAAATTACAAAACTAATGTAGTTTTCCGACCACTGGATAGGATTAATATAATATTTATATAAAAAGGACCTGCATTTATGAAGATCTAGCATATTTGCCATCGAATAAAAATAAACAAATTCAACAACAAAGAAATATGTTTCTCTAATAACAATTCTCAATATTTTTTTTCCAACGAAAACCACATTTTAGTTTATTTATTTTCAGTTTTAGCAAACATTGAAATCAAATTGGAACTAGGCTAGAATCCGTTCCAGACCTGTAAATTGACATAAAATCCAATTTAATGATTAGTATTGGTAAAACGATACAATGAGAAAATTTTATTCTTTATTCATTCATTAAATATTTTCAAAATAATTATATAGATTTCAATTATTAAATATTTTCAAAATAATTATATGCATTTCAATCATTAAATATTTTCGAAATAATTAATAAAATTTCAAGCATCCAATATGTTTAAAATTATTTAAAAAATTTTAATATTTAAATATTTTCAAAATAATGAATAGTATTTCATTGATCAACATGCTCGCAGTTGAGAGTGCAATTTATTAAAAGTCTACGGATTCCGTCAAATGTAGGTCGATTATTTAGAATCGCTCATTTAGAGTCGATCATTTAGGGTTGATCATTTTAGCCGAAAAAAATCTGAAATTGCTGATTTAGAAGGTAGTATTAGAGTTAAAGAAAATTATCAGAATTCGAAGTTTGGGTCTGAAAAATTTGCCTAACTCCAGTTAAATTAAAGTCTGGTTCATGTACTCATTAATTTTTTTTTTTTTTTTTGTGTGTGTTGACCAAGGATAATGAGTTTTATAATTTCTCATCATAAATATTTTTATATTAATTACGAAAATCATTTATGTGTATGAATTGCTATTTAAGAATGGCGATGAAGAATCATATTGCAAACCATAATTTTCACGACCAGTTGTTCTTTTTATCACATTCCATTCGTAAGGTCAAACGCATTATCTCGGTCTAAATCATCCCAGAATGTTTTTTACCATATTTCGCTTAAACTGAGAAAAAAAATTTAAAGAAGAAAAAAAAAAGAACAATAATTGTACACGTGATTTAACACGGAATGTCCGTCGGTTTTATTCCAAGTTCGAACAAATATTTTTTATTTTCGTGGCAACCTCGAAGTGGTTTTTCTTCTGAACGAGCAAGGTTGACCCTCGTAAAAACAGCGAGCAGGAGAATCAAACATATCCAGACAGATGATATATTTTCATTGATAAAAAAGGAAGTGTGTACGTTCATTCATTCATATTTAGCAAAGATGAACGGTTGTAAGAAAGAATTTTGAGGTCACGGGCAGCACTCTTCTGATTGGCTAAGAAAGGGTTGACGCTGTCTTCTCACATTCCTTTTAACAAGCCGGAAGACATTTCATGAACGGAGGGAGGGGGGGGGGATGTGACATTGCTATTGTGTTTCTCTCAACCTCAGTTACTGTTTTATTTGTTTATTTAAAAATTAATTTTATTGAGAAATTTACTCACACTTGGTTTAAGAAGGAGGCTTTTTGAAGCTTAGAGGTCGATTTTTTTAAAAAATGTGTCTTTTTATTTTCAACTTTATTTTAATAAAATTAGAGAATTATCTTAATGACTTTGTAGGTTGTTGATTTAGTTTTTACGGCAAATGCATATTGCGTTTTTTCTGTAAATAGAATTAATTTTTATCTATTTTAATAAGATATTTATTTTTTAAGTCCATGTTGTACCACTTATTGGTAACATATTTTTGAAGAAAAATTCAAACTTAATATTCTAATTATTTTTATAAGCTTAAAAATTAAGAAAGGTTATTAAGGAACACTTACAACTGTCTTTTTCTTCAAAACTTGTTTAAAAATAAAAGTTATTTTTGATTACTATTTTCGTCAAGCTTGATAAAAGGATTTTTTTTATCGCGTTCCGAATAGTTATTACTCACAATTTTATTTTAATTCATGTAGAATTTTCAATGTTCGATGCAAATGTAATTTCAGTCTTTTCTTCCGCATCTTTCAATTTTGATTTATTATTTGTTTTTTTAACAGTTTTGTACCAAATGTCAATAATATGAATAATAAAAATGTAAAAAACATTATTTCCAATAACTGTTGTTGTAAGAGAACAAATCAAGAGGTGTAATTTAGAATAATTTGTTTAAAACTAGTCTTTTTCTTGAAACAGGTTTAAAAGGAACTGTTATCTTTGATTAATACTTACATCAAGTTTGATAATTGAATACTTTTTGTGGACATTGCACATCGATGAATTGTTTTTATTTTTTTTAATGAAAAATTTTTACATTCGAGGACATTGTATTTCCATTTATTCCAGTTTTATGCTATACGAACTTCTATTTATTGTTTTTTTTAAGGTATCCGACTAGTTTCGAAAACTATTTTTTTTTAATATTAATATAAAATTTAAAAACACTAGTTTATTTGTTTTATTATGTGTACAAGCTTATAAAACTAGCAAAATCAATTATCATTATTATTATTTTCTTGTTATAAGGACATTTGTAAGTAAAAATAAGCAATTTTTTTGCTTATATGCTAAACACTGTAAAAAAATTTCTGTCGAAGCAAAAATTCATTGAGAATTTTATTTATAAGGCTATTAACCTATGTTTTTAACTATTATCTTAAAAGCAGGAGCATACACTATTGAGTTAGGGATCAATGTAGTTAAAAAAGCAAATGTTTAAAAATTTCCACCCTTGGCTTTGCGAAAAACATGCATAAAAAATGGAATTATACTTGTTTCTCTTTCAAAACGTGTGCCATAATTATAAACGCTCATAAAATATTGTAGACAATTATTTTAAAAACAACATGAGATAACGTTTTTAAGGAGGTGTAAAATAGGAAAAAACTTGATTTTGAGATAAACACACTTCAAGATTTAAAATTACTAGTCTATCCAGTGTTAGCATTTTGAACAAAAACTGCTATAACTGTAAATAATTAGAGTACGAACAAAAGTAAAGTATTTTTAGAAAGCTAAGAGTACAGGAATTCTAAATTTATAATGAACTCAATTTTGCCCAAAAAACGTGTTTTTGCACTAGTCAGATACCTTAAAAAAGTAATAATAATAAATAAATAAAATAAAAAACAATTTTGTACTAATTGTCAATATAACATTGGCTATAAGAGAAAAACAAAATCTGTGCATTCTCTATCTATGTCACTATTGTCACAGAACCACAATCATGAGCGACAATTCAGAAATGTTTACTAGCATAACTATCACTTCTACTGTTATCCGTGGTTAATGTTTTCGTCAAGTTTTATAATTTTAACCTTTTTGTGTAAATTTATTATACAAATTTTAATTGCTTTAATCAATTTTAAAGCAACTGTCAATAACAAGTATTCTAAATAACTAATGTTTCTAGAGTGACAATTTAAAAATTATTGCTCACACAACTGTCTCTCTTTTGAAACATTATAAATGCTATCAGCGATTGTCTCTCATCAAGTTTAACAAGTCAATGTTTTTTTTATTTTTTATTTTTTTTATTTTTTTATCATTACAAATGAACACAAGCTTCCGTATTATTTTTTTTTCAATTATTTTTTATCAAATGAATTTTTTTAATGTAAGGTGTAAATGCGTTTTCAATCAATAATTTACTGAAGTTTTAGGGCAATTTTTTTTTTAATCAATTTGGTACCAAGTTTCAATCTATTATAACAAAAAGGCGAAAAAGTGCATTCTAAATAACTAATGTTTCAAAAGGAGCAATTTAGGAATGCTTATTTGCACAACTCTCAGAACTTGTTTGAAAGGAACTGTTACTTGTGATTACTATTTTTGTTAAATTTTATAACTTGACGAATATAAATTTCAAATTTTATTATCACATTTGTTAAGCCTAATCTAACATATATTTAGCACAATTTGAAAATATTAAATTTAATAAAGTTATACACAAACACTTTATGTTTAATTTTAATTTTATGCAATTATTTTTAGCAAATTGTCCAAAAAAATAAAAAAGTAAAACAGATGCTTGTACTAAGGCAAATAAAGAAATTAGAAAGAAAGAATGAACTTGCAGATAATATTAAAATAAAGTCTTCTCATTCTAAGGGAAATAACAGAGTAGCAATTTATTGTGTTCTATTATGTTCTTATAATTAAAGCTTCTTCAAATTAAATTCATTAGAATACCATTACCGGTATTTTGCAGACAAATAAAACAATATCTAGAAAAGTAAACTTTTAATTTTTTTCAGTAACAAATTAAAAGAAAATATAAAAATAAGTTTTATTTTTCATAAATGAAGATAGAAAAATCTTCTTTTCATGTTATTATTAATTTTTACTTGTTCTCGGTTTTCTCTTCTAACAATTTTTTCTCCATTTGTTGTCTTTCTGCAGTTACTGTGTTAATCTGTAGCGCCCGCTGTTGTGCTGTGAGTTTTTAGTTTATTAAGCAACAAATTTTAAATTTTTAAGATAGAGCTGCAGATTAACTCTGTAAATTTTGTTACTGGGGTCATCAAAAATTAGAACAAAAAATCAGATTTATTAAAATGAACTTCATTTATATTTTTTAAAAGAACAATAAAAACTGGTGGCATACAATTAGAATAAGGGTTTCCCATCAGAAAAAGCAATAAGAAAAGACGATTATGCAAATTCCCTCATTAACAAACTCAGTACATATTCTTCTACGAAGGGAATGAAAATAAGAGCACACGCATTCGATTTCTGCCACTTCCAATTTCTTCTAGAAGACTTCCCCCTCGTTCTATAGAGTGTTCTTCTTCTCAATGATAATTTCATTAACGGAAGATCCGTTCATTAAAAGGAATGTCCGCTCATCAAATAGAATTGCAATAGAATATATATCCCAAACGATTTTCTTTACTTGTTTGTTTGTTTCTAAATCAAAGTTTGAAGTCAGTTGCCTTTA
Organism: Parasteatoda lunata; assembly: GCA_949128135.1. NCBI lineage: Eukaryota > Metazoa > Arthropoda > Arachnida > Araneae > Theridiidae > Parasteatoda > Parasteatoda lunata. The sequence continues at coordinate 120,785,313 of OX421971.1, forward strand.
AAGCCATTTTCAAATAAAGTCAATTCTCAATTTCTTTTATTCTACATTTCGAACAAAATCTTGCCAATCCAATTAATTTTTAAAGAATAAAAAAAATAATAATAACATTTAATATTGAATTCTTTATTTGAATGCCAGATGTTAATTTAAAATATTTTTTTTATTTACTTATTTTTCGTTCCTTATCGAATTTCATTAAGAATGTTTGGCATTAACGTTTTGTTCTGAGATAAGTATATCCGCAGAGAGTTTAAGCATATTGAATAATTCATTTCGATTAAATAGATATGTGTTTTATATTCAATTCCAATACAAATGAAAACTGACAAATTGAATTTGCTAAATGTAGTGTTTGATTATTTTCATCGAAATAGACTCAAAAACTGCTCTTTTTATGCTTATTTTAACTGCATTCCCTTTTGGTAAAGTAAAAATTGAAATGGTATGATAAATTTTTGAACTAAATGACTGAGTTAAAAATGCAGCACAGTTAACAGTGAAAATAATATTAAATGAAATCTAAATCGGGCAGTTTTAAATGCATCAATCATAAAATATCAACGTTAATGATTAACAAAATTGAAAATTGTGATTTTTGAATAATATAATTCTTTAAGGCTGTTTTTCGAAGGCTCCGTCGTAATATGAAAAGATGCTTTTTTTTTTTTTAGAATAATATGCTATTTTTTATAATTGCTGTGAGTTTGCAACTGTCACTCATGACTGTTAGGTCAAGTTTAGCCTATCTAAAGATAGCGATGTCTATGCTTATTCTGCAAATGGCGCAATACGTCAATATGGTGAAAAGCCATAGTTTTAAGAAAATGAAAAGCGTTTGTGGTCTAATTTATTTATGTTTAAAAACTTACACCAATGCTACATTATCTGGGCTCATAAAAATTTCCAAAAATTGAGACTAAAGCATTGATTTGGATATTTTTAATCTGCGTAGAAAAATGTCGCCAAATTGTTGATTTTTAATAAAAAATTAATAGTTAAAATATTCAAGTTATTTGTCCGTTCATAGCACCAGATTTATCTTCATGGTAAGATGGCATTTATTGTTTCACATTATAGCTTTGACCATAGTGTAAGGTACTTAACGCCGTTTTTCGAAGATATGTCAACAAGGAAAATAAAAAAATAAAAAAGTCATAGTTTAAGGGCATTACACTCAAAGCAATGTGATGATTTTAAATTATATATATAATCTTGCCGAGAAGAATAAACTGGGTTTTGAAACAGAAAACTAACTTAAATATTTTAAAAGTTATTGAACTTTTTTAAAAATCACCAATTCGGCGACATTTTTTCACCAAGAAGAAAATTATAGAAATTACTGTCTTATTTTCAGTTTTTGCAAATTTTTATGATCCCAAGCAATGCAGCATTAGAGTAAGTTTTAAAATATTAAAAAATTAGACCACAAACGCTTCTTATTTTCACAAAACTGTGTCTTTTCTCCATATTGACGTTTTGTGCAATTTTCAAAATAAACATGGTCAGCGCTGACTTTAGATAGACTAAACTTTACCTAACAGTCATGAGTAGCAGTTGCAAACTCATAGAAGTTATAAAAATAGCGTATTATTCGCAAAAAAAGCATCATTTATTTTTTATTTTATTTAAGTGAAACCTCATCCGAAAATTGACTTTGGAAATCTATTGAAAACGAGTGGAGTATAAATTGAATAAAGCGAAACAACGCGAATAAAGTACAGAAACAGTCACGAAAATGGAATCGAATATTAGTCTTAAAATTTTAAGGAGCTGTTTGTGAGTGTGTTTTTACAATGAGGAAGGTTCTTGTTTATAGAACCGAAACTACACTATGTCTACCATTCTGTCTTTATTTGTGCTTTGTTTAGAATATTTTGCTTTGTTTGTGCGTAGCATAAAATATAATCTATCTTCATTTGCATAACATAATCACCAGAACTTTTTCTTTTTCAATTTTGTATAAAATTCTACTCAAAATTTACAAGAAAGAATTAAAATTATCTCGTCAGAAGCACGCTGTTGCCAATTTTAGAAATAGGCTCATAAATGTACAATACTTAACAATTAAAATTTTTTCTAAAAAAAATGTGAAAGGTCTTTTGTATTTAAAAATGGATAAGTCAAAATGTTAATAAGCTCCTTTATTTTTACAGGTTAGATTAAGCAGATGACCATAGACCACCACTGAAGATTCCTAAGTAAAAGCAAATACCAAATAACACCAGGTAAGCCGTAATTTATTTTTACAGTTAAGAATTAATTTTAAAATTTTCTTATCCTCTTACTGGTTCTTCCTTCGAAATGATATGGGATGAAAATGCCTTAACAACCTATAATGAAAATAATTTTATTAATTGCTTTATTTCACGCAACAGTGAAGCATCTAAAAATAATTCACGCTCAAATTTAATGTGAAATCGGTTTTAAAATTCTATAATAGTTAGAGACTACACCGTCTGCTCGCTCCGCTCCTTTACCCACAGTATTCATTATTATTTTTTATTCCTTAAAAGTTGGTTTAAAAAAAGATCGTAATTTAGTTAGTAAAATAAGTAATTACTAGCCGCCTTTAGTGACCCTCTTGGTCAACTATCAGAAATATCTTGCACAACTAATAAACTTTTGTGGCAACCAAGCCGAATGCACAACACAACTGTATTTAAATATTCTGATTCTTCAACCCCTCCTTCAATCCTACATCTTAATTTGTTTTAAACAATATATTAACTAAATTTTTTCTTCGTCTAGCTGTTGCCCGTGGAGTAGTACTTTGATTTGAATTGTAACTATTTTCAATAAATGTCCGCGATATTCCCTAAGTTCTTTATGTAATGAATTTTAGTAATAACTTAAATTCTGTCCGGCAGCCATTAAATCACACAAACCACCGTAAGCAGTAATGCCAGAATTTAATATTAAAAAGTAGCGAATGGGAGCTCCAAAAGTAGCGGATTCGAAAAATAAATAAATAAATAATTTTTTCGACAATATTGGTTAAAAAGTTGTTTTTTTTAAAGGAAAAAAATTGGTGCCCTCTTGTCACCTTAAGTTGGTTAAAAAGTATAAGTTCTGGGTACAATACTAAACTTTAAATAAACTGCAAACACCTTACTTTAAAGTGGTTACATTTTAGGGAACTTTAAACCAATTTTAAGCAATCTATATTAGTCAAAATTCTGCCTATTATTTAAAAAAAAATATGCACAGAAAATGTTTGAGTTTTTAACGTTCACCTACTGCTAATAACTACAACACTGAACAGAAGCCGCGGTTGGCAAAAATCATAATTTTTTTAACTCACAAAATTATTCCTGATGATAGTTTTTTTTAAATTTTTTAAATTTTTTAAATAACATAATTTTTTTAAATCACAATATATTTAAATTAAGTCGGATTTTTTTAAAAAATTAAATCAGATTTTTTGGATTTTTTTTACAATTTACCATTTAAAACATCTGATAAAAGATTTTAATACGACATAATATTGTTTTAACTAAAATAGCTATTATTTCTAACTAAAATAGAGAAAATTTTTATTATATTATCACATACTAATCATTGAGTTAAGAAAAATCATAGTAGTATTTTTCAAGCTCAACTTCCTGATGATAGTTAAAAATTGGGAGAGAATTCGTCAACTAGATATCTTATGAAGAGTAAATTAATTTATATAAGAAAACATAACTGAAAAAAAATTATGTCACTCTGGATTAAGCAAGTCTTGATACACGCTAACTTCATATTTAATAAGATATAAAATCACTGTGCTTCAATTAGCAAAAACCTAAATGGGTATAATTGAAATATGTTTTTAGCCATAAAATTATTTTAAATGAATTTAATAGAAAATTACAATTTAAAAATTTCATATCATTATTATTCCCAATTACTCTATTTTGAAACATAATAATTCACATGCATATCCTTTTTGATATTTCTTAGTAAAAAAATCCTCATTATCAATATAATCATATTTAAAAAAATAGCGAACTAGAGAATGTATTTATTAATTTTATTGAAGAAAAATATTTCATGTTTAAATTATATTTTTTTCAATCAATATTTTTTTAAAAAATTTGTTTAAATTATTGATTAATTTAAAAAAAATCACTATTGATTTAAATTAATACATTTTTTAATGAAATAATGAAAGAGCTAATATAGTAAATTCAATGCACATGCCTTCTATTATTTCGTAGAAAAAAATAGCTCCCTTAAAAAAAACATTCATTATCAATGAAATCAGACATTTAAAAAAATCTCATCTTTAAGAATGTAGTTATTAATTATATTATATGAAAATATTTTGAACTTAAATTAATATTTTTTTTACTAAGAATGTTCATATTAAATGTTATGAAAATTATGTTTGCTTAAGTTAATGCTTTTTTTTAAAGATAAATCACTGCTGATTTAAATCAGTAATTTCTTTTTAAAAATCAACTGATTTATATCACGATTAGATTCGAAATGCGTTATTTTCTTGTTGTAAATCTAATCCTCACTGCAATATCTCAAATTTACTCCCGGCATAACTTGGCATGTTATATTTCGATATATTGCTTGGCCAGGTAGAAGCTTATAGCCAAGATAGTGCATGATTTTCATAAGTTGCACCTCTCACATGTCAATGAGAAGAGAGACCCACCTAGAAGCGCAATCCGCATACTGTAAGGAGTGGGGGTTATATAATTGACGCAATTACTGAGCGCAGTCCACCACTGCCCATCTTTGCGATTTCACGAATCTACGATTTGAAACATAGATAGGGAAAGATTCAAGGTTCCACGCAGCAAGTTAGTCAAGAATCCAGAACTAAAGCGGATACGTTTTCAACAAAAAAAAGTCACATTTAAAAAAAGGTAAATAAACTGCAGATTTTTCAGAATCATTTTGTAAAGGGGAGGGAAATATTAAAAAAAAATATTTTTTTTTAAATTGTAAGGAAAAAAAAGTAGCGCATTTTTAAGATTTGTAGCATTCGAAAAATAATGAGTAGCCCAAAAAGTAGCGGGTAGCCCAAATTCGATTTTCGGTAGCAGGTACTTTTAAAAGTAGCCCAATTCACTACTTGTAGCCCAATCCGCTATTTGTAGCCCAATCCGCTACTTGTAGCCTGATCTGGCAACACTGACCGTAAGTATGGATGGTGTTTTCTGCACTAGGGTGCGCTGTAAGCTTTTTACTGTCTATACTTCCGGTTATTGTTTCCGGTGTATTTTGAAGCCATTTGGCTCACAGCGTGATCATTGTGTTTTGAACTCTCTTATGTTGTATTTCATGCATACGTGTATTTGTTACCTGATTTATTATTTGTGTTTAGAAAGGAATCTTTATAAGAATCGTCATTTGAAGACCTGTCATTTCAAAACGTTCGCATCGTCATTTGAAAAAAAATAAAGTAATAGTCGTTATAAGACACTTTTTACATTGTCAACAATATACTTATTTCGAAATTTAAACCTGAATGATAATTTGTAAAACGAACTTAATCTCGCTGCTCGAACAATATGCTAACACTAACATATGATGGTGCACGGCTTGCAACAAGAACTGACAGTACTGAACAAGTAAAAAGTGGCCAAATCGGAACCGCCAAAGAAGCGAGTTCTTCTTAAATCTAACAACCATGTCACCTTTTTTAACAATACATCTATAAATGACTAAAACAAATTTTTTCTTAAGACTCATCAGAATTACTTTATATCATTTATATCTTATAAAATGCAGGGAATTTGAGCTTAAAAGTTACATAATTTATTTCTTTTATTAAAAACAAAATTATCTGTTTAAAAATATCGTCTTGCATAATAAGCAGCAGTATTCCTCTTAAACGGAAGTACAGCAGATCAAGAGATTGTTACTGTTTATTGAAAACACCATCCATGAGATCGGGACGTTTCAGAATATTAGAAGGCATTAAAATTATTTCCATCTCTGTTGCAAGACAGAAAACACATCCCAATGTTCATTGCTTGCTGTACTACTTCCTCACGCACCTCTCGAGCCATAACTTAAGTATCGTCTCTATGAATAAAAGCGAAAGTCAGACTGGATGATTGTTCGCTAATAACTCGAAAATGAAAACAATGATTTAGGTCATGTTTTTTCCCAGCAGTTGGCATGAAAAAATCTTTCGGTTAGGCTTAAAAAGGGTGAAATAAAACTGGCTGGCCAGCTGAAATCCTTTTTAATTACCAGTTAAACGTGTCAAATTAATGTAAAGATTGATTTAAACTTTTTAACGTGTAAATACTCATTTACCTGGTTATGTTGTTTTTTAGTAATTGATCATCTAAATTATTTTTTTAAAAGTTTATTTATTGCTTTAAAATGTATTGTTTACTGTTTAAATCAGTGAAGTTTATAACAGTCAAAATTCGTTTCGTTTGGGGGAAGAAATCTTAGCAAATTAAATTCATTTGTTCGTATAATTAATAATAACAACTGAGTGCACAGTTTTATTTCGACGAAGTTGCTAATTTTAATTACTTTCCATCAAAGGCACTATTGAGATAATTATCATTTTTTTATAATTTTTTAATTTCCTGCTCTTGACAGACATCACTTCAAGACAAGTGGAAAGTTAAAGCACTGACCTCAAAGAGTGTAGCACCAAAGCTGTAATGCACATTCTAGAAAAGGCCTTTTGTGAGGTTTTTGATTCCCGAAAATCTTGCTGGCAACACTGTAATACCATTTAACTCTTTGCCCTTTAGATGATTTAAAATTAAAACCACTTATTTTTGACAAATATATGAACACAAAAAAAATTTATAGTTTTTATTTTATAAGCAATCAGGTCATTTAAAAATTTGTAAGATAAAGCGAATTCCTTCATATCAGGTTCTGCATACAACAGTTGTAAATGCCTCTTCTCGACCAAAGTTCTGGTCCAAATTTTCCGGCTCCTCAAAAAGTGAATGTGTTCAGAACAGTTAATGCTTTTAATAGGGCGGGATAGATTGGTTGGTAGGGCACTGGACTTGTTCAAGAACTGGTGTTTAAAGCCAGCCGGCCGAAGTGTTCTGGGGTTGGAGATTGATCATTCCCTGGTCCAGGTCAAAATTTCCATCTGTGGATGAATGAATGGGTCTGCCTTATAAACGGGTGTGACGTATGGGTGGGGCAGAAGTCGAATTCTTGGCTGTAGATGGCGCTATTGAACCATTGAAAAACAAGAACAATCGCCCCCCCCCCCAATGCCTTAATGGCTTACGACAACAACAATGCGTTTAATTGACTCACTAACATTACTTTTTAAATAAACCCTGTACATTGATAACTAAAATCTGTGTTGTGATTAAAATGTTAATTTTTGTTATTATTATTTCTAATTAAAATATAGATTCTTTTAAAGCTGTACTATTCCAAATTCTCAAAATGTTATGTTATGCTCTCTTTAACGGTAAATACCACCAACTCGATTCACTTTTGTTACACAGCTACTTAAAAGTCTCGCCGAATGAATTGCGGAAAAATTCCACGTGGCACACGTCGAACATTCCATCATCCTGAATAATCCCCAAAAGTTCTTTCACTTCCAAATTTTACGTCACCATTTTTTTTTACCTTCAAAACCGCAGTGAAAGTACTTAAGGAACATCAGTCTTGCCACCTACCAGTTTTTATTTTTAGTTTACCTGACTTTCTTATTTTATTTATTCTCTCTTATTAACAGTGTTTGGTCTGTTTTTTTATTTTTTTATTTTCTAAATTTTTATTTTTTTATTTAACTCATTCTCTCCTTTCTTCTATCCGTTTACATCCTGTCTCCACCTATTCCAAAGTAACTGCTGTATTTAGAAAATGGCGGTGTAGATCGAAAGGAGTCTGGGGCGACAGTTATTTTTGTTTATTTTTTCTTTTATTATTTCTTTTTTTATTCTCGCTACAAGTTTGAGTTTTTAAACGTGTGATTCAGCGCATTTCGTTTGTCGTCTGCCTGTCGTGACTCAGTGTCTTTTACTGCACCATCTTTCATTTACAATTTTCTAAAGCAGACATCCCTCTGCGTTTAAACTAGGAAGACGCGTGAATGAATATCAGGATTTACGAAGTTTACCCATAAGTCATTATTAACATTTCACTCCTTTGACTCAAGAAACGGAATAATTATTATTGGATGAAATAAATGTTTTGATGGCCAATCACGTAGCCCCGTTTTTTGGGATCACTCTTTTGTCCATCGTAAGAATGCCACGAAATTCCATTCTCGTTTAGAAAATGTGGACAGCACACCAGCTGGTACCCCACTCTCCAAATTTCCACGCCACAACAGCTAGACGATTTTCAGACCCAACAAATTTAAGGAGCTTCTTGCCGGTTATTTAATCATGCCGGTTGTTTCCATGATTGTTGCCATGATCAAACTCTCAACTGCCAACTTGCCATGATCAACTCTCAACCAGCGGTATGTGGTATGCTTTGACTTGTTGTGCAATTAGAGCGCTTCTCCGATTATTCAAATGCAGAGAAAAGAGTGATTTTTGAATTAAGAGCGAATATATATATATAATTTTATGAATAATACATGAAATACAGACTTGAAATACATAAAACATTACTTGAAATATGAAATCAATACATGAGATGAATGCGAAAAATAAATGCATGACATTTTATTATGTTTAGAAAATCGTATGATAGTACAATTCGAAAAAACGAGCCGTTGCTAGGGTAAAACATTTTTCAGGGCCTTATAAATAAATATTCACTTTCTATCTTTAGTAAGCCATCAAGATAGCGTAGACGGCAAAATCGTCGTTCACTCTATTGGTAGTGAGCAGGGGATCGTAAGTTCGATCCGGGCAGACGATTAAACAACAAGCGTGTTTACGCAGAAAAGTTCACGTTAAATCTCTCGTCATTGAAAGTCCTCTATCTGGTTGTTTGGAGTGAGGGGTATTAGCTCAGGAACTATCCTCGTTACCTGACCGGAGTTAAAATTACTTGGCATTCCCACATAGGCTGTAAAGTTAATTTTTTGATTAAGAAAATGATTGAAGAATTCTAGTTTTTTTAAATTTTTTTCTTTTAAAAGGGCGCAATTCAAGTCTTAACTGAGCAGCCCCAGTAAAGCATTCTATTAATATGTTACGTAATCCTTTCATTGACTTCTTTTTTTCAATCTGCGCATTGTAATAGAGGGCGTTGTTTTCTTTAGTTTTTAGTGTTTCCTTTTCATTTGGTTTGCTTGTGAAACCGCTGTTTGACCTGGTTAAAGTGAGTTTTTATTTTCTGATGATTTTGTTTTAGTTTCTTTTCTGAATTGGTTCTATGTATTTCATATTTTTTCCTGGACTTCTACGCAAAACCTTCGGGGTACTGAGGGAGTTATTTTAGGCTTTTGCCCTCTCTCTCAATAGAAAAGGTTTTGTTTTATGGCTACCGGGGCCGGTACCCCCTAAAGACGTCGGCTTCGGTGGTCATATTTTTATTTTTATTTCCTTCGTTTCCTTTATTGCTAAATTTATTCTTTTTTTAAAATTTCTGCTGCTTTTAAGCGCGTTTTTTTTTTCAAAGAAGTTTTGTCTATTTAAAATTAAATTTTTTTTGTTTTCTTTTAGTACTGATAAACGGAGCTAAGTGTTAGTCAATGTTTGTGGTCTTTTGATCGTTAGGTGACCGGTATGACATTGTCAATTCACAGAAAAAAAATTACAAGAAAAAAAACTAAAGCAAAAAATCTCTGGTTAAAAAAGCTCCTTCATAGCAATCATATGAATTTATTGATCGATTTGGTTTGTGTTGTTGAACTCAAAATTTATTCTAATGTAATAAGATATTTTTAGAGAAAAAAAATTTTCAATTATGTACAAGGATTATTTAAAAGTTCACGAATAGTATTGTGTATGAATTCTGGGATTACAAAACTATCCTTAAATCGTAGCCTTATTCAATTATTGTTAGTCAGCAATATTCCTCCAAAAAATACTTGGATAATCGCAGTGACACTTGAAACTTTAGTGTATTTCAATTAAGCTAAACACACGTAGTTAGAATGATCCACTTGACTTAAGAATGTCTATACACCATTATGATAAGAAGGCAGCATATGAGGGAGAGGGAGGCACTTCCGGTGGCTCCTAATAAGAGGGATTCTGGAAGTTTTTTTTATTTTATTTCTCATCATCCGGAGACGTCTTATCACTTGCGGTGCAAAGTCTGACAGGTTTATTGTGTAACCTCAAAAATACGTGAAATAAAAATAAATTTTTTGTTCCGTTTCGTAAAACTTACAAGAAATAGAGGGGGAAGACTCTTACCGGTATATAACTTCTCTCGCACCATTGCATTACCAGACAGGGAATTTTGTTCTGATCACTAAAATTATTGATAATAGCGGGCAGACAAATTAGTTTTTATTGATAATAACCACCAAAACAATATAAACAAGAGGCGTGAAGTTGAAATCTTTATATCTATACTTATATCTATAACTATTATCCTATAGCTTAACACTATACTCCGTTGCAAGTTAAGAAAAGGCCATTGCGGTATAGGAATGAAGTAATCATACGCGACTGCATCACATAATTCAGTTTTATTTAGTTATCAAAGTATACAATATGCTTTCAAAACAATCTAAAAGTTTCTAAATGTGAAACACGTCTTTCAGAAAATTTAATTCGTGCTATCTTTTATGATGCACATCATAGAATTATTGAAAAAGAGTTATAGCTTCGTAGCCATTTTGGAATCCTAGACTTGGCGACATATTTAGATAAATAAGAACATTCATTCTTGAAAAAAGAAACAACTATATGACGTTACAAGAACATTGGATTTGATTGGACCACTAAAAATGGCGCGTCTTATGCTGATATGCTCTTAACAAATCAAAAGCGAGATTAAGAATTTTTTACTTCGTTTCGCTGTAGAAGAAAATCGTCTGCAAGAAGCAATATTTAGTATTCTTTCATCAGTTTCTTTAAATACGAACAGAAAGACGTATATTAGTTACTATTTTTATATATCATTTTTATTAATTCGTATTACTTGAATTGATTATTGTTGTTAATAAATATAATTATTATTAATGAGAAAGCAAGCAAAAGACAGGCTCTGTAATATCGTTTCAAGAGTTGGCGATATCGATATTCGTTCGCGCTGTGAGATTGGCATCCATTTGGCGCACTTAGAGGCAAATAGGCTCTCTTCATAGGTATAATGGTTTTTTCTGAACTTGCAACAGGGTATAGCTCTGACTCCCCCTTCGTGCTCGGTGTAAAATATTCTGCCAAAATTACCGCATTGTATAATATAGACATTTCTGGTAAAAGAAAATAAGATTAGACCATCTTTCTAAATAACTTTATGACGTTGACATCTTAAAATGTGGGGCAGAACTACATTATAATATTAATATAAACAACAAAAATTCTCTTAGTTTTAAAGTCTTGAATTAGAAGCGTAATAATAGCAGTAAAAGACAATAATTTTAAATTAGGGGTACAGAAATATTCATAGAAAACAATACTTTTAGGACTTTTATTATTTTTATGCTGATGGCAACCAAAAAAACAGGGGAATGAATGAATGAGGAAAAACGGGATCCTACCACGTGATTTTCCGGCCAATAAAAATGCACGGACAACAATTGCGACACCATCATTATAATTTTTATTTTGGTTAAATATTAAAGAAATAATTCTAATATATTTATTTTTAATAAATTATAACACAATATGTGTAATAAAATAGCTGTTACTTAAATATATGTCTAGAAATTCCCACCTTTCTTTTAAAATTCGAATCTCAGAAAAAAAGCACCTCGTTAAATATTAATTAAATTTAATACCCGAATACTCGAATTTATGTAATTAAATATTTTTTGAGGGTCAGTAGGTACTTTTTAAATAATTATTATACAAAGCTTAATTTGAACTTGAATGAAAGTAACTTTTAAATATTTTATATATTTGTCATATAATTATAAACTTTTAATTTTTAAAAAAATAATTGGCTGAGAAAGTATCTCTATATTATTAATATATCACACTACGAAAGTGCATAATTATTTAAATTTTAAACTATTTTACAATTGCTTATGAATCCTGATTTATTTGATTTAAATAGAATAAAGTGGGGTTGATTGTTTAGAAACTGGCCTATTAAGTAGTTTTTAAAACAATTCTCGATTTAAGACAAAAAAAAATTACCAAAGCAACAGCAATAATCAAAAATTAATTTTAAAAAAACTTTTCTTTTTGTCATATTTCTGCTTTTACTTTGAAAAAGTTATTTTCACTTATTTTGAGAGGATATATATATATATATATATATATATATATATATATATATATATATATATATATATATATATATATATATATATATATATATATATATATATATATATATATATATATATATATATATATATATATATATATATATATATATATATATATATATATATATATATATATACATATATATATATATATATATATATATATATATACTATCGAGTTGACAAAAAAATTTTTTTTTTGGAATTTAATCTAAAAGAGAAGAAAGCTGATTTTTTCAAAAGTTGGAGGGTTTTGGATTAAAGATATGAGATGATTGCTTTTTTTCTCTGAACTCATCGGTTTTTCATAGAAACAACACTCAGGAGGCTAAAAAAGGAGGGGGGGAAAATTCCATTTCTATCCGAAAGACCAAAAGATTCTTGATTTATCTAAATGATGGGACTTGCGGACACGTAAAACGCTAGGAATTTTCAAAGGCCCCCCACCCCCGATATTGTTGGCCCCTCCTTTGCTGATGCCGCAAGATTGTTGACATAGCTGCAGCATCGTTATCCGCTGGAAGGAGGCCTAGAAAAAGGGAGGATGCTCACCTTCAATTTCTCAATTCTTAGTGTTTTCACTATTTTCGTTCGGAAGAAAAATTTATTTGAACAGTAAATACTCTCCTAAATCTGATATTTTTTTATAATTTATTTTTCTGTTTTATTAGTAAATATTATAAAAATAAGAGGAAAGAAAACTTTTTTTAGAACGTTTCATTGATTTTCATTATTTCGTTTACATGAAACCCTTTTTCTTTACTAACAATAACAAATTAATTAAAAAAAAAAATTAAGAAAACTCTTAATAAATACAAATTTTCTGCTTGTTATTTTATTATCAGTTTATAATTTATGTATTTTTTTGAATTCGACAAATGTATTATGCGCCAAAAAAAAAAAAAAAAGAAAAAGAAAAAGAAAAAAAAAAAAAAGGAAAGAAAAGAAAAAGAACCACCTTGCATAACTTCTGATCTAATAATTGGATTTCTAAGTTTTATTACTCAATCTTTATGGTTCGAAGGGGTAATCTTAAATATGCTAATTAATTAGAGCAGACACAAAATTATACAGACGGAAAAACATATTTCTCTGAATTAGTAATTTCGAACTTTGGATCGCTCTCCTGATCAAACTATGGGGACCATATTTCTCAGATTGTGGTTACCCCCTATATTTTGGGGGCCAGGAATCCAAAACCATCGAAAAAAAAATGTTTGTTTATTCAGAGATTAACACCTCTAACGATTAACATTTAGTCCTAGAAATTGAAGATCCGATCATTCGATCAAAAGTTATTTGGGGCGGTCTGATTTTTTGACGCCCTGTACAAAGAGCATATATATATATATATTGTTGAATAGTTTTTGGGAAAACAAATTTATTGTGGTTATATATTTAAAATTCAATTTTTCAGGATTTATTCCATAAATTTCGCTTAAATTTTATATATTCCAGGAAAATATCACGAAATTTTCTTTCGTGATTCATAAAAGCACCGGAAAAAGAGCACTAGAAATAGAGCTCCAGAAAAAGCACTGAATAAATACTGGAATAAAAGCGCTAGAAAAGAGTTTAAAACGGAATCATTAAGCTTTAATGTGAAGAATTTAAAACAAAAAATCAATTGTTTAATGACTTATGAATTTAATTGTTGAATAATGTTCATGATAGAACCTTACGATCGACATACGTGAATTTTTAGATTTTTGATTTAAAGTGAGCATCGAGGTAAGTGTGAAAAAATAATAAAATTGATAATTTAAAAAATTTTTGATTTTAAAAAGAGCAAGCATAAAAAAACTGAACTGATTTTAACAGAAAGAAATATAATCTGAATTAGATAATCTTTATAGAATTTCTTATTTTACTTAATGTCGAGGTCTAATAAACATTAATTTGCAATTAACAAGTGAACTAAAAAAAAATTGTTTCAATCACAAGCGTATGCTAAATAATTTTTTAGATTTTTTTTTATTATTCAAGTCTAATTTGAGTAAAATAAACTTGTAAAAAAAATTTCATGTATAGTTATTTTGAATTGATATACTTAGAATGTGTTGACAAATAAATATGCAAAAAATTGTAAGTTTTCCATTCTACAACCATTTTTTAAAATTATTTATGAAAGTATGGAAAAAAGTTACAAAGAAATTCCGTAATTAAACAAAATTAATATAAATAACCTAATTTAGCAACGATATGCCCTATGGAGTGATTTTCTATTTCTCTTTTCCGGGTGCTTTTCCCGTTACTTTTTCAGTACCCTTTCTTTTTTTCAGTACTTTTTTGGTGCAATTTCCAGATTTTGCTATGTTTCGTGAGAATATTTAAGCAAATCAATAAAAAAAATCAAATTCTAAGAATTTAACTGAAATTCCTAAAAAATAAACACGTTTTTTTAATTTTAAATATTGATATTTATGCCATTACCGGTATCAGCATACAAATGCTGTCTGAAGATGCAGAAAACTTAACGTAGCTGTTACGAATAGCTGTTAAAATTTGATTATCTTAACTGTTATCCGTAGCAGTTATGAATAACTATTACGATTTCACAATCATTATAAAAATACGTTATTAATAGCGGAAAAAGCACGGAAAAAGAGCTCCATAAAAATGCATTGAAAAAAAGCACCTAAAAATGCACTGGAAAAAAGCACTTATTTATCGATAACATGAATTGAATGATCGATTTGATTTGGACCGTTGAGCACGAATTTAATACAGTTAAATATTTACACGATTGTAATTATTTCTTCTCAAAATTAATTATTATGTAAAATTTAATTCGAAGTTTGCGGAGTTTTTAACTATAAATTTATTTATTTTTAAATTATTGCAGGAAATCTAATTTGATAATATATAATTATTTGTAGTAATAATATAATTATATAACTATATTATCAAATAATTATGTAAAAATATAATTATTTGATAATATTTTAAATGTATAAATAAAGAAAGTTAATATGATAGGTTAAAAATATTAACAAAGATTATGAAAGTTTTCTTTTTAATATAATTTTTAAAAATAAGCACTGTTTGAAAATTTTTTTTTGGCCTATGATTATACAAGAATATATTAAATATGTTGGAAAAAGTTTTGAGTTTCTTAATCCTTTTGAAAAATATTATTATGTGCAAAAAGTTTCTTTCCATGAACTATAAATTAATTAATTTTTTAAATATCTGATTTAGTAAAGTTTAATTACTTTAATTTTTAATTACACTAATGTTTAATTATATTTAACCACAGTCAAATCAAACGGTAAATTAATATAATTGATAAATCGGTGCTTTTTTCGGGTACTCTTTTTCCCGTTCACCTCGGAATACATCCTTATGTCCAGAACTTAGAACAAAATTTATATAGTTCAATTCACGTATAGTTAAATTCACATTCATAAACTATTGAGAATATTTTTTTTACAATTCATAAAGCTTGTTTATAAATTGAAAGAGTAAACGAAAGATGGAAAACTAAAAATTTCAAGTAGAGTGTGTTTTGATGTGAGCGAAGAAATAGTCGAGAAAATTGAAAGAAATCTTTCCAGAGTTGTTTGATTAGATTCTAACACATAAAATGACGTTTGATGATGCTTTGGATGTTTGATCCCTCTCATCCATGAACATCATGCTCTTCATCCTCCGCTTACCTCAAGAGATGATCCCCCCTCATTCAGATGGATCCTTCTCCAATTCAGTTGTTTCCTTATCCCTCCCATAGCATCCCTAACGTCATTTTTATCTTTCTTTTCTTTTTTTATTCCCTTAGAGGCTCACTTTATATATTTTCTATTCCTTATTTTATTTTTAAAGGCGAAAACTCAGGTACATAAACAGTTAAGACGGGAATGTAGGAAATGCATGCATTCTATACAATGCTTGACGATTTTAAATAAAATATCAATATAAATTCTAAGAATTATATTCCAAGAAAAATAAATTCTAAGAATTATATTCCAAGAAAAATAAATTCTAAGAATTATTATATACTGCACCTAGGCATTATATACACTGACAAATGCTCTTTAAGTAAAGTATAAAATGTGAGAACTGTTTTGTACTTTATTTGGTATTGTATACAATGATGAATGCTCTTTAGGCAAAGAATAAAATGTAAGCATTATTACATATTTTACTCATTGTATACCATGAAGAATGCTCCTTAGGCAAAGTATATACTATAAGAATTATTAGATAGTTTACCTACGCATTCTATGCAATGACAAATACTATTACAGCAAAGTATAAAATATGAGAATTGTTATGTACTTTACCTAGGCATTGTGTATTATGACGAATACCCGTAAGGCAAAAGTATAAAATATAAGAATGATTATATACTTTATCTAGGATCAGCTAGTGATGACATCATGAGTCACATCTGTGGGTATCCGTGATCTTCTTCTTGAAGTTCACGCACCCCAAATGCCAAATTTATTAAAAGTCGAGTCTTAAGTAAGGTCGTAGTTCAATTTTATAATCTTGAGCGTCAGGTGATAAAGAGAACATAAACAAAGTACTTGAGTTTGCAGATGATTTCAATTGGGAAATTTGAGAAATTTTAATGCTAAGTGTTGAATCGCTCAATCAAAACGAAACAGGTCATAAAATATATATTTAAAAAAAAAAATCTAAATTTGTTTTTGAAGTAACCCTCTAGGTCCCTTTAAAAAATGCACTGATTCATTCTCCTTGATTTACATCGGCAAAAAAAAAAATACTACTATTCCTACTTTGCTTATAGAGTATTTGATATTGTACACAATACCTAGGTCTAGTATATAATAATTTTTATAGTTCATATTTTGCCTAAAGAGTATTAACCACAGTATAAAATAATAATGTTTCAAATTTAAACTTATTTGCAGTGATTTCGATATATAAGAAACAATTATTCATCGTTCAAATTTCTTTTAATTTACAAAATCAATTGCTGATAAATTTTTGAATACGAATAATTTTTTTTTTTTTTCGCAAACTACTATTTTTCGATATTTTATTTAAGTAAAAGTAAAATTCCGATAATCTAATGGATTTTTTTAGTAACTATTTGACTGTTTTTTATAGTAAAAAAAATATCAACATATATTTTTGTAAGCTATGCTGATATTTATCTGTTTATTAAAGGTTAATTTTTAATCTTTAGTTATTTTTCAAGGTTAAAATTTTTGCATTATACCAAGCTTAGGTATATATAGTTAAAAAAAACTCACACTCTCAGTTATAAGAGATTTTTGTTAACATACAGTAGCGGAAATGAGACAAAGTTCTAATTTCACAACCATTTCTTGGATGCTTGTCACTTTCAAATGTGACACATGGGGGGTATGATGGATGAGGGTTGTCGGGCACCCCCTATTTCCGACAGGACATCAAATCCTTTTCTCCGGTCTTTGAAATACTTGTCAAGATCTTGCTACTTGTTAACACTTGCCCCCTTTCTTGAGATGATGACGCAATTATATGATGAAGGAATTAAATTCTCTATCAGAAGGTTTTCTTAGGAGATTTGAATCCTATTATCTTACTTGGCCATAAAATAATTGTTGTTGACTTAGATCGTAAATGAAGCATATCAAAAAGAACCACGGGGGAAAAAAACACCTGGAAAACGAGGAATAGAAAACGTCCCTCATTATCTATTTAAATTTAACTTCTGATCCCATTCTCGCCGGTGAACTCATTCTTTATTTGAACATTAATTAGATATTTTTAAAAAGATAATGTCCTAAGTTTAATTTTAAGACGTAAGAACATAGCTTTTACTACTTTATTTTTAATGTAATTTTATAATATGTAATAGTGTTATTAAAAAAATAAACTCTCAAATTATTGATTTTTAATTAGACTAAATTTGCAGTATTCTGTCAGGGATTTAATTTTTGTTAAGCTAAAACTTTTTAGAAAAATGATAAAGTATTACAGTATAATACAAATGCCATACAATTTAAAAATGTCATTAATATCAGTTGTGAGGTCATGATACGGAAAAGTGTATTAATAGCTATTCCACATTAGGACGCATTGGTTTTCGTAAATAAAAAATAATTAAAATAAAAAAAATAGGAAAAAATAATTGTAAAAAAATAAACAGAAACTTTGTCATAGATCTAACTAATCAGTATCCAGATCCACTACAGTAAGGCCGAAGACGTGATGTAAAATATTAATAAATATCATGAAAACAAATCAAAAAACAAGGTTTTATACATTCTTTGTGAACTGAGTTTTTGAATCATGTCATATATGGGCGAATCTCAGGAATCATTAACCTATATGTTTTCAAACTTTTCTTATAAATATATAACATAATAAGCGAAAATTAATTCTAATAAAATTACTGGAATAACTATGCATTACTAATTTTAAGATACGTACAGTTTAGATCGCTAGTAACTTGCTTTTGGCTTTCATTTCTTACTTCAATCTTACATTTGACAACTTCTCATGAGTGTTGCTTAGAGTGTTTAACATACTTTTTATTATTTTTTTTTTCAATATGTATTCTGTTTAAAAAAAACTGAAAATCACTAAAAACATAATCTAGTAGCACAGCTGTACTATCATATATTCTTGAGTGATATTTTTTGTGAATATTGACGTTTGCAAACACTTAAAGTTGGCCGCCGAATTTTGGCACGTCAAACCGTAACCATCGAAAATTGATTAAAAAGGGTATACAATGCAATTCTGCGAGTTACAAGTTAAGCTAATGATATAAGTTTAAGTTTGTTCTACTTTAAATAAACTTTTGGAATATCACTAACATAAAACTCGCAGAATTGGACTGTGTACCTTTTTTTTCTATTTTCGATGGTTACGGTTTGACGTTTATAAGAAAAGTTTGAAGACATATTAAGTTAATGATTCCTGAGATTCGCCCATATATATCATGTGTGTGTGTGTGTGTGTGTAATACTTTATACTGTAAGCAGGCGCGCATTAAATGTAGACAATTTAGACTGAAGAAACGCAATAGATCAACCTGTCATTAAGAAATATGCATGTTATTTTCTGCCGCACATTTTTAGAATCTCGATCATAAATTATTTTTTTTTCGGTTACTTTACATTTTATACTTCACTCCCGGCTACCCCAGTTTTTCTACTTTTATTTATTTTCCATTTTTTCGTTTGTAACTTTACGTTTATATATATATATATATAAACACAAATAATAAAATAAAATAATATAAAGAAAAAATTGGCAATGGGAAATATATATAATGAAGCAAATGAAATTTTCATATTTTCTAGCAGAAATTCCCAGTTTTATTCTTATCTGTGCCACCTTTGTCATAAAAGAATACTGGAAACGTTTTTGGTAATTTGCATGTTGCTATTTCTGCTGAACTTTAAGGTAATAATAAATAATAAAAAAATCATGATTGAGCATTTTTTTTCATGTTTAACTGTTGATAAAATGAAGGATCGAGAGTATTCTATCATTTATGGGTAAGACGGGGACGTTGATAATGAGGGAAGGTTCTTGTATTATTGATTAGGGTTTCCACCCAATCCATCATTGCCCAGATATCTGTCAGAAATAACAATGGTTACTCTTTGTGGATCGATGGCCGAAATTCTTGTTAGGGAATTAACAAGTGTGAAATGTTATTCTTGATGGATTTCATCTTCCTGTTCTGGAAAAACCCTCCAATTTATAATTCTGTTGCCTCCCTTACATTACTTAATTGAGAGACCACATTTTATATCAGCTGATTTTTTTTGAAACACGCCTCTTTGTGGTTTCTGAGTTCTCGGTTTTCTTTTCAGATTCAAAAGTTTAAAATCTTACTATATATTAAAATCTAATGTTGGTGTTGCAGTTTTCTATTGTTGTCAGAGCATTTTTATTGACTGGAAAATCACATGGTAGGATCCAGTTTTCCATATTAATTTTCTTATTGGTTTGGTTGTCATCAGCATAAAATTGATATAAGTCATAAAGTTATTGTTTTCCTAAAAATATTTTTGTTTCCTTTATTTAAAGGTTAAAAATACCTGTATTATTATTATTACGGTATTGCTTTTGTTCGATTTAAGAGCTTATGAGGATTATTATTATTATTATTATTAATAGAATAATATAATTCTACTTTACATTTTACGATAAAATTATTTAAATCGGTGTCAGATCTTATTAACACTACTTAATACAAAATTTGAACAAAATCGGTCGAATATTTCCTGAGAATGTATTCAGGGTGGTCCATTTATTTCCTTATTATATTTTGCGCACAGTACATCATACATTTTAGAATATTCCATAATCAATACAGTCTAAACCCAAATATTCATAAAGATGATTTGTAATACTTTCTAGTCAAATCTTCTTCTGAAATGGTTGATTTAAATCAATGTCTTAAATTTCATACCGTCCAAATGTTATAACTATTATACATGAATATTCTAACATTTTAAATTTAAAAGGTATTTATTTGAATAAGTAAAGGTGCAACCTCATGAATGCTTAAAAAATTTCAAAACTTCTGCTTTGAAAGCTGGCTTGCATATATTTTATTTTATTTTATATTCGTCGTTGAACAGCCGACCCAATTTTTGGGTTTTCAACTACTAATGTTAAACTCCGTAGCCATGTAATTTTGAACCAATCCAGAAGACAAGGATACTCCTGGATCAGTACCCCCAGAGGTATTGATTTGTTATGGGAACATGGGGGACTTTGAGACTCGACAGATTTAACGTACATCAGTCACCATTTACTACACGGGGAGTCATCAGCCGGCGGGGATCGAACTTACGAACTCTTGGACATGGGCCTAGCGCCCTTCCAACCAGGCTATCTCGGCCTTCTTGCATATATTAAACATATTAAAATTTAAAATATTGAACTCTGTGTCGCATGTTAAAATTGATGAAATCTGATTTGCATAGTCTAAAAGAGGGATTGCCAAACTTATTTAATCATCGATCCCTTTATAATTTTTCGAAATCTCCATCGACATCCATAAAAGTACTTTTCTGTTATTAAAATTAAACTCTATTAGTGGAGCAGCGCCATCTGTAACTTTGGAGGAAGGCGCATGTGCTCAATAAACCAGGAAGAACAGTATGTAACCATGTGATGATGAGAAAACATCTCATCATTATAACTGAAATTAAAGCTGTTTGTTGTTGTTTATCGAATCGTTCAATCAACATCCATCGAATTGACAACAATTAGATACTGTGTTTGTACATTTATTTTATGATTTTAAACATTTATTAAAGTAATAGTACATTGTGTAACAACAGTTTTATGAAAAATATATTAATGTTGAAATTTAAATATACCTTAATATTTATTAAATAATAAGTAATTATGAATAAGTAGAAATAATAAGTAAAGTAACTAAAGATTTATTGCTTCTTTATCAATAAAATGGGTGTGCCTGGTGGTTTTTTGCAAGGTTCGCTACATTGGGTTCAAAATTGATCAATTTTCATTTTCATCAGAATTGGCCAATTTTGTAATTTTCGTAAAAAAAATACAAAGTGTACTATAGTTTTGTCGCGGGCTATACTAATCCATATTATTAATGCTTACCTTCTTTTTTTACATGCATTGATAATTAAAATTGATATCGAAACTAAACGAATGGTTTTATCGAAACAATAACTAATTATCCAAAAGTATACAAGTTTTAATAATGACACTGCAAATATTCAACACTGTTCACAGTTTGGAAAGATAGCTGAAAGTGCGTGTGATATTTGCGTTTGTAACGTCAAAGCTAACATATGCATATGACTTATGAACTGTGCTGAGTTCGTGCCACTGCGCGCTGGTACGTAAATACTTGTTTCACCCGAATAAATATATTTTTATTAATTTATGTTTTATAAAGAAAGTGATATTAAGTCAATTATGAAAAAAATCATAAATTTTACATACTCAATTAGGTATAAGTGATTTGCGTATAAAGAACTGTTTTTTCTTCGACCCCCAATCGACCCTTCCGATTCGGATCAACCCCCATTCGACCCTCTGGCTCGACCGACCCCCGCTTTTGTTAAATAGAGCCCTGGGGGTCTATACAGACCACTTTGGCGACCTCTGGTCTAAACTTTCGCCAGTTTCCTGATAAAATAAACTGAAAAAAAAAAAAAAAACATTTAAAATAGTTGCTATTGAACATTGTCATTCATGGTTAATTAATTTTAAGTCTCTCACTGGTAACAATTTTTGTGCAACTGACGGCAATTACATTACACCAAAGTGATGTTTTACTAAGTGTTCTACTACACCAATACCAAAGATAGTTCCAGGTGAAGTGAAACAGATAGAATGTTCTTTTACACTACTTGGAGTAAAGTAGCCGCCACCATTGTTTGTAACGCTGAATTTTCTAATAACAATATAACTTTCATCATACAATACAAAGCAAATATTATAAGTTTAGGGTGTAATATATACAATATTTCATAAAATAAAATTAATTGATTACTAAACATCCACAGAAAGCAGTCAGAATAATATTATGAATTCGAACTAAGCCTAAGTGAAATAAGTTAAATATTTTAAAATTATTTTATAATATTGACAAATTTATGCAAATCTAATGAGAACATAAATATTTTTATTATGCAACTCACAACATACATGCATTTTATAACAGTTTATATGAGTAGATTGTCAATTTGATCCGACAAGAAAATTTAAATAATCGACTACAATCAATATTCTTAATCAATCAGTAGAGAGGGTCTAAACTTATTTGTTATTAAATAGGTTATGACCAGTTTTTGCGCAAAAATCCTACAAAAAAATAAATAAATAAAAAAATAAATAAATAAATAAAAATAAAAATCCTATAAACAAGCCGCCATTTTGTCAGTATTTCAAAATTGCAAAATATTCGACTTTGAATTTCTAATAATGGTCCTAAAGCATTTTTCTCCAGTTAGAAACATGCGTTTACCATAATCCTCAAGAATTTAGTTAAATAGTTTAAATATACCCTAATTATTCGTTGAACTAATTTGAATATTTTAGTGTTATCAATTAAGTGTTATCAATTTACTAAGTTATAAACTAACAAAAAAATTTTTAAAAATCGATGTTCAACACTTTCAAAATATTTGATTTTCAACGCGAACACAAAGTACTCTAAATTACTATAATGCTTAAAAAGCCCTAACTAAATAATTGATTGAAATTGGTTTGCATTAATTTTTGATGATGGGACTTACTCCTTGGTTTCGATTAGCGTTAAACCAGGTTCTTAAAACTGTGCACATGCCTTAATTTATGGTTGTTTTTCAGGTGTTTTTAAGTCAGGTGATATCTTTCACGCTGATTTTCAAGTTTATAATGAAAGCTAATTCTAAAAGACTGTCTGAGTTTAAAACAAAAATTAAACAAGTTGCTATTGGACAACAGCTTTAGATGCTCTCACCGATATAGACTTTAAATTTTGGAAATATTTTCCGTTGACTTATAAGTCCTCTTATAAGTGACTTATAAGTTGACAGACTTATAAGTTCTTATCTGATTAAACTATAAATTTCCTTAAGTTTGATTTCATACTGTCTAAATTTATAAATTAGGAAAGTTGTTGCTGAATACTGACTGTATGCTCTATCTGATATAATCTTTAAATTTTTAAACAATTATTTGTAGAACACTGACTCGTACGTCCAAATCTGATTATTCTGCAAATTCCACTAAGTTTGATTTTATGTCTAAATTTTAAGATGTTTTGTTGATGTTCTGTTCTTTAAAAATTAATTAATTAATAATTTAATATGATTGAGTGAAATTAATTATTTAAATTAATTAGTTTAAAAATTCTCCACTTCAATTAAAGAAGAAAAAAATTATGCTCTAACCGACGTAATCTTTAAATTTTGAGAAATTACCGATCTGATTTATCTCTAAATTTCAAAAAGTTTTATTTTTAGTTGTCTAAATTTAAAAAAATTGGTGGGGTTATTGTTGAACATTATCACACATACTGAAACCGATCTTATCTTTAAACTTTGTCTCTTATTTTGTGTCATACGTCTCGATCTACTCAATCTCTAAATTTTAAAAAGTTTAATTTCATACTGTCTGAAGAAAAGATTCGGAGGAATTGCTTTTAAACATTGCCACACATGCTGTAGCCAATCTAGTCTTTAAATTTTATAAACGTTTTCTGTGAAACTTTAACTCGTACGTCTCGACATCTCTAAATTTCAAAACGTTTGGTTTCAGTGCTGTCTAAATTTAAAAATTTGAAGAGATTGTTGTTGCTTAAATCTTGAACTCTAATCCTCACATCCCTCCCTGTTCTTGCTCATCTTCAGATGATCATCAGTCTCGACATTTTATGAAAGTCAAGAGAGGGAATTATTATTTTCACGCATGCGCAAGAGTAGAGCCACGCGAAAGGCACGCGACCCTTCCATAAACTCCCACCCTCCCTCCATCCATAGGGTGCCCCTTTATTATTTTCCTTCACACCTGCGTCAAACTCCAGGTGCGATCTGTCAAAGGGTCGACAGCCTTTGAACCAGCCTTATTATATAGACTGCTGCTGCAGGATAACGATCCAGATATTTAATATGTCCCCACCAAAAGTACCTGACAGCATCTGCTGAAGACGTTCTTATATAAGAGACCACACCTAAAATAAAGGGACTAATCGCGATATCATTTCCTGCCATGCCAATTACTCCTTTTTCTTTCTCCCTTCAGAAGTTACCCACATATAAAAGAAAGAACTTCTTTGTGTGTGCTATGGATCCATTGTTGCTGTGACAATTCGAAATTAGCGAATGCCGAAAATTAACGATCAATCATTTCTGAAATATTTTGAATAATCTCATTGTTTTGAATTAAATCAACGACTGACAACAACCAGCATGCCTCTCATGTACAACTCAGCTGCATTTTGCAAGCACTTTCAGGCTTCATTTTCCTCCCTTTGAAATAGAACCGAAAAATCTCTCTAAGTTTCGCTGATTTCGGGGACCCACTAAACAATGTCAAATGTTTTTCCCTCAGCTCTAGAAAATTATATTTCTCTTGTTAATTTCACCGCTGGTGACGCGTCATCGTCTTCGTCACTGGCAAGTTAATGGCCTTCTCGCGATATTCTATTTATAGATTAGCTCCATAATCTTTGAACTTGACTTGGGGATCATTCAATAATGACGTATTGTCATGTGGTACCCCAGAGCAGTCAAGAATCCTTAAACTTCATCACCTCAAAATTTCCATTTCCCTTTTATTCATTAAATGTAAGAATTAATTGAGAATTTAAGAGTAATATTTTTACCTGAGGGACCGTTCATAAATTGCATAAATTTTTTTAAAAACTTTTATTGTACTCAATAACTTTTTTTACTACTTTTATTACTTTTTATTAAGTATTGTATTATTACTTTTAAAATTTTCAGTACTCTCAAGTTGTTTTATGATATAATTCAATAATATTTAGAGATGAGATTAAAAAGTATGAAGTATATTTAAAATGCAGCAAAAATGTTATGTTTAGTTATGTAAAAAAAGTTCAGATTTGCCATCCCAAAAAGTTTAATTCATCTCTTAATGATTTTATGTACAAACAATTGGAATAAAAAATTCAATTATCTCAGATTTGTTAAATATTATAAATGTAGGGACCCTGTAATAATTTACTTCAGACAAAATGTTTAGCTTCAATACTCATTACATTTATATTTCTAAATTATTTAATTTTTTTAAATCATTTCATTAAAGAAATACTGAACCAAGTAACAAATAACAATAAACATTTATAGGGGCCATTCACCAATTTACATTTGTAATATGAATTTATTAGAGTTTCTTACATTGCCTAATTCTTTATATATCTTTATAAATTCGGTATGATCAATTAAAATGAATCTTGTTAATGCTTTGTTGAATGTACTTTTATAAATAACTTTTATTTAGATCTAAAAAAATATACATGATAACCTTTTTAAATAATAGTTAAATTAATTATAAGTTTGAATATTTTTTTTTTTTTTACTTAATAAATTAATTATTGGTTTAAAAATAGAATGAACTACTTAATATTGAATAGGTTTAAAATTGCGTATAAATTGTTTTTATGGTAGCTTATATAGTCAAGAAAAGAGTTCTTAGTCAAAAACTAGTTATTTTATCATGATCATGTAAAGGAAATTATTTTGCATTTTGTTAATGTATTGAACAATTGCAAGAAGAAATTTTTTTATATATGTGCGCATATCCTAATTACAGAGGTGGGTGAAAAAACTGGTTTTTTGCCTTGCCACGTCAAAAACTTGTCGAAAACTGACAAAATTTGTCGAAATCAGGCAAACACCTGGGATAGGTTTCTTTATTAACATTGGGGACATTAAAGCATGCACAATACTTCCATAAAAAAAAAAAGTTGGATGCCCTCTTGTCATCTTAAGTTGGTTAAAAAATATAAGTTCTGAGTGCAGTACTAAATTTTAATTAAATCGCAAAAATCTTACTTTAAATTGGTTACACTTTAATGAACTTTAAACAAGTTCTGACAAATCTATATTATATAAAAAAAATATGCACAGAAAATGATTGAATTTTTACCGTTTATCTACTGAAAAATTAATAACTACAACACTGATCAGAAGCAGCGACTTGCAAAAATTATAATTTCTTTTTAATCACAAAAACGTATATATTTGATCGCAATCGGATTTTTTAAAATTTAAATCAGGTTTCTTTTAAATCAGGTTTCAGGTTGTTTTTTTTTTAAATTTACCATCTAAAGCAATCTTCTAAAAGATTTTAATAAGACTTTATAATGTTAATAATATAACTAAAATAGTTATTATTTTTTACTAGAATGGAGGAAATTATTATCATATTATCACATATCACTCTTATTAACATTTACTCTATACTTTATTTTATAACCGTCGTTGAACAGCAGACCCAATTTTTGGGTTTATGACTACTAATATTCAACTTCGTAATTTTGAACCCAATCCAGAAGACAAGGGAACTCCTCTATCAAGTATTCGGAGAAATTTGTCTCCGTAGAGGACTTTTAGAGGGAACGTTTGTGGCATTTGCGTTACAAGGAAAGGAAGACCAAGAGAGCCTCCCACGGTCAGCCTGACGGCAAGGGGACTCTAACCCATGATCCGTCTACCACTGAAGATATTTCACGTAAGCACTGTGGTAGATGCCAGCCTTATGCGGAATTCGTGTAGATCAGCCATCGATGGGATTCGAACCCAGTTCACCTCATTGGAAGGCGATCACTTTATCCCCTGAGCCATCTGGGCTCCATTTACTCTATATTGAAACATAATTTACATGCATATCCCTTTTGATGTTTCTTAGTAAAAATCTTTATTATCAATGAAATCAAATATTTAAAAATCGACACCTAAAGAATGGATTTATTAATTTTATTGAAGAAAAATATTTTATGCTTAAATTATATTTTTTTTCAATGAATATTTTTTAAAAAAATTACTATTGATTTAAATGAACACATTTTTTTATAAAATAATGAAAGGGTTAATATAGTAATTTTAATGCATATGCCTTTTATTATTTTGTTGTAAAAAAATAGCTCCCTTAAATAACTTTCATTATCAATGAAATCGGACTTTTATTAAAAAATCTCACCTTTAAGAATGTATTTATTAATTGTACAATATGAAATTATTCTAAACTTAAATTAATATTTTTTTTCTAAGTAAGTTTATATTAAAAAAAATTGATTTTCATCTATTTCATAGTTCTATAATAAAAAAAAGAGTTTTCAATAAATAATAAGATCTATCCATAAACAAATTATCAAATTTAAATTAATTTTCGGATTCCCCCTCTCTGGAGTTCATCTAATAATTGGAAGAAGTTAATTTTCTTCTAATGCATAGCTCTATTTAGTTGGAATAAAAATAAAATAAAAAAACACTTTTCGATAAACATTAAGCTAATTCTATTATAAATGATCAACATATAATTTTAAGTTCCTTGTCTCCAGAATTCGTCTATGAATTAGAAGAAACAATGAATTTTCTTTTAATTCATAGTCAGTTTTAGCTAGAATTAAAAAAAATATTTTAATAAAAATTAAAATTAAAGATATTAGTAATTATCGAATTTTTTTTAATAATTATTATCGGTTTATTATCGATTTATTTTTCTGTCAAAAAATTAGTTATTTTCTTCTTTGTTCTCATTCATTCAGTTCATAGTCCTCTTTAACTAAAATCAAAAAAGACATTTTTTGATCAATATTAAGATCAATTTAAAAAATATTATCGATTTTTGATATCACGCTCCACGTTCCCTGAATTTAATTTGAGTTACTTTCGTTAATTTTCTTTTGATTTATAATCTCCTCTAGCTGGAATAAAAAATAAATTTTTCAATAAATATTGAGATAAGCCTATTATGATTAATCTATTTTATCTATTATAATTTTTGAATCCCACGTTCTTTAAATTCATTTATTTAATTTCCATCAACATCTTCAAACTTGATTATCTGCGAATAAAAAATCGTTTAAATGATTTGTGTTTTCATCAAGTAGATATTTTTTTCCCCATTCGAAAAGGAATATTTCAAGAATGTAGATTGCTTTTTATGCAATATAAAGAAGTTCTTTTTGCTCTGTCATATAAAGATACAACTCTTTTATTAACAAAAAAGCCAAAATCAGAAAAAAAGGGTAGTATTTTTTTTTTTTTTTTTTTTTTTCGTTATTTCCACCAGACAACTTATCAACCTGCAGTCTTTTCAACTCAAATTTGTTCTATTTGCTACATTTAATGTGTTCTTTCCCCTCCCCCCTCTGACTGTTTTCGTGTTAAAAAGTAGAGATCTTTATCGTTTAAAGAGTGTAGAGAGAGAGAAAAAAAAATTTCACTTCATTTTTTTCACAAGAACCGCTACTTTTTTATACTTTTATTTCCCGTAATTTTTTTCTCTCTCACACATTTTTTCCCCTTCATGTTATCTAGATTCAAAACAGTGTATTTCGTCATCGGTTAAATTTGAGTGACACATAATTTAAGGAGATCGTTTGGAAATAATGATATTCTCAAGAATACTTTTTTCCCCTAAAATATGATAGAATAAAAAGAATCATGTCTTTAACATTGTCCACGAAATAAAATGCAGTGTTTCTGATCTAAAAAATGTTTTATTTTAATTTTATTAGATAATTTAACTCCTGATAAATGCTATTTTGACATTGTATCAAAATAAAATGCAGTGATTTTGATCTTAATTTTTTCAAGCTAATTTTATTATTATATAATTTAAGTCTTGATACGAAATAAAATAACGTTCTCCACAAAATAAAATGTAATTATTCTAATCTTTGTATTTTTTTTTGAAAATTGCATTAATAATTAAATTTTTAGTACATATGCTTTTAACGTTATAAAAAATTATTCTGTTTTATGATTATGATAATGATTCTGATTTATATTTTTTCGAATAATTTTCATTGCAATTCCGAGAAAATTTCCGTGTAGTACTAATAATAGTTTCGTGCAAAAAAATTGAGGCTTTCAAAAATTTTTTATTCAGGTAAATAAAAATAAAAATCAGAAACTAAAACAAATTTCAAGATGTCTTATCTTTTTACAACATTATACAGAAAAAATGAGTAGTAAATTCTTTCACCTTAATCATTAATAACCATTGAAGTAGTTTTGGCACAGATTCTATGGGAGATTTGAATGACGAAAGCTGTTTTTTACCATATTTTTTACCATATCTCCCTCACTTTATGCTTTCCTTCTTTGATGGATATGATACAAACTAAAGTCAGTGAAGTTATTTCTAAGATAAAAACATAAAGTAAAAATCATTAATTTAGGATGCATATATACTGATTCTTAGAATAAAATAAGTTTGTTAATGAAGCACACGCGTAGCACAGAGAGAATAGTAAGTCGAATTCCAAATTAGGCTTAAAAGAGCAGAAGCGGATAGGAATTAAACACTTCACAATTATTTAATACACTTGACAGATATTTAAAATAAAAATGTAATTATCCCCATTACACTATTAAAAACAAACATTTTGTAATGGCGAACTTTGGCGTCTGTCGACTTTCAGCAGAATGAAAGCGAACAACGAATTCACGCCAACTCGATTGTAAACAAACTTCTGGCGATATTTAAATAGTATGCCAAATTTAGTATTTCCGGAATGCAAAATAATGTACTGGGCGCAAAATAAAAAACGAACCGCCCTGAATAACTTTTGATCTAATTATCGGATCTTCACGTTCTAGGACTCATTCTTAATGGATCCAGGGTTTGACCTCAAATATGCTTAATTAGCGCAGACGCTATTTTAAGTTACGAATTCAGACATAAAAACGTATTTTCTCTGAATAAATATACCTTTTTTTCCCGCAGATTTGGATTTCTGATCTCTGAGATTTAGGGGGTAGCCGCAATATGGGAATTATGGTCCTAATAGTTGGATCAGAAAAGCCGTCCTAAGTTTGGACCCCTTAGTGTTAATTTTACTTTTTGCTTAGTTTGATATATCTCAAGAACTTCTTAAGCGAATTGAAAAGTTTTTGCTCACAATTATGAAATTCATTTATCCATAAATAATCCCATGCAAAAAATAATTTTTAGTAAATATTTAAAATTTTCATTTATTTTATTTAATATTAGTCCAAAACAATTTTGAATTGTAAGGTATATAATTTCTAACATCGTTTTAAGGAATGTAATTTTGCATGGCTAATAATATTGGGGGTCAAAAATCCGAATGCGTTGGGGGGGGGGAAGTGTATGTTATTCAATGAAAGCACGTTTTTCTGACTGATTTCGTACTTTGATGTATCGCCTAAACTAATTAATTAGCATATTTGAATTCCCTCTTTTTTACCTTTAAGATTGAGTCCTTGAACGTCCAGATCCGATCATGAGCTCAAAAACTATTCAGGGTGGTCGGTCCATTCATTTTTTTGTTGCGCACTGCATGCATGAAACTTGGTTTACGATGTTTCCATTATTGGTGTTTAGATTTGACTACTCTCTTTAATGCGTGTATGAATTTTCTATTTGGTGTTAACTGAGAATAAATAATTGTTCCAACACAATCCCTTGGATTGTTCAGTTCTTAAAGTTACAGGACCTCTGCAGAATACTTATGTGCAGTCTTAATGATTTGAATGGCTGACTTTAAATATGAAGACAATTTACGTCACAAAATAAATCACGAGGAAAAAAAAACTTTTTTTCTTTGAATGATCTTATTTCCCCGGCGGATTCTGATTTTTTAAAATATGGTAAAGGTGTAGCAGCGAGGAAAAAAAAAATCCTTATAATATATATATATATATATATATATATATATATATATATATATATATATATATATATATATATATATATATATATAAAACACACACACACACATTGGTGCGATATACATATATTCATAAAATTTTGAATTCATATTTTAAATTCATTTTTGTATAAATGTATGTGGAAATCCTTTTCTTGTAAAAAATTATTAATTCCTTAAACTTTAATTTCGTTAAATCTAAAAAATATTTATATTTCAGTGACCTAAAACTTCATCATTAAATTTGTTGTAAAATTGTATTTAATTTTTCCTAAAATATTTCGATTAGTCCAAAATTTTATCTGATATACTAACTTGGTAACTTGGTTCCTTTATACTGGGATGCCTGGGCTAAGCCCTCTATATTCTTTGCCCTCTTTTCTGTATGACAGGAAAATGGTTAATTAAATGGTATCAGACCCTTAAATTTTATCAAGTACATGTAACTGTTACGGGTAAATGTTCTCGACAGCATTAAGCGTAATACGTAACTGTAACGGGTATCTGAACCTCATAACATTGCATATAACTGAAGCAGTTGCATGTAACCGTTATTTATATGAAATGCATTTTATGTTCTGTGAAATTAATTGTATGGTACGCATTATTGCTGCACCAAACTATCTTTGAATAAATTATATCAATCTCAGTATGATGATACAATGTTCCATGACAATGTAATTGCGCTACAATATCGTATGTCTGTAACGGGTATAAGTATCTAATAACATGTCACATAACAAGTTACTGTAACTGTTACATGTACCTGATAACATTACAGGTATCTGTAAAGGATACGTGTAACTATTGTTAATATGGAATGTATTTCTTAGAATATATGTGTTTTTTGGAATTAATTGTATTGCACCCATATCTCTATACCAATCTTTCCTGGACTAAACTATTTTTCTTACTAAAGTGTGACCGTGCTACAGTATTTTTTAATAAATCTAATTATCGCTTAAAACGAAGTCAATTTACAAGACAAAGTTCATTAATTTGTAACATCTGAATCTAACATTTATTTATTTTGTACTCAACATTCAAAACATGATCCTTAAATGGAAGTTTTTTGTTCTATTTCTAGTTGAAACTTTTTCTCCTAATTGAAACAATTGCAACATGCTATGTTTCAATGTCTGGCACTTTTCGCCAAATCACCAAAAAATTTAGCACAAGCGTTGTCTTCGCTGACTAAAGTTTATTTATTTTTTTTCTTCTTTAGAAAGCAGCATTGCTTCTTCTTTTTTTCTTCTTTTATTCCATTAAGGTACAGCCAGGTGACGGAAGAAGAATAAAACGACGGAAACGGTCTCATATCAAATGGAAGGCGTCATAAATCAAATGCTAACAAACAAAATTTAACGAGTTTGGCATTGATGAACGCTCGCCAAGCCCACGAGACACAGACAATAGTAGATCCCGTAAGATTTAATGGAACATCCAAAGGGATAAAAACAATTAGACTTCATACAACTGATGCCAGATTCTTTCTTAATGAACCTCTCGGCCGATGAAGGGAGGAAAAAAAAGAAGAAAAATATCTGAAACGTTGATTGATATACTATAAGAGCCAAACTTCTAAAATTGAAAGCATCGCAATTTTGATGTCTGTAGGCAACTCTAAAAAAGCGGGTGCGTAGCACAGATTTAAACTTTAAGCTTTAACTACAATTGAGTTATAATATGATCAACCGTGGAAATTTGTGAGCTAATTTTTACTCTGTTCAGAGACAGGAATGGGATACCTGCAAGTGAGGTAATGTGGGTACATCGATCCTAATAAGTTTTACAAATGTGGCATTTGTTTACGTTCGTAACTGTTCTTTCCTTTCTATTTCGAGTAAGTCATCCCGTCAAGTATCAATTTTCGTAAGTGACACATTCTATATTCATACACAAAGTTTCGTCCATAAAGATTTCAATTCTTTTATTATATATTTCTTACTTAACAGAAATACAGGCATGAAGCCGTGTAAAACATAAACAAACGAATTATGCATTGAAGTTGCTGGGTACACAAAACAAAAATTTATCACGGTACTTGTCACTGAACGCTATTTTGAATTTTATTTAATTCTAGAACTGTTGAAGCTAGGGTTCTGAAATTTGGACTTCGATAAGCAATTTTAGCCCCTACCCCCATTCTGAAAACTCGTTCAAAAATCCGCGAAGAAGAAGTGTTAGAAAAATTATTTTCTCGCAGTATTTTAACATTAACCATTGTTTTAAGTAAAATTGCTACACGATTCTGTTTAACATTTTATCGCACGTTCTATAATGTTTAATTATTTTTTACAACGTGACAGGCTACGTCCCCGAATTAGCAGTTCTACGGTTATCTGAATCCACTTGTTTATTTTGTTTATTATAGTTGTGTTTTTAAAACGTGTTTCTGGAGGAAAAAAAAAAAACTAGGTGCCACTTTTTCAAAAATTTAATGAGTCTTACTTAAACAAAAACTTGATGAGTCTGATAAAAAAAAATATGAAGTAAAATAGTTTAAAAACAACAACTTTTCTATAGGTCTGCACAAAATGTAATAAATAAAATATGGTGCGTTATTTATAAAATTCGTGTACATATTGTCTCGACTAAATTTCCAGATGCAATGTTCATTTTATATAAAGTTTCTCTTAAAATAAGTCGCAAGAATTTGTTATAAAAGTTTTTAAAGAAAGCGGATGAAAAGTCAGTGGTTTTCGTATGACAATAGTAATACTGAATAAACCACCGACTTTTCATTTACTTTCTTTAAAAAATTTCTAATAAATTCTTGTGACACATTTTAAGATAAACTTTTTGTATACCTTAGCAAATTAGTTAAGACTTTTAGCACCGGGCACCGAACCACGTGCCTTTCACGTTGATGACCAAACTCGTAAAAAAAAAAAAAAAAAAAAACTCGATTTTGATAAATTACACTCAATTTTTTATTTATTAATTTTTCGTGCCGACCCATACTGGTTGTTTGTTAAAATTTTCTAAATTATTTTATTTTTATTCAGAATCAATTATGTTTTGCAGCATTTCAGGATAAATATAAGGGAAAATTGGTTTGGACCGAGTACCTCAATTGTACTTCAATTGTGTGGAAATAAGCTCTGTTTTCTAGCGGACAAACTCGGAATTACACGTTACTAGCCAAAAAGAAGACCTACCATGTTGGCGAGTTTTTAAATAACGCTGTTTTTCGAAGCTTTATCGCCAAGGAAAATAAAAAAAAGCCATAATCTAAGTGCATTTGAAGCTATTCAATGATTTGAAACTATATACATAATCTTGCCGTGAAGAATTATCTGAGCTTTAGAACAGACAAATATTTTTAATGTCATTAAATTTTTTAAAAAACCACCGATTTGGCGACATTTTTTCATTTAGAAGAAAATTATCTAAATCGCTGCCTTATTCTCAGTTTTTGCAAATTTTTATGAGCCCAAGTAATGCAGCGTTGGAGTAAGTTTTTAAATATTAAAAATTTGACCACAAACGCCTTTCATTTTCACAGAACTGGGGCCTTTCTCTATTTTGACGTTTTGCGCCATTTTCAGAATAATCGTAGACAGCGCTGACTTTAGATAGGCTTATTTTAATCTAACAGTCTTGAGTAACAAGCTCACAGCAGTTATAAAAAAATACCATTTTATTCACAAAAAAAGCATCATTTCATATTATGACGAAGCTTTTAAAAAACAGTCTAAATATTCTCTTGTTTTATACTATCCTTATTTACTGGTCATTACAGTTATAAAAATTATTTTTAGTCCAGTTTATTGTGTGTTTACTAAAGGTTCATGTCCTAATGAACAATAAGAATTTAGTCTAACAGTAGCACTATTCTGTTTTATTTTGAAAACTTCTGCTCTCGGGATAAAATTGGATACTACGTGGTCTTTTTCCTCCTTTTACTTTGATGTATGTCTATGCTGGATCCACGAAAGCTGCAGTGCAGCAGAGGAAGAAGATAACTTCATCCAAGGCTGAACAAAGATTTTACGGGTCCCAGGACAAACTTTATTTCGGACCCCTTCCTCAAAGCACAAAATTAGCTCTATTTTCATATTTTGTCGAATGTTTGAAGACCCCTTATTACAAAATTGTAGTTTTTATATGGAAATAAATAAATTCCGTGCTATTTTGATTTTAAAAAAATAATGAGCACTATGTATTTTTATAAGGAATTTCGGTCTTGTCCTTAGCAGCCTGATACAACAGTCCCTTTCCCCAAATGAGTAGGTACTGCTTTGACAATATAACATTTAATTTACAATCAAAACTTTCTTAAATTGTCATGTTGAATGGAAAAATTTGCTCCTTTTTTTTACTGTAATTCTAGTATTTCCAACCCTTGCAAAAAAAAAAAGGTGTTTTTAAGGTTGTTTTGAGGTTGACAAATGTAAAAATGGTTTAGTCTATGCATGATTCAACTTCGGGAAAGTAATCTTTCATTAAATTGTTAGCATTTTGATATTTTTCAAAAACATTTTTTTTATCATTTGAAACTTCATGGTTTACTCTATGCAGGATCAAGCTCCGGAAAAGTAATCTTTAAATAAATTGTTTGCGTTTTGATGTGTTCAAACACATTTTTTTTATCACTTGAAGCTTCATGATTTACTGTAGAATTACCTAAACTCCCTTTTCTTTAAGTTTTAATTCAGTTATATAGTTGGAAAAAAATTGCTATGGCGAATTTTTCCGAACCTATCAATAAAATTTTTTCAAATGAATATTAAGTATGCTTTTTAACCCTTCATGTCGTGATATTTCGATGTTAATTTTACTTTCTTGTTACTTTTCCTACGCATCCAGACTCAGCAACAAAGCGTTTAACAAATAATTCATCAAAGCCACGCGCCACATGGCGCTGGTTCTGATCTTGGCGATTTATGACTTCCATTCTTCACAGCCACAAGTGACTACTCCTTTCAAAAGGTGTCACGGGAGATGGATTTGGTGTCACATATCTTCATCTAGTGTCACTATTTTTTCAAAAATTTTTCAAATTTATTGGTCTGGCAAGCCGCACCCTTCTCCAAAATTCGATGGACTCCATACAATGGTGATCAAAAGTAAAACACAGATTAGGATTTGATATATAAGTCCTTCTGGCTATTTGTGAAGCGTGTCGCCTGACATCCGTTTTGTCGCCAAAAAGGGTGAAAGTTCAAAGACCTCGTCACATGACTGTCAAATATTGATGCATGTTCCGCACTTTACTGAGAGAGAATTTGTCATGTTGTCTCTAGATCAATACTAGTAAAGCCAGGCTTTTTAGTTTTGCCACTGATATACTTAGACAAACAGCTACAGCAGAATAGTAATTAATAGAATAGTTATTTAAACATTGTTTCGTATGTGTAGGGTAAAGTCGGGTAGATCCGGATAGTGTGGTGACCGCGATTGTGTAGAAATTAGTTCTGTTTCCTATCAGATAAACCCTGAATTACACTTTACCAGTCAAGAAGAAGGACGCCCGGTGGCTCTCGTGCCACAAGTCCTTGGTTCGATCCTCGGGGCGGGCAAGGTTGACTCAGCCTTTCATCCCTTCAGCAGGTCGATAAAATGAGTACCAAGCTTGTTTGAGAACTAAACACTGGGGGTCCGCGTTCGGCTGACCACCGGAACATCTGTTCTCAGAGCCTAAGGTCAAGAAACTGAGATGGGCACAGTAGGTCTTGGCCCTCTATGGGCTGTCGCGCCACTGAGCTTAGTTTAGTCAAGAAGAAGGACCTACCACATTGGTGTATTGTTGATTAATTTAATACAAGTTTTTTTGCTGAGTCAACTCTCTTATGTTCTTACGTTTTTTTTTAAAATTAGCCTTATTTAATGGTCATGACGGTTAAGAAATTGTGTTTTGTCCAGCTTATTATACGGATAAAAAAGATTCATACCCTTACAGATTGTGGCGTAACTACCACTATAAATATTAATACCAATTCATTAATGTATAAGACATGTTAACTTGATTCTATCACGAGGTACCTTTTGATAAATGAAGGTTGTCATAGTCGATAAAATTTAAATCCCCTCAAGATAATCAGGATTTAGTCTAATCGTAGCACTGGCCCATAAACACTGCACTGCAGCGGAGGAAGAAGACAACTTCATTCAATGCTAAACAAAGGCCTTACGGGCCTCAAGATTCATTAATTAACACTTATTAATACTTAATTAATTAACACTTATATCGAATTAACACTTATTTTCATATTTTGTAGAACTTTTGAAGACCTTTTTTACAAAATTGTTAGTTTTTATATAAATATGGGGAAATTCTCTGCCATTACCTTTTAAAAAAACTATTTTTAAAAGCACTCTATTTTTTGCTAGCAAAGTCAGTTGGGCTCTCAACGGTCTCGGGGACAATTATTCCTCCCTTGAGTCAGGACTGCCCTTGAGTACGGTCTTGACTACATTACATATAAATTGCAAGCATATTTTTCTTAAATTGTCAAACAAAATAGAAATATATGTCACTTTTTCACAATAATTCAAGTATTTCTAAATTTCTCAAAGAGTTAACAGGGATACCCGGTCTTACCAGGTGACTTGAGTTTTTCAAGAAAAAACCGGTTAGACCTTAACTTTAAAAAATCATCAATGAAAGGTATACTGGGCAGTGGCTCTGAACCTTAAAAATATATTGATGTAGGGCATACCAAGCAGAGGCCTAGTACATATTTCGGACATTTACCAAAGCGACTCAGTGAGTGTCAACATTCACCGGTGAAGGTCAACAACCACCCATTTCGGTCATTCACAGTATATGTTATTCTCGAAAAGGGCAACCTTCGTCGCAAATAATTAGTATGACAGTATGTGGAAGATGAAAAAAATAACAGAGGTCTGAGGTTCTATCCTCAACTTAGGTACGATTGAATTATCTTTTCATCTCTTCAGGAGGTCGATAAAATCAGTTCCGCGCATGCTTGGGAACTAAACGTTGCACGTAACGCAACCTGAAATCTGCTCCTCGGTACTCTATGGTCAAGAAAACCGGGATCGGCGAGGTAGGCATTGTCCCTCTGTGGTTTGTCGCGTCAGGTCGCGTCAGTATGTTTAGTTTAATAGGTTGGTATTGGAGTTATATGTCTAGTTTTATAAGTTGAAATTCAAACATTTATGCTGTTACCACCACAGTTCTGATTTAAGCAACTGTTTTCATTTCTATCTCCGTCGGAAAAAATTTATTCACACTAAGTGTTTTATTCAGTCTTTCAGGATTCATTTATGTTCTTTCAGGATTTTTCATGTAAAGTTTATTCTCAATGAGCCGCGATGCGATGGTTTAATGGTTAAAGCGTTGAGTTGTTGTGAAGGACAGAGGTTCGATTCATGGTGGCTTCATGCCCACCCAGCTTCTGA
This sequence comes from Parasteatoda lunata, assembly GCA_949128135.1. Classification (NCBI taxonomy): domain Eukaryota; kingdom Metazoa; phylum Arthropoda; class Arachnida; order Araneae; family Theridiidae; genus Parasteatoda; species Parasteatoda lunata. The sequence continues at coordinate 120,824,300 of OX421971.1, forward strand.
TCGATGGATACCAGCTTGACTGGGGAGTTACGTAGGCTTGTGCGCATTGCTCGCCACAGTCATGTCGCAGGTCATAAGAAATTGTGGAGCCTTAAACTCTATGATCTCCTGGCCTACAACTAGCTGTTGCGGGAATGCTTTAGTAAAATAAAATAAACAAAATAAAAGCTAATATTAGAGACTTGCATCATACTAAAATGTGATTCAATTATTTTCCAACAGTAAAATAATATGCATCAAAATTAAAACCTAAAATATAAACAAAAAAAAAAAAAAAAAAAAAACAAAAAAAAAAAAAAAAACTGCTAAATATTATTAACGTATCGTTGCGTGAACAGAAAAAAAGAATGTAGTGGGAAGGGAGGAGAGAGAATACTGAAGGATAGAAATCAGGTATTGAGAAGAACGTACGCTTCAATGCACTACTAAAGAATATTTTTTTTCCTTAGAACCGAACCTTTTCCAGCATTTGTCAGAATTGGAATTTTTGATGTCTCCCTCATTTCCGGCACAAGATGGGTTGAACAGTTTATTTATTAGTTATTTATTCCCCCCTCCCTTTTTTTCCAACCATACATTCGAAAGAGGCTGCTCTTATAGCTCATGGGCATGAAAAAAAACGTTCTTATCGTAGGCGTTTGACAGAGTTTGCTAAGTAGAAAGAAATAATGGTAGTTTAAAAAAAAAAAAAAAAAAAAAAAAAAAAAAAACTATGAGCTAATGAGCTCGTTTTAATCGCAAAAATTATTTGGTTTAAAGATAAGAAGGAGAAAAGTAATAAAATTCCTGAAAAATGAATTGAGTAGAACTGTGTTTAGGTCAATCTTTTTCTTGTGGAGCATCTTTCAATATCATAATTAGGAGTGTACAAAAGTTATTTATTTATTTGATTAAAAGTTAAAATTGTAAGAAAAAAACCCAATAAAATTCCTTAAAAACAAGCCAATACTAATAATTTTAAGAGCTAGTGTATAATGTAATGGAAGGTACCATAACCACAGGGCTCGGAATTAACGAGTGGTTCGTAGGTCTGATGCCACTTAACTGGGGCGCCGTCATATTTTTGGGAAGGTGGAAATTCCAATTTTGTCGAATTAAATTTTTAGTTTGGCCGAATCATAATTACATTCAATTAAAACAATTTCCACTCAATTATTAAATTCATTTATCCAAAGTTAATTCCATGCAAAAAATAATTTTCAGTAAGTTATTTTATTATTTTATTTAATATTAGTTGAAAAAATTTTGAACTGTAAGGTATAAAATTTTTTACATCATTTCAATGTAATTTTACATGGCAAAGTACAAAATTCAAGTGAAATCGGTTGACTAGTTCTTGAGAAATCGAATTGTTTTTTAAAAAAAATCGCATATTTAAAGTTTGATTTCTCAGGAACTATTTATTCAAGCAATTTCGTTAAAATTTTGTACCTTTCCATGTAAAATTTCATACTTTAAAGTTTTTTATACCTTATAGTTCAAACTTTTTTCGACTATTGTTTTATAAAATAATAAATATTAACTGAAATTTAATTTTTTGCATGGAATTGTCTTTGGATAAAAGAATTTTATAAAATTTTTTTTCAATGTGCTTACAAATTTCTCGAGATATGGCGAAATACGCAAAAAGTAAAATTAATATTAAGCGGACCAAATTTCGGATCGCTCTCTTGACCAAAGTACAGGGACCCTATTTCCCAGATTGCGAGTACCCCCTATATTTAGGGAGTCAAAAATCAAATCCGTTGAAAAAGGTATATTTATTCATAGAAAGTAAGCTTTGTCTCTTTTTTCGTAACTTAAAATATCGTCCGTTTGGCTTTATTAATTAGCATATTTGAAGCCACTCCCTCGAACCATTAAGATTGAGTCTTAGAACGTTAAGATATGATCATTAGATCATAAGTTATTCAGTGTGGTTCGTTTTCTGTTTGGTGTACTGTACTCCTCAATTTTTTAAGAAAAATCTTTCTTTTTTTTTGTTTGCTTGAAACTTTATGTTAGCTTCAAATAAAGTATAATTATACTTTTAATATCTTTTATGATCCTTCTTCATTAATGTCAGAACTAATTATTTCCCACAATGATTTAAACGAGTGAATTAGGAGTTTTTTAATTTGGGAATGATGTACAGATGAATTGTTGGATAAAAAAAAATGTGAAAGCATCCTTCTCTTGGAATGTCTTCACGGTGTTTTGTTTTTATGTTTGTTAAAAAAAAAAAAAAAAAAAAAAGATCTCTATTTTTTTCGCTCGTTTTCCCAAGCCTCGAGCAAAAATTACATTTTTTAATGTCTTTTTTTAATTAAACGTGTCATTTCATTTTTAAAAAAAAAAAAATTCTATTTCCAAATATGTGATTATTTAAAAATTTAATCCTGAATCACACTAAAAAAAAGACTCTGATTGCACATATAAATTTGAAGCTATTATTTCTTATCAAGAAATAATTAATATTTATTTTCTCTAAATACACTGAGCAAAAATGTGTCAACATAGCTCCGAAACAAATGATAGTCAAATTTGAAAACCCCATTTATTCAAAATTGAAACAGCGTGTACTCATTTTTGCGTGAAATGCATAGTCTTAAAAGTGGCATGGAAGGAGGGAGGAATATCTAAGAGAGATGTTCGTTGACTGCCGTCAGGATTTGTACAAAGAATCGTAACAGAATGCTCTAACCACTATAGTTATACACAACAGTCCAGGAAGAGTTAGGAAGCTTCATATAGTGGCTGCGGCAATGACACAAATGACATACATTCCTTTCGCTTAAAAGTTATTCATATGAAACAAAAATTACTTATGTCCTGACTAAGCTATTGGGACCATATTTTCAAAATTGTAACCCTTTGTATCATTGATGTTAGAAATTAGTATGTTATGACGTATGTTTTATAAAAAGAATCCTGCTTTGCACCCGGAAATCCTTGGTTCGAATCCTGTTGGCAGCCAACTTTCTTCCTCTCACGCTCTCTTCATGTCATTTTTGTGACTATGCACTTTGATCAAAAATGAGTAGTATCATCAGTAATATTTGCTAGCTTATAATTCTTATTAAAAGGAAGAAATTTTTGCACATTCTTCAATATTTAAAATTTTTTTTATTCGTTATGTCATATTAACCGGTAAACAGCATGAATATGATAGCATTGGCGGTTTACTTCACTAAATTAGTGTTTCTACTTTTATTTGGTATGATGTGCTTATTTTGTTTTTAGTTATGCTTATAAAATATGAATCTATAAAACTAAATAATTAAAAATCAACATTAAATGAAATAAAAGTACAAAATTATGTATTAATTTAATGCAGAAATAGTACTAATTCGTTTAGGAGAAACTTAAAAATTCGTCATGCTCTTTTGCCGCCGTCGATGTTTGATTCATTTTTTTTTTTTTTTTTTTTTTACATAAACATTTAATAAAAAAAACAACTATGTTCTACTAAGAAAAATTGAGTAAAAATACTTATAGTTTTAGGGGAGCCGTAAGAAATATATAAAATTAATAAGAGGCTTCATTAATTTTGGTAATATTTAAAAATAATCTGTGTACTACGACGAAAAATTAATTTTTAAATGATACTAATTACTCTAAAAAATAGATAAAAAATCAATGCATTATCAACGCCAATAATGCTTACTTAATTTTGGTAATAAATACTAATTTACGTGAAAAAAATACGCCATGTACTATAAGGCGAAATTAATAGAGAAATTGTACTAAATTGTTAGGGAAAAACATAAAAAATCGCCATATTATTATTGACGCCATTGATACTTAATTATATTGGTAATAATTACTCATTAAAATTAAAAATAAGCTACGTTAAAAGTACTATTAATTGAGAAATGATACTAATCCGCATAAGAGAAGCGTAAAAAATCGCCAAACTATTATTGACGCCAATAATGCTTAATTAGTTTTGAAAATAAATACTAACTGAGAAAGAAAAAAAAAAAGGTTTATTCTCTTAAGTACAATAAAGTAAAATTAATAGAATAATGACACTAATTCGTTTATGAGAAATGTAAAAAAACACCGCATTATTATTGACGTAAATGATGCTAAAATAATTTTGGTAATAGGCACTACTCGTATTATGGAAATGATGCAGTTTTATATCATGTTTAGTTTTAGCAGTTTATTTTATATTTTATATATTTGTAGTTTATGGGTGCAGTACTAACTACGCAAATATAGGTACAATGCATTATAACCTGCATCAATGCTGAAAAGCTTAATATAGATACTGTGAAGAGAGGTTTTGTACGGTACCTTTAAAGAGGGATAAGTACCAAAGAAAATCGCGTGATTGTTGCAAATCTTGATTATCATGAGTTGGTCTCGAGCAATGCAAAATGATACTGAATACAGTTAATATTTAGTTTGAGGAACTACTATAAACGTGTTTTGCTTAATCGACTCATTTAAAGTCACCGTAAAAAATATAATATATTAATAGATTTAAGAAATGGAATTATTTAAGTTTTAATAATTGTGCTGGTACAGGTCTTTCAATTTTGTTCAGACTTCTCGTAGTGTTTAGTACTGATATGTTGGCTACTTACAACCCCCCCTCCTCTTACGAAGAATGGATATTCAGCTAGACTAAAATACCTTTTTTTTTATTTAGTATCTCTATGAGTGAATTTTTTTATGCTATACAAAAAATTCATTTTTTACGTAATTTTTCTTTGAGAGTGTTTCATAATGAAAAGGAGAACTTGAAACCAGTAAGTGAGGAACGAAGCTCATTAAACATTTAAAATGAAAAATGAGATTTTATGCAATTTTTAACACTCTACTTTTTACTTTCAGATTACAGTATGATTTCTGAAAAGTTTTTGAAACTGACTGAAATAAGTACATCAAAACAGGTAATTCCATTTTATTATTTAAAAAAAAAAAAAATTAAAAAAAAAAAAAAATTTAAAAATTCGAAAGAACGAAATACAAATTTTAATAAAGTTTGTTGATTTAAATCACAATTTAAATTATAATTTAAACAATAATTTAAATCAATTATTATTTTTTTTTAAATCATTGATTTTTTTTAAGACAAAGAAACCAGCAGTTTAAAAATTTACAAAGCATTTTCTTATGGATTTTCTAATTAAAATTCTGATTTTAAACGAAGACAATCTGGTTTAAGTCAAATGAATTGGATCTTTTACATTCTTGGAAAAAAAATAATAAACCCTGCATTTTAAGCCTAATCAAGCCCATGGAGGTATTGAGACTGGTAAAAGAGTTTTAAAGAATACAAGGCCGAAAAAAATAGATGAAAACTTTTAACCTAATGATTTGATTTTGATTTGATTTGACCTTTACATAATGGTTCCAGGAGTGAGTTAATTAATGAATACTAACGAAATTTTAGGTTGTAAAACCAGGCTCCAAAACGTACCTTCTCTGATTATAAATATACTTTTAACGATGGATTCTGTTTTCAAATTTACAAAATACGGGATAGTCGCATACGCTCATTTGTAAAGTAAGTTTCAGTGAAAATAGTTACAATCAGATATATATTAAAACATATATCTCTTTTTTGTTATTATTCTCTTTAATAATAATCTCATACATTTTGAATTTTCTACATTTTTACATAATTAAAAAATATGCAATTTTTAAAAAAAAAAAAAAAAAAATCAAAATCAGCTCACTTTTTTGAGACTGTTAAAATGATTTTAGAGAATACAAGGCCGAAAAATAAAATGGATTGGAGCTTTTAACTGAATCATTTGATTTTCACGTGATTTTACTTTATATGATAGTTTAAAGAGTACAACTTAAGTTTGCAAATTAATGAATACGAGCGAAATTTTAGGTTGTAAAATTAGGTTTAAAGACGTACTTTCTCTCGAACAAATATTTTCCCCCGATGGATTCTGTTTTCAAATCTTTTAAATATGGAATCGTCGCATTCTCTCATTTATAAAGCACGTTTTAGTGAAAATAGCCCCCCATCAAATATATATTAAAACATTTATCTCTTTTTTGCTGATATTTTCTCTAATGATCTCACGCATTTGGAATTTTGCAAATTTTTACATAATTGAAAAATACGTAATTTAAAAAAAAATTGAAATCCGCGTGCTTTTTTTGATCAAATTGTATGTAGACATTAATGAGATTAGGGTTGGGAAAAAAATGGACGAAAGTGTGCATTACCTAAGATGATTCCTTCTTACATGATAAAAAGATTCGACTTAAAAGAATGATATAAGAATACCCCTCTGTTATTAGAGAAACACATTCTTTAAAACATTCATTTACAAAACGGTTTTGCTTCAAAAATGTCCAAATTAATCCTCTCCAATCCTTCCAAACAAAGTCCGTCTTTTATGTCGAGTTTAACAAAATAGAATATCTCTAAAAATGAAAAAAAGAAGAAGAGATAAGGGAAAAGAATTTCGAATGTCTTCCGTTTGTTCACCTGGATATTCTGTAATCTAAGATGGCTCCTTAGTTTTCGTGTTATTGTTTTGGAAGGGTATGAACGATGGGGGAAAAAAAAAGAAAAATTTTCTTTTATTCATCCATTTCCGGTGAAGCTAAATATAAGCATTCTGGGTATTTGCTTACAGAGATGCGCTGCTCTTTTCAAATGTTGTCATAAAAGCGAGCCTTATTTCAACAATGTCGTTCTACAGCTTTCGTAAAAGCCATTTCTGAGATATAAAAAAAAAGGTATTTTTATCAACTTCTTTTTGTCTCCATTTTTCGTACTTTCTGAAAAAACACAAATGTAATTGTAGATTATTTACTTTTTTATTCGTAGGATCATATTTTTTTTATTTATTATGAAAAAAAAAAAACACAATTTCACACATTACATTAATATTGAGAAAAGTCCAGCACACAACACGAAAAAAAAAAAAAAAGAAAAAAAAAAAAAAAGAAAAAAAAAACCCACTTAAACCCTGAATATAAAGAATTGGCAGAAGGACATATTCTTGAGCAAATTAATCCTTGAATAAAGCTATGCAACTTAAAAGCATGAATTTCTATCATTCTCTAAATATACGTTTACATGTTTTGACATGTATGTGTATTAGTAGATTATGTAGACGCATTTGTGGCATTTATATATTTTTATTCGTTGGATCATAATTTATTTTTTTATAAGAAAAAAAAAAAATAATAATTTTCTGAAATTATTGAATTCTGAAAATACGTATGTGCAAATGCGCAAAATTTTTTGTAACTACATATGCGTAGAATATGTATTTGTTATTCGTTGGATCGTAAAAAATGTATGTTATAAATAAACACAATTTAACACATTACATTGAAATTAAGAGGGGTCCATCACAAAAGACACGGAGAAAACGCCACTGAATAACAAACTGAAAATAAAGAAGAAAAAAACCGGCATATTAACAGGCAAAACAAATTAATCCAACTTGGAGAAAACGCCAATTTCTGTTATTCTCTGAACAAAATCTGTTATTTTGTGTTTGAACACTGATGAAAATTTTTTCGCTATTTTGTGTTTATTTCCCCTCCCTCGGTTGTTTAGCATTATTCACATGTAACTCAATGTTAAAATTTTTTTTTTTCTTTTTAAACGTATCCTTTTTAAGCACACGGCGATACTATGATTGAATTCAGTGGTCGGAAAAACTACATTATTCTTGTAGTTTACTACAACCACAACTACTTTTTTTAATGTAGGGACTACAAACTACTTTAGGACTGTAATGACTACTTCAAGAAACCGAACTTTGCTGTATTAATTAATTTACACTTTATGTTCGAAATGGTTTTGAGTAAAAAATTGACTTATATTAAGTATGAAAAATTATTTAGAAATATTTATTCATGTTTACATGAGAGCAATTTTGTTATTCTAAACCATTTCTTTCGAATTTTTTCATTTATTCTTCAAATTTTTATGCCTTTCAAGAGATGCTAGGAAATTATCAAATACTTGTAAGTTCATTAAGTGTTTAATGCACTTTTATTTTCACTACGAAATTAGGTACATCGAAAGTATTTTTACTTTCTTCGAAATTTCCTCAATGTTTTACGAGCCTTCATTGGCATGTGAAAGTGTGACCAAAGAGATAAATTATCGATTATTCATTATGGCAAACTTAAATACATAACTTTAAATACGCAATTCTTGTTAACTCACAGTTACAAGGGCATTTAAAATTGTGTCCTTTGACACACCCACGCAGACTTTTACCCATCCAATTCGAAAAATTAGCTGTGTTAGAACTATGTTTAAAAAAAAAAAAAAAATTAAAAAAAATATTCGAAAAAAAAGTAATAAAGTTCAAAGTATGTGAAAATTTTTGTGTAAAATTTGGTTTAATCGCTCCTTATCGAACTCAACTGAACAACAAGTTCGAAGTAATTCTTTGAGATCAACATTTCTATTTTTTACACTTTTCATGCCATTCAGGAGTGATTATTTCTGTTATGGCACCTTCTCCATACTCAGCAATAATGTTATAAACCGCTTTTTCGGCCTCAGAATCTTGATTAAAAGCAGGTAGAAGGAGGTGCCGAAAATAAAATTTTATTTTTAGATGTGACATTCATTTTAATGATTAGAAAATGAATGTAAATGAACTCGAACAGCTACAAAAAGAAATCATAGATTTCGGAAGAAAAAAATAACTTTTTTTTCAAATAATCTAAAACATGAAAAATGAAAAAAAAAAAAAATATGAAAAAAAGGCATTTTCTGACTTACGAATTGTTAAAATTTAAAAAGATGGCGGGAACCTATTTATCAACCCAGTATTATAGTTCAATGTTGAATCTTCAATGCCAGAATAAGGTATTGTTAGTGATTAGAATCGAATATTATTTTTATAATGACTCACAGGAAGTGTTCGACAAGCGGTTTTGATTGAACTAAATTGTTTTTTTTTTTTTCTATCTGTCTAACAGCCTATATTTTATTAACTCTCAAAACGATAGTTTTTCAGCTTTGATCGCAAAAAGGAATTCAGCAGCAAAGGGTGAGGGAGAAAAAAAAAGGCCGGTGCAGAAAAGAAAAGATTTTTTTTTTTTTGTTCTCAACGGGTTCTCATCTAACGAATTGATATAATTATAAATAAAGTTGTAAAAGACAATGGCCCTAAATAGCTTTAGTGAAGAGTTTATCGCCTTCCATCAAAATGATGACGGCGCTATAGAATAAGGAAACGGCTGTTTCCTGTACTGCCCTTCCTCCTCCCTACTCTTTAATTGTTGTTCCAGAACAAGAGAAGGGATGACTGAAAACACAAACAGCCCTTCTTAAAGACAGTTCATCTTTCATTGTTTCCTATGTTGTGAATTTTTTCCGATCCTTGTACCCTGCTTAAACATTCGAAAATAACAAACTATTGCAATTTTAACTAATTCCACCCAGAACACCCGATATGAGAAATTCCAACTCGAATATTTGATATGAAAAATTCGTGTACCCAAATTTCCGATATCAGAAATTCAGACAAGAATATTCGATATGAAAAATTTGTGTCCTCACCCGCATTCGATATGAGAAATTCGTATATCCAAATATTCGTATATAAAAATTCGAACTTGAATATTTGACATAAGAAATTCGAACCTGAATATTTGATATTTGAAATTTCAACCCGAATATTTGATATGAAAAATTCGTGCACCCGAATTTTCGATATCAGAAAATTAATTTAGACAAGAATATTCGATATGAAGAATCTGTGTACCCGAATACTCGATATGAGAAATTCAACCCAAATTTGATTTGAGAAATTCGAACTTGAATATTTGATGTGAGAAATTCGTGTTCCCGGATATTCGATATAAGAAATTCGAACTCGATTATACGATATAACGAATTCGAACTTGAATATTTGATATGAAAAATTCCAATTTGAATATTCAATGTGGGAAATTTGTGTACCTGAAGATTCGATAAGAGAAGTTTGAACCCAAAACTATGATATGACATGTTTGTGTATCTGAATACTTGATATGAAAAATTGATCCCGAATATACGATATGAAAAATTCGAACCCAATTATTGGATATGAGAAATTCGAACCCAATTATTTGATATGAGAAATTTAAATTCAATGTTTAATATGAGAAATTCAATGCCGAATATACGATATGAAAAACTCAAACCCGATAATTCAGTATGAGAAATTTGAATCTGAATATTTAGTATAAGAAATTCGTGTGACTAAATATTAGATATGGGAAATTCGAACTCAAATAATTGATAAGAGAAATCCCAACCGGAATATTTGATAAGAAAAATTCGTGCACCCGAATTTTCGATATCAGAAATTTAGACAAGAATATTTAGTATGAAAAATCTGTGTATCCGAATACTCGATATGAGAAATTCGTGCATCCAAATATTTGATATGAAAAATTTAACCCGAATTTGATTTGAGAAATTCGAATTTGAATATTTGATATGAGAAATTCGTGTACCCGGATATTCGATATAAGAAATTTGAACTCGATTATACGATATAACAAATTCGAACTTGAATATTCGATATGAAAAATTCGAATATGAGAAATTCGTGTGCCAGAATATTCGATATGAGAAATTAAAACCCGAATATTCAATATGAGGTATCCGCGAAACCAAATATTTATATTGACTTTTCAGAAAATATAGCTTATCTTTAATTTTTAAGTTTCCTAATTCTTGTCGGATAGTTTCAAATAATTTTATTTACGTGAATTTAAAAACTGCCATTTTATATTTAGAAGTTTATAAAAATAAACGTGTTCTAATATAATTCTAATAACGAGCATAAATCAGTTTTTAATTAAATAAAAGTTAAATTTTAAATAGTGTTGTGATTATTTTTAATAATACTTGAAATCGTGAAACTTAACAGTATTCTGAATGGATTAAACATATAACATTAAGCAACCTTTTCGGAAAGACATTCTATGGCTTTATTTTGCATTCTTCAACGTTTGAGCTTCATTTGCATTTGTCTTCCAGAAATTTTCAAATAAACTCAAAGAGCAAATAATATAAAAGCCACAAAATGGGGATAAAAACTTAAATTTAGCGGTTATTGATTTATGATGAAGAAGTTGTCGCTCAATGTTTAGACATCATAAAATCGCTCAATTTATTTCACCCCAAAAAGTCAGAAAAACTACTCCCATAAGGCTTCGCCGTCAAAATTAAAACACATCAAAAAACCGCCTAGAATGGTTGGCGTGGAAGGATTTGTTAATAAAATTTTCTCCCAAAAGAAATACGTATGGGGGAAGCACTCTTTTTCATAAAATTAAAACAAATTAATAAAACTGCCAAAGTTATAAGCAACCTGAAGCAGCCATTTTGGCTATTGCATTATGGGAATTCTAAGGCGAATGTGAACCTGGGAGTACTTTTTAAACTCATTTTTATGTAGCTCGGGAGTTAAGTACGGGTTTTATTAAATACATTCCAAGCGACTGCACTTTTACATTTTGTACTCCATTTGTGGTTTTATTTTTACCAAGGGGAGGAACTTTTTTTTATTTTTTATTATTACTCAAGGGTGTATGTTGGATTTTTATGTTCTTATTTATTTATTTTTAAACCTCTGAAGGAAAAAAAAAAAATCGAAATTGGGGAAAAGTATTTCAAGACTTGCTTCGCTTATTTTTCCCTGTTTTGCGTTATGTGCGGTTTTATGGCTGGAATTCTGCAGTTTTTCGTCAAGTATGCATCGGTATTTTTCGTGCTTCGGAAGTATTTTTATGCATCTTTTTTGGTTCTTTCGAACATTTTGCTCTCGCGCGTAAAACTTTTGAGGTCTTTACTGCGGTTTATATTAAGTTTTGATCTCAGTGCTCTGAAGAAATCATTTTTTCTTTTTTTTGGGGGGGGGGTCCTTTTATTATTGGCGCCGGTCTGGATATTGAAATTGAAAAGCGCAGACAATATGTCTATAAATAGTCTATTTTGGTCATAAATAAAAATGACTACATAAAAACTATAATTGACTCTCTTCTATGGAGAACGTTCAATATTGATTCTTTGGACTTGACAATATAGTAACTTGACAATATTAATAACATGCGATAGCATTGCTTTATAATATCTAATTTCAGTTAACAAAATGAAACAAAAAAATATACTAAAGTATTAACTAGTGACTTAATAAACAGGTAATTGGAAGGATCACCATAATCACTTCGCCGATACGATCACTTTTCTAACTTGATCGAATGGTGATGTGGCGAAATGAGCTGTAAGCTAAGTGATCGTGCCGATGAAGTGATCATCTCCCCGAAAAGATCATGTTATCGAAATGAGCTATCGGCAAAGTGATCGTGCGGACGAAGTGTTCATTTCAGCGAAAAGATCGTGATATAGAAATGAGCTATCGGTAAAGTTATCGTGTCGGCGAAATGAGCTGTATGCTAAGTGATCGTGCCGACGAAGTGTTCATCTCAGCGAAAAGATGGTGTTATCAAAATGAGCTATCGGTGAAGTAAGTGATCGTGTCGGCAAAAAGAGCTGTAGTCAAAGTAATCATGTCGGTGAAATGATCGTGCCAGCGAAGCTGTAAGTGAAGTGATTGTCGGCGATGTAAACTAAACCCAATTCATATTCATATAATTCTTCGTAGGTCAACAAGAAAAGCGGAGGAAAAATATTCTAATACTCAAGACTCTTATAATCAAGGACGATAGTAAATTTCCACCACCTTCAAGTTACATTAACAAATGTTTCAATTAACAAATGTTCAAGTTACATTAACAAATGTTCAAATGTTACATTAACAAATGTTTAAAATGAAACCAAATCTAAAACATTCCCTACCAAAATATTTAAAATCGTCAAATTTGGTAATATTATAGTTTTGAACATATTAGAGTAATTAATAATTTCCTACTTATTGCCAGACATTGACGATCAATTATGATATGTTTAACAAATATTGAAAAAATAAAATTTATTGATTTTGGCTAAATGATGGAGACTGGTCGCCTTTATTGAGCTAGGGATTTTCTCTGTATCGGCCGGACATGTTTTATTTTATAAATATGGTATCACTTTCATTTATGTTAGCAAAATGGTTTAAGCTATTATGAGCATCATATGTAAATACTGATTAGAAATCTAACTCCGATCACTTAAAATGCATTAAAACATGTTATGTTGTACAGTGCACCAAGAAAAAAAAAATCTCTGAATAACTTTTGATCTAATGATCGGATCTTCACGGACTCAATTTCAACGGTTCGAAGAAGTAACCTCAAATATGTAAATTAATTAGTGCTGACGATTTAAGATGCGAAATGAGGCGCATAAACGTACTTTCTCTGAATAAACATACGGATTTGGATTTTTGATCACCAAAATATAGGGTGTAGCCGCAATCTGGAAAATATGGTCCCAGGTCAGGAGAGCGGTTCAAAGTTTGAACCGCTTAATGTTAAATTTACTTTATGCGAATTTCACTATACCTCGAGAACTTTTTTAATTGAATTGAAAAAATTTTGCACACAAGTATAAAATTCATTTATCCAAAGATAATTAAAGGCAAAATAAAAATTTTAGTAAATATTTATTATTATTTTTTTATATATTTAATATGAGTAAAAAAACTCTAAACTGTAAGGTATGCAGTCTTTTAATTAATTTTTTTGAATATAATCTTATATAATTTTACAAACTTTGGATCGCTCTCCTGACAAAACTATGTGGACCATACTTCCCAGAGTGTCGCTACCCCCCCCCCCCGATATTTTAGCGGTCAGAAATCAAAATATGTTGATTTAAAGTTATATTTATTCAGAGAAAGTACATTTTTGTGTCCGATTTCTTAACTTAAAATATCGTCGGCACTAATTAACTAGCCTATTTGAAGACACCCCCTTGAGCCATTAGGATTGAGCCCCAGAACGTGAAGATCCGATCATTAGATCAAAAGTTATTCAGGGTGGTCCTTTTTTTGTTCACTGTACATTGTCTAACTTGAAAGAATAAATTTGATTTTATATTTCATTACTCATGATATGTTTTCAATAAATCGAATGAACGGAATTTTTTTTGTACGATTTGAAAAATTCGTAAAATATTGTCTCAATATGAATTTCATGGTTAAACCACCAGCCCTCTCATAGCAAGTTAAACTAGCACATGCAGAGGAATTAGCAGTCGGCTTATCCGAGAATTTGGTTGTAAAAAAGCATACAACAATATGTTTTAATAACGCTGATTTGACACATTTTCAAATACTATTAATTATATCTATTAATTATTTGCATCGCAGAAAAGTAATTTGTACATTTTAGAAATTTCCTGAATTATCTCATTGTAAAAAGTGTGTTTTCAAACTTCACGAAATATACTAAATAGTTACCGGAGGCAGTATTCATAGATGCCCTGATATTCGTTGATTTTTAGCTTTTGTCTTGCTATTTCTGATTTTTGTATCTGTTTCTATAAATACAAATGAGGATTTTAAAATAATTGGTTTGAAGAATCAATCGATACAATATATTTTTAATTTAATTAATAGTTCTTGTAAAAATCGCAAATCTTGAATATTTAAACATATGGCCCGTCCACTAAACATATATAGGTGAAACATATCTTCACCGGAAGTAATCACTGTTTCAAACTTTTTGAGAATTCAGTAATTTTACGAGAAAAATACTAAATTGAAAATTTAACATTATCACATTTTTTAGGGAGATGAATTCAGAGGTTATTTATAAATTTCAGCAAATGCAGAAACAAATCTTGTAGCTTCACAATGATCGATTCTAATGAACAACAGTTATCATACCATGAAATTTTTGAAAAGTCATTTAAGGTATTGGTATAAAAGTTATTCGCTGTATTACTTTCGTATAAATATGTTAAGCAACATATCTAGACTAAATATAAGCAACATATCGAGTTTTTCGAGATTATTGAAACTTGCTTTAAAAATTGATTACGGAAGCCTTGAACTCAATTACAAATTTTAATGAAATATTGTTATGCGGGAATATTTACTAATGGGTACTGGTTTCTACAGCTGTATAAAAAATTTCTATACATTGATCTCAAATTAATTTGAGTTGTGCAGTGCTCTGTTAAAAATACTATTCGGAAAACAGTTAAAATTTTCTGCTCTAAACTAAGTAACTCTGAAATTAAAAATGGTATAGTATTTTATAGTTCTTTTGCAATTAAACTTTCTTTTCTTATAATTAATTATAGTAAATAATACTTTTTTTTTAACTATTCTCTTTTTGAAACTATTCTAGTATATATAGGGGAGAGTGGGGTCAATTGTAACAGGGTACAAATGTAACAGAGCAGAAATTTCGAGTGTCGGGTTCTAGATTTGGTTCCTAGGTGGCGCACAAGGTGTATTTAATAAATCTACATGTACACCCCTGCTGACAACCATTTTTATGTGCTTTTGAAAGAGTTACATCACAAAAGATATTTTCACGCTACGTAAGTACTTTTTTTGGTATTAGAATATTATATTGTAACAAAGTTATTTTGCTTAAACAGATAAAAATTATTAACCGAATATGTAAGTGGACACCTTAATTAATATTTCAAAAAAAAAGAAAAAGATTAGTTTTGTTAATTAACTAGCATTGCTTTTAACAAATGAAGCTGAAATGGCGTCTTGGGGGAAGATTGTTACAATAAGTAAAGGGACGAATGTAACAGCTGAAAATAAATAATCTTATGTTTACAAACCATTACTTAACTCTTTAAGAGCCACCAATAGTTTTCTATATCATTTATATTATGTTGCATGTGCATTATTTTATTTGTCACCTTTCACAGAATAAATTAAAATTTTTAACCCCTTAAAGTTAAAAGTTTAACCCTTTAGGTCTCTGCTCATTATTATTTTTACTCCTAAAATATCACTACTATTTTGATCAATAAAAAATATATCACAACTATGATAATATGTATAATTAACTATGTTTTAGTTGAATTTATGAACTGTTACAATTGACCCCGTAAGTGGGGACAATTGTAACAAGTGAACGACTGTCAAAAATGGTTAATAACTGATATAATAACATTTAAAATAAGGTTTTTTTTTTTTTTTTTCTAGTAGAGGATAGTCTACTTTACTCGTCTGTCAATTAATACTAATAATATATTGGATTTTTTGTCAGTTAAAAATAGTTAAGTAAAAAATTTTACAATTGACCCCACTCTCCCCTACTGTTCAAAAAATGACTTTTTTTTATTATTTAAACCATTACAATGCTTTCATGTGCCGGTTGCCAATGAAAATAAAATAATGAAGCTATTTTGGCTAATAATGTTAACTTTCCCCTAATTTGAGGCAAGAAAGTTTTTTAAGTTTTAAGTATAAGTTTTTTTTATTTTTAAAACATAGAAAAAAGACACCCTCTCCCAAAAATGTTTTTATTTATTAATTTTTTTTTTTTAAAAATTACTTCATCCTTTTATAAGGAAGACGAGTAGGGATATTTTCTTAAATCTCTTATTTTTTATTCTAATAAGCTTCACAAATCGAATATCAATCATCTGCTCAATCAAGTCATAGCGTGCTCAGAACCGATGATGTCACAAACTGCATGTCTGGCAGCAGCCAATATCTCAACATCAAGAGTCCAGGTAATGAGGCAGGACGGAATCAAATCTTCTTAATGACCCCCACTATATCAATTAAGTCAAGAAATGGACGTGGAGGGGGGCATATAATAATAATCAGAAGGGGGTATACGCCCCTTTGCCTTACAGATGATGCGCCTTGATTGAGATAAATGAGATTGACTGTTCCGGGGCTTTGATTTATATTAGGGCAAAACAGCCACCGCAAATGATATTTGTGGGCGAGGGTTGTTCTAAAAAGGTTAAGCACCCCTTGCCAGCGTTGCCGCACGAAACTGGAATCACGTTTCATTAGCTTGCTATCCTATAGTGTGTTAAAAAAAAATTATATTTGATTTTTGTATCACTTTTTTTGGAGAAAAAATAGAAGTTTTTACACAATTGAACTAGGATGGACAGTGCGCAAAAAGTAAAAAAAGAAAAAGAAAAAAAAAAAAGACGAAAAAAAAGAAGAATACTCTGAATAACCAGTGATCGAATGATCAGATATTCACATACTAAGGCATGAGCTTAATGTTTCTAGGGAATGATCTTTACTATGTTAATTTATTAGTGAATTTATGAAATAATTCAATTTGTGAATGCATTCATGAATTGATTTTATCAAATTAACGAAATCATCAAACTTTCAGAAACTTATTTTGACACGACAAAAATGGTTCCGAAAAACTCAGAAAACTTTATTTAATATCATGTTTCCGACCGAAATAGAGAAACATTTATTTCCAAAAGTAGGAAACTGTGAGTGTAGCGTAGCTACCACTACAACTATTCAGTTCCGATTCGCTAGTATATAAGACATGTTAACTCGATTCGATCATTAGGAACCTTTAGAAAGACGGTTGCCTAGCCACACATGTGTGACTCGAGGGTGTGATCTGAACACACCTGCCTCGACTAACATTCCTACCTCGAGTGAAACGCCCTCTTAGATTTGAACACACCTAGTTCGATGGATGGTTCAAAATGAAAAGTTAACTTGCTATTTGACTGCTATATTGTCCTCCTTGTTACTCAGTCTCGATCACACACAACGTAGCCTGTAGCCACTCGACTGCTAATTGCAACACAGGAGCAACCACGTTCACAACCGTGATCTTAATACTGCTCTCACGACCAGCACTCAAAGCCCGGTGATTTTAATGCAGCTCTACCGGCCTCTTACAAAACATCGATAAATCAACTAGTTGTATCCATTCACCAAATTTTATCACAGATAAAATTCTGGAGGGGGAGTCATGTAGCGTAGCTACCACTATAGCTATTAAATTTCAACTCACTAGTATATAAGGCATGTTAACTCGATTACATCTTGAGATACCTTTTGATAGATGACGGTAGACATTGTTGGTAGCCTAGCCCTACAGAAAAAGGTTACCAAAATATTAAGAAATGTTTTTGAAAACTACACCGCAGCTGCTACATGTACCGTAGCTGCTCCATATATTCAGAAACATTTGGGGATTTTTTTACATTGCTTCAACATTAAAAAATGACTGTTTTGAGTTGGTAGGAAATTGTATACTTATTGAATTTGTTTTTCATGCCTTTGGACTGAGGGCATAAAACAATATGAAAACAAATCTTTTATAATTCAAACACTGACCTGTAATCTATCCTCTCCTAACCAAAATTTATGGACCAACATATTTTTGCGAAATCAGTCTTTATAGTTTTTTCATGGGGATTTATTCTGTCTGGATCAAGCAGTTTTGATCACATTAATGGAAAACATATATCATATATATTTGTTTCTTAACTTCTGGTCACTGTTTGACCACAAAATATCCCATTTGGCTTCGTATTGATTTAAAAAACAATCACTTAATAACTGCACAATCACTTATTTGATGCAAAATAATCGTTGGGAGTTGAATGTGAGGCTGAAAGAGTAAAACAGGAACACACTGTAAATAACGACAAATAATTTTTATTAAGGTTTTTTTTTTTTTAAAACTGTAATTATATTTAGACACAATTTAAACATAAAATTCGACCGCATCCGCATAATTACTTGAAATTAATTTTAAAGGAACACAAAATTTTGTAAATCATTAACGATTTATAATTTTTTTTCTTTTTTTTGCTTAAAAGGTAAGTGGAATTTTTGTTCTCCGTTTAGCGGTAACGTATTAACATATTTAATTATCAAATTATTTTTAAGGCATTATTAAAATTATACTAGCAATTTTGTGTTAATTTGAAAACAAGTCTATTTGTTTTGATCTAAAATATTCAACACATTTTCATCCTGTATTTTACACAGAAGCGTTTCATTTCTTCATTAATTTGTCTAAAACTCTGACATAAGCTTCATACAATGATTTAAAATATTGATACTTAAAATATCAAAAATCAACTTATCACAACTTAATCTTCAACATCGAATAATGTCTTTAGCAACACTCGTAAATAAGAGCCGATTAACTATCTAAGTTTTATTTTACATTAAAAATAGTGTGCCAGATATTTCCTATTGGAAAACATTTCTTCATTTTTATTTTTAAAATACTACTCATAAATTAATTAATTTGAATGTCAGGATTTGCAAATTTTTGTTTTAAAAAAATGTCAAAATCTGATGAATTATTATCAGGGCATAACACGAAAAATGTAGGATTAAAAGTTTAAACCAGTATATATATGGGAACACCATAAAGTTCGTTAGAAAGAAAACATTTTTTACCTAAACGTTTTAAAATAAATTTAATTAAATTAACCGTGAAATATAGTATTATAATATGCAATAAAATTTAGTAAACGTGGCAAAACTTGATGATTTTATTACGAATTTTTAGAGCATAGCCTAAAACCCAGTTATTCGGTTAAATTTACTTTTACGTTTTGTATTTTTTTCTAAATGCAGGGGATTTGGAACCATAATTTTGAAAAACCCTAATTTCCGGTTGACCATTACCATATCAACGGAAAAATTACCAAATGAATAACAGTATATTTCGATTTATATACCATATTTTTTTTCTTTCTTTACCAGAAATGTCCTTAGGTTACCCGAAATTTTTTTTTCCCCGTGTAGTAACTCCCACTTGTTTTAATCGATAGTTAAAATTAATTTTGATGTATTTCAATATTTGCTGAGATTCTCCTTTGTATTGATGAGTCATAGTCTCATTATAAATTTTTTTTACCCTTTCCATTTAATGACAATTTTTGACCCCTAAATATACAGTTTGCCGACATTGGTGCCAAAGACATATGCATACTGCTGACGATTTATGAAATATTGGCATTTCATAGAATGCAAGGTGTTTATAGTAAAAGTATGAAATATGATAATTATTATTTTATTTTCTTTATTATTATATAGAATTCCCAGAAAAATTCTATAGAGCAAATTCTCTTCAGGAAAATTATGTAAGTATGAGAAATTCACATAGTCAAAGTATTGCCTATAGGCTTATTAGCCGTTTGATCAAATGTCTGGAAAGTGTGTGAAACGTAAATCCTATCATACTGTGCTATTTTTTATGACTCATTCTATAGAAAACCTAGATAGTGTTAAAAATATTAATTGATTCATATTTTGTTGGTTTGTCATTTGCCATTCCATAGAATGATTTGGCAAAGTGCGAGATTATAATCGTTTCATTGCCGTTTTCTCATTAGTCTATCTATTTAATGCCTAGTCAATGTGAGAAATATTTATCGTGTCATATTTTATCCGGTTTTTCATTTGTCAATCTATAGAAGGCGATGTGAGAAATATTATTACTTTTGATACATTATCGATTTGTCTACCTGCAGAATGACCGGACAATTTGTGAACTATCAATGGTTTAATATTCCAGTGATGGCTGGAATTCTAATTCCGCACCCGGCTCGAATCGACACAATTATTACGTACAAAATATCCTCAGTGATAGACGGCTCATGGTTTAAAGTCCCCTTGCCGTTAGGCTAACCGTGGAAGGTTTTCGTGGTTATTTGTTCTCCAAATAACGCAAATGCTGGTTAGGTCCATCAAAAAGGCCTCCACGAAGGCAATTACTTGACAAAGGAGTTTCCTTGTATTCACATTGACAAATGATTGGGTTCAAAATTACAAGTCTGCAACAAAATTACAAGTTTAATATTTCATTATTTAGTCATTAGTCTTAGTCATTAGTCATGCAATAGAATGCTAAAGAGAGGCATGAATCGTTGCCAAGTTTGCCTGTCTTTTTATATAAGTCATTTTATCGTATAAAACGTACCTTACAACGTATAACATATTACTCATTTCGTACTTTTTCGATCGGTTTTAGATATTCTTTAGAATGATTAGGCATTCTATAGAATACCACATTTGATACATTGACGATAACGTATATTAAGACAAAGCACATGATGGACAATTTAAAATTTTCCTTTATCTATTACCATATTTGGATTTTCTTCAACAGGGAGATAGTAACACAGCTATGTTCATCAATTAGAACTTTTTCAAAGCTATATTATGATCTCTTTTACTTTTGTAGCTCATTTTTATTGATCAAGGGCTCCAAGATTTATAGCAAGTTATGCGAGCTTTTATTTCCAAACTTTTATGACGTTTCAAACTTGATTGATCGCCCCCGAGTCGCCAATGAAAAGCTTTATGAACGGGAAAGGATATAACTCACTTCCCATGTGGCTTTCATCCTCATTCTTGAATGAGTTTAATATTTTCATCAACCCTTTTGACACTTATATTCTGAACACAGATATGTACTCTTCAAACAAAAGAAATAAATTTTTTGATCACTTTTGACTTGATTAACCAAAAGGCACTCGTCGTCTGTTATGTAACAGTTGATTTGTATAGGGACAAGACCGAATGAAGCTCCCTCTCTCGTTTCATTTATTAAAATCAAAAATTTGACATATGACATAAAGACAAATAAATCTTCATCTTTCTTTACCATCATGACCTTTTCAATTGCAATTTTGTGGTTAAAAATTTTTGAATTTATAATCTTTATTTGCATAACCTTTAGTAAAATATCTACATTACCCCAGTCAGCTATATCTAAATCAACTTCAAATAGCATTCAAAAGTGTTCGAAGCAAAGAATACAAACAATCGAAAATAAAAGTGTAGAAATATTTTTTATATAAAAAAACAAAGTGCGCTAAAAGTATATAATGTTAAAAGACTTAAAATACTGGAGTTGAACAGTCAATTAATTTCAAATAAATAAGTTAAAATAAGATAGTTAAAGATTTCAAATACACAGACCAGTCAATTGATATAAAATAAATAAATTAAAATCAGATAGGAAAAAGTGACATAACATTGGAAGCCTAAAATCAAAGAGAAGTTGAAAGATTAAATCTAACCAGTAGCTCGAGTTCATGAAGCCAAAGATAGTTCAAATAAGTATTTCAAAAGCTGTACAGTCATAGTTTATATTGTTCTTAAAAATTCAGCAAAATAATGATTTTCCTCTTAAAAATTAAAAGCACTAAATATTAGATTAATCTTGACCGTGAAATCACCACTACCATCAGCAGATTGCGGACGGGGCACATGAAAGGTATGAAGATCATGCCCGACGGCTCTAGAACCTACGCAGATTGCTCAGCTGGATCCGAGGCACCCTTTATACCGAAAAAACCGGAGATGTGGCCAAGGCTGTGCTCCATGCCTTCGGTCCCATTTGACTTGTACTTTAACTTTTCTGCACTTGTCAAACGACAACAACAGCAGCAACAACTACAACTAAATATTAGAATTATTTAAAATCTTTGTATTGCACAGTTAAAATTATTGATAACAGTTCAGCAAATACAGTTTTGTATTAACTTGTTGTCTTGCTGTATTTATAGTTTTCAAAAATTATGGATGTTTTCCTAATATTTTAATAATGCCATAAATTTATGAGTTCTAAATTTGTTTTCTAAAATCAGATACAATTTTTTATTTTCATAAACACAATGAAAAATAGCAGTATGTAGTGAACAAGCAACGAAAACTCGAATTTTAGTGAAAAAGGGAGTTTAAACTAAATTGTATTTTATCTTTTAAAGTTTAGCGCGCTTTAACTGAATGCTATGTCCTGCTAACGTGCATAGTTGGTTTAAAAAACATTTAACACTGGAATGAAATATACATTTTTGTTAGTAATTTTCTTCGTAAGTTTCGTTACGTTTCAAAAGCTCTAAAATAGTTAATAAGGGAATGAAATATAACGGCAATATTAGTATGCTAAACGATCAAACAAAATATAATTAAATGACACGTGTATCTGCTAAAAAAGATGAAAATAGAAGCTATTGTTTGAAAAGTATAGTTAAGTATTATTGAAAAATAATTGAACAATAGGATAAATTAAAATAGGGTAAATTAAATAATAGAATAAAATGCAGTGGGATTAAATTGGATTGATTAAAAAATGGGATGAAATGCAATCGGAATTAATTGGGTAAATTTAAAATTAATAAGACATACTATGCATAATATTTCCAAAGATATTTAAATAAATAAATAGTCGGATAGAATTAAATAGGATAAACTAATCAATATGTTAATATACTGGTTTTACAAATTGTTTGTTGGAAACAGTTATTTTCGGTAACCGTTAAAACTTAAAAGTTATCTATTCTAACCATTTGATATTGGAATTCAGACGGAGTTTAAAGCCAGAAAAAAAAGCGAAAGAAAGAAGGAAAATTAATTGCTGCAAGTCAAATGACTGATTTTATGCCGCACTTAATGCATTATTTATTCAAAATACTTCCCTTTATCTGTTGTTTCTTTATTTCCGGCAATGAGAGATCTTAAACAGAACAGAATGAAGCTGCTGTCAATTAAACAACAATGTAGCCGCTTTTGTTAACACACGCCGAATCTGTGTGTAGTTGCGCCAAAAACCGGGTTAACTGTTTTTGTCACGCGTTTAGTTTAGTGAGATGTCAGCTTAACTTCTAAGTATAGTAATGAAGGAACTTTTTTTTCAGTTCTTAGCAAGAGTGAACGACCAGAGCACAGATGCGTACTTTCATTACTTTATAAAAGCACCCGTTATTTAAAATGACCGTTATATTGCAACAATTATAATAATGGAACTGTTTCAAAAATAAAATATCTAAAAAATATATATGCTCTAAAAATAGCTAGCAATTTGGGAGCGCGTCATATCGCGCGTTGAATCATAATATTTGTTTTAATTTGCAGATACATTAATAATGTGCTAAAATGAAACCACAAAGAAATCCGCTCTAAGTGTGGACACTCTTGCCAAATAGTTTCAGCACCACGCTACGGTAAAAAGTTGAACTATTAGTTAAATATCAATTTCTTTAATTATTTTTTATTAAATTTAGAAAGCATTTTTAATTAAATTAAGGCTGTAATCTGTTAGTTATTTGCTTTGTTTTAGTTTTATAAAATGCTTAGATGATAATTCTTGGGCGTGCCTTGTGTTAATGAAGGCAATGGTACATTTTGTAAAGTAAATTACGATTCATTTTAAATATTATAATTTTTGGCTATTTATTTCAATTTATTTCAATATTGAATAAAATACGTAAATTTATGACATGAAATAAAAATTTTATTAAACAAATAGTAGAATTAACACAGAAAAGCGTTGTAATAATTTTAAAATTTTCTTTCTTTTCTCAGCTCGGCTTTATCATAAAACGGCATAAAATTATATAAAGTGAATAAAATTATATCAGAAACATTTTTTACGAATAATGGAACTAAAAATCTAAGATATAAAATTTCGAAATGATTAGAAATTTTTTTATTTATACACAATTGTACAATCTGAAGAAATTTCAAAACAGTAACACTAATTCACACAAACATATCTTTATTCCATAATTTAAGTTTATATGAAACAAAAAAAAATAAAAAAATAATAAACTCAACTTCCGAATTATTATTCTTTAAAACTATAAATCTCAGAACAGTCTAAAAAAATACATAAATTCCAGATTTATAGGATTAAAAATTCTAAATTTTTCTTTATATAAAACACTTATAAGATCTATTTTATTGCATGCATCTGAGACATGGTTTTAATCGTAAGGAGACATGGGCCTTAACCATGAGACATGAGCCATAATTAGAGATGAGGAGACGTTTGAAATTTTCGAGGGAAAAGTCTTAAGAAGTATTTGTGACGTAACTCAGATGGATGCATAATGGCGATGGCGAACAAATTTAGAATTATATAAAATCTTAAATGAGTCTAATGTCGTGAAATACTTGAAAATCCTAAGGACACAATGGGCCGGATATCTGGTTAGATTGCAGAAATATAGAAACTGTCGGAAGTTATTTCTAGCCAAACATATAGGAACTAGGTGAAGAGGGAGAACTTATAACCGTCGGTGAACAGCCGACCCGATTTTTGGGTTTACGACTACTAATGTTCAATTGCGTAGTCTTGTAATTTTGAACCCAATCCAGAAGACAAGGGAACTCCTGGATCAAGTATTGAGAGAAAATAACCTTCATGAAGGACTTTTTGAGGAAATTAACCTGCATTTGCAAACTTTTTTTTCGCGTGGTGGACAACGAAAACCTAAAACAAACTGAGCTATAAGTTAAGAAGAATTGAAAGGTTAAAAGCGGACTTTGTGATGGAACTAACCAGCATTTTCGTTACATGGTGAGAAAAACCACGAGAACTCCCCATGGTTAGCCTGGAGGGGAAGGAGACTCTAACCCATGATCCGTCTACAACTGAGGATATTTCACGTCAGTGCTGTGGTCGGTGCAAGCCGAATGTAGAATTCGTATCAACTGGCATTCGAACCCGGTTCACCTCATTGGAAGGTGAATGCTCTATCCCCTGAGTCATCGCGACTTAGAGGGAGACCTTGCCATAGTTGAATCGACTGTCTCGATAAGGACATTTTGGAAACTAATAATTGGAGGACAGTCGCTAAATGGAGAAAAGCCTGGAAAAACTTCGAGACAAAAAACCAGGGCCCACCCAGGACTCATGCCACTGAAGAAGTTATATTCCTTCACACTACACACTAAAAATATGATCGTGACAAAAAATGACAGACACTAAGTCATATACCGCAGAGCATCAACCATTGATATCTCCTTTCGTTTTAGGGTTACTAGAGGGCGCAACATCCCGAAAGATTAGTAGAAACTTTAAGAAAAACGTCGTAATGACGTCTGAACATGTCCTTTACCATTATTGCTCAAAATTTAAGCATATTATTGTACTTGTTATCAACTTGAACGGAAATATGGTTTTCAATTTAATAACTCTTTAGGGTTGCAGCAAATTAACCTGCTATAGTTCAAGGTACCTATATTATAGTTCAGCTTTGAACCAATTTTTTTTTTATTGTCAAGAATCTTATTTATCTGACACAAAGTACATGGAAAACATGAAAATGTCTCATAATTACGGGAAAATTTTTTTTGAAGTATATTTGAAATAAACATTCATTTATAAATAAAAGCCCTAAATTTAAATACTTATCATGAATTAAAAAAAAGTACTACTATCTTTTGTTTGATAAAACATATTGGTGATTGTGTAAAACAGTGAAAAAACTTATAAGGTACATTGATATTATCTGTAATTTTTGAAATCATTATTCCATTATCACGAGCTATATTTAATGTTTTTGGGTTTTTTGAAATGTAGCTTTTTGCTTGAGTTTTAATTTTTTACTATAGCGTATTTTGCGAATCAATAATTTAAATTTTTTTTATTACGTTTTTCACTATACGTTATTCTTTTTTGATACGTTATTCTCTTTTAACGCTCTGTCAACTACATTACACCAAAGTGGTGTTTCATTAAGTGTTCCAACACACCAAAACCTTAGATTGTTCCTGGTGTTGTGAAACACTTAGAATGTTCTTTATATTACTTACTGTAAAGTGGCCACCACCATGTTTATTTTTCAGTACTACTAAAATGTTTATGACAGTAAGATATGATACACGCGAATCTGTCAAGTTACTTTTATCATACAATATAAAGCAAGAAACATAAATTTAGGATGCCGAAATACAATATTTCTTAAAATAAAATGAGTTTTTTAATCAAGCTTACACACAGTATAGTCGAAAAATTATTGTGAACTGTTGCAAAAACCTAATTGAGTAGAAGTTAAATACTATAAAGTTAATACTTTAAACTATAAAGTAGAAGTTAAATACTTACTTTATACAATTGACAATTTTATGTTAATCGTTAGAAAACATAAATATCTTTGTTTTACAACTTAAAGCATTTTATAACACTTTATATGAGTAGTTTGTCAAATTAATCGTCAAGGAAATTAAAATTTCTAGGCAAATAATCGACCCTAATCAATGATCTTAATCAATTAGGTTGAAACTTTCCTTAGGATTGAGATTTACATACTTATGAGTTCACCGCTCAAACTATTGTGACCATATTTCCCAGATTGCGACTAAAGATTAACAATTTTATGTTAATCCTTAGAAAACATAAATATCTTTGTTTTACAACTTAAAGCATTTTATAACACTTTATATGAGTAGTTTTTCAAATTAATCGTCAAGGAAATTAAAATTTCTAGGCAAATAATCGACCCTAATCAATGATCTTAATCAATTAGGTTGAAACTTTCCTTAGGATTGAGATTTACATACTTATGAGTTCACCGCTCAAACTATTGTCACCATAATTCTCAGATTGAGACTAAAGATTAACAATTTTATGTTAATCGTTAGAAAACATAAATATCTTTGTTTTACAACTTGAAGCATTTTATAACACTTTATATGAGTAGTTTGTCAAATTAATCGTCAAGGAAATTAAAATTTCTAGGCAAATAATCGACCCTAATCAATGATCTTAATCAATTAGGTTGAAACTTTCCTTAGGATTGAGATTTACATACTTATGAGTTCACCGCTCAAACTATTGTCACCATATTTCCCAGATTGCGACTAAAGATTAACAATTTTATGTTAATCGTTAGAAAACATAAATATCTTTGTTTTACAACTTAAAGCATTTTATAACACTTTATATGAGTAGTTTGTCAAATTAATCGTCAAGGAAATTAAAATTTCTAGGCAAATAATCGACCCTAATCAATGATCTTAATCAATTAGGTTGAAACTTTCCTTAGGATTGAGATTTACATACTTATGAGTTCACCGCTCAAACTATTGTCACCATATTTCCCAGATTGCGACTAAAGATTAACAATTTTATGTTAATCGTTAGAAAACATAAATATCTTTGTTTAACAACTTAAAGCATTTTATAACACTTTATATGAGTAGTTTGTCAAATTAATCGTCAAGGAAATTAAAATTTCTAGGCAAATAATCGACCCTAATCAATGATCTTAATCAATTAGGTTGAAACTTTCCTTAGGATTTAGATTTACATACTTATGAGTTCACCGCTCAAACTATTGTCACCATATTTCCCAGATTGCGACTAAAGATTAACAATTTTATGTTAATCGTTAGAAAACATAAATATCTTTGTTTTACAACTTAAAGCATTTTATAACACTTTATATGAGTAGTTTGTCAAATTAATCTTCAAGGAAATTAAAATTTCTAGGCAAATAATCGACCCTAATCAATGATCTTAATCAATTAGGTTGAAACTTTCCTTAGGATTGAGATTTACATACTTATGAGTTCACCGCTCAAACTATTGTCACCATATTTCCCAGATTGCGACTAAAGATTAACAATTTTATGTTAATCCTTAGAAAACATAAATATCTTTGTTTTACAACTTAAAGCATTTTATAACACTTTATATGAGTAGTTTGTCAAATTAATCGTCAAGGAAATTAAAATTTCTAGGCAAATAATCGACCCTAATCAATGATCTTAATCAATTAGGTTGAAACTTTCCTTAGGATTGAGATTTACATACTTATGAGTTCACCGCTCAAACTATTGTCACCATATTTCCCAGATTGCGACTAAAGATTAACAATTTTATGTTAATTGTTAGAAAACATAAATATCTTTGTTTTACAACTTAAAGCATTTTATAACACTTTATATGAGTAGTTTGTCAAATTAATCGTCAAGGAAATTAAAATTTCTAGGCAAATAATCGACCCTAATCAATGATCTTAATCAATTAGGTTGAAACTTTCCTTAGGATTGAGATTTACATACTTATGAGTTCACCGCTCAAACTATTGTCACCATATTTCCCAGATTGCGACTAAAGATTAACAATTTTATGTTAATCCTTAGAAAACATAAATATCTTTGTTTTACAACTTAAAGCATTTTATAACACTTTATATGAGTAGTTTGTCAAATTAATCGTCAAGGAAATTAAAATTTCTAGGCAAATAATCGACCCTAATCAATGATCTTAATCAATTAGGTTGAAACTTTCCTTAGGATTGAGATTTACATACTTATGAGTTCACCGCTCAAACTATTGTCACCATATTTCCCAGATTGCGACTAAAGATTAACAATTTTATGTTAATCGTTAGAAAACATAAATATCTTTGTTTTATAACTTAAAGCATTTTATAACACTTTATATGAGTAGTTTGTCAAATTAATCGTCAAGGAAATTAAAATTTCTCGGCAAATAATCGACCCTAATCAATGATCTTAATCAATTAGGTTGAAACTTTCCTTAGGATTGAGATTTACATACTTATGAGTTCACCTCTCAAACTATTGTCACCATATTTCCCAGATTGCGACTAAAGATTAACAATTTTATGTTAATCGTTAGAAAACATAAATATCTTTGTTTTACAACTTAAAGCATTTTATAACACTTTATATGAGTAGTTTGTCAAATTAATCGTCAAGGAAATTAAAATTTCTAGGCAAATAATCGACCCTAATCAATGATCTTAATCAATTAGGTTGAAACTTTCCTTAGGATTGAGATTTACATACTTATGAGTTCACCGCTCAAACTATTGTCACCATATTTCCCAGATTGCGACTAAAGATTAACAATTTTATGTTAATCCTTAGAAAACATAAATATCTTTGTTTTACAACTTAAAGGATTTTATAACACTTTATATGAGTAGTTTGTCAAATTAATCGTCAAGGAAATTAAAATTTCTAGGCAAATAATCGACCCTAATCAATGATCTTAATAAATTAGTTTGAAACTTTCCTTAGGATTGAGATTTACATACTTATGAGTTCACCGCTCAAACTATTGTCACCATATTTCCCAGATTGCGACTAAAGATTAACAATTTTATGTTAATCGTTAGAAAACATAAATATCTTTGTTTAACAACTTAAAGCATTTTATAACACTTTATATGAGTAGTTTGTCAAATTAATCGTCAAGGAAATTAAAATTTCTAGGCAAATAATCGACCCTAATCAATGATCTTAATCAATTAGGTTGAAACTTTCCTTAGGATTTAGATTTACATACTTATGAGTTCACCGCTCAAACTATTGTCACCATATTTCCCAGATTGCGACTAAAGATTAACAATTTTATGTTAATCGTTAGAAAACATAAATATCTTTGTTTTACAACTTAAAGCATTTTATAACACTTTATATGAGTAGTTTGTCAAATTAATCGTCAAGGAAATTAAAATTTCTAGGCAAATAATCGACCCTAATCAATGATCTTAATCAATTAGGTTGAAACTTTCCTTAGGATTGAGATTTACATACTTATGAGTTCACCGCTCAAACTATTGTCACCATATTTCCCAGATTGCGACTAAAGATTAACAATTTTATGTTAATCCTTAGAAAACATAAATATCTTTGTTTTACAACTTAAAGCATTTTATAACACTTTATATGAGTAGTTTGTCAAATTAATCGTCAAGGAAATTAAAATTTCTAGGCAAATAATCGACCCTAATCAATGATCTTAATCAATTAGGTTGAAACTTTCCTTAGGATTGAGATTTACATACTTATGAGTTCACCGCTCAAACTATTGTCACCATATTTCCCAGATTGCGACTAAAGATTAACAATTTTATGTTAATCGTTAGAAAACATAAATATCTTTGTTTTACAACTTAAAGCATTTTATAACACTTTATATGAGTAGTTTGTCAAATTAATCGTCAAGGAAATTAAAATTTCTAGGCAAATAATCGACCCTAATCAATGATCTTAATCAATTAGGTTGAAACTTTCCTTAGGATTGAGATTTACATACTTATGAGTTCACCGCTCAAACTATTGTCACCATATTTCCCAGATTGCGACTAAAGATTAACAATTTTATGTTAATTGTTAGAAAACATAAATATCTTTGTTTTACAACTTAAAGCATTTTATAACACTTTATATGAGTAGTTTGTCAAATTAATCGTCAAGGAAATTAAAATTTCTAGGCAAATAATCGACCCTAATCAATGATCTTAATCAATTAGGTTGAAACTTTCCTTAGGATTGAGATTTACATACTTATGAGTTCACCGCTCAAACTATTGTCACCATATTTCCCAGATTGCGACTAAAGATTAACAATTTTATGTTAATCCTTAGAAAACATAAATATCTTTGTTTTACAACTTAAAGCATTTTATAACACTTTATATGAGTAGTTTATCAAATTAATCGTCAAGGAAATTAAAATTTCTAGGCAAATAATCGACCCTAATCAATGATCTTAATCAATTAGGTTGAAACTTTCCTTAGGATTGAGATTTACATACTTATGAGTTCACCGCTCAAACTATTGTCACCATATTTCCCAGATTGCGACTAAAGATTAACAATTTTATGTTAATCCTTAGAAAACATAAATATCTTTGTTTTACAACTTAAAGCATTTTATAACACTTTATATGAGTAGTTTGTCAAATTAATCGTCAAGGAAATTAAAATTTCTAGGCAAATAATCGACCCTAATCAATGATCTTAATCAATTAGGTTGAAACTTTCCTTAGGATTGAGATTTACATACTTATGAGTTCACCGCTCAAACTATTGTCACCATATTTCCCAGATTGCGACTAAAGATTAACAATTTTATGTTAATCGTTAGAAAACATAAATATCTTTGTTTTACAACTTAAAGCATTTTATAACACTTTATATGAGTAGTTTGTCAAATTAATCGTCAAGGAAATTAAAATTTCTAGGCAAATAATCGACCCTAATCAATGATCTTAATCAATTAGGTTGAAACTTTCCTTAGGATTGAGATTTACATACTTATGAGTTCACCGCTCAAACTATTGTCACCATATTTCCCAGATTGCGACTAAAGATTAACAATTTTATGTTAATCCTTAGAAAACATAAATATCTTTGTTTTACAACTTAAAGCATTTTATAACACTTTATATGAGTAGTTTGTCAAATTAATCGTCAAGGAAATTAAAATTTCTAGGCAAATATTCGACCCTAATCAATGATCTTAATCAATTAGGTTGAAACTTTCCTTAGGATTGAGATTTACATACTTATGAGTTCACCGCTCAAACTATTGTCACCATATTTCCCAGATTGCGACTAAAGATTAACAATTTTATGTTAATCCTTAGAAAACATAAATATCTTTGTTTTACAACTTAAAGCATTTTATAACACTTTATATGAGTAGTTTGTCAAATTAATCGTCAAGGAAATTAAAATTTCTAGGCAAATATTCGACCCTAATCAATGATTTTAATCAATTAGGTTGAAACTTTCCTTAGGATTGAGATTTACATACTTATGAGTTCACCGCTCAAACTATTGTCACCATATTTCCCAGATTGCGACTAAAGATTAACAATTTTATGTTAATCCTTAGAAAACATAAATATCTTTGTTTTACAACTTAAAGGATTTTATAACACTTTATATGAGTAGTTTGTCAAATTAATCGTCAAGGAAATTAAAATTTCTAGGCAAATAATCGACCCTAATCAATGATCTTAATAAATTAGTTTGAAACTTTCCTTAGGATTGAGATTTACATACTTATGAGTTCACCGCTCAAACTATTGTCACCATATTTCCCAGATTGCGACTAAAGATTAACAATTTTATGTTAATCGTTAGAAAACATAAATATCTTTGTTTAACAACTTAAAGCATTTTATAACACTTTATATGAGTAGTTTGTCAAATTAATCGTCAAGGAAATTAAAATTTCTAGGCAAATAATCGACCCTAATCAATGATCTTAATCATCTAGGTTGAAACTTTCCTTAGGATTTAGATTTACATACTTATGAGTTCACCGCTCAAACTATTGTCACCATATTTCCCAGATTGCGACTAAAGATTAACAATTTTATGTTAATCGTTAGAAAACATAAATATCTTTGTTTTACAACTTAAAGCATTTTATAACACTTTATATGAGTAGTTTGTCAAATTAATCGTCAAGGAAATTAAAATTTCTAGGCAAATAATCGACCCTAATCAATGATCTTAATCAATTAGGTTGAAACTTTCCTTAGGATTGAGATTTACATACTTATGAGTTCACCGCTCAAACTATTGTCACCATATTTCCCAGATTGCGACTAAAGATTAACAATTTTATGTTAATCCTTAGAAAACATAAATATCTTTGTTTTACAACTTAAAGCATTTTATAACACTTTATATGAGTAGTTTGTCAAATTAATCGTCAAGGAAATTAAAATTTCTAGGCAAATAATCGACCCTAATCAATGATCTTAATCAATTAGGTTGAAACTTTCCTTAGGATTGAGATTTACATACTTATGAGTTCACCGCTCAAACTATTGTCACCATATTTCCCAGATTGCGACTAAAGATTAACAATTTTATGTTAATCGTTAGAAAACATAAATATCTTTGTTTTACAACTTAAAGCATTTTATAACACTTTATATGAGTAGTTTGTCAAATTAATCGTCAAGGAAATTAAAATTTCTAGGCAAATAATCGACCCTAATCAATGATCTTAATCAATTAGGTTGAAACTTTCCTTAGGATTGAGATTTACATACTTATGAGTTCACCGCTCAAACTATTGTCACCATATTTCCCAGATTGCGACTAAAGATTAACAATTTTATGTTAATTGTTAGAAAACATAAATATCTTTGTTTTACAACTTAAAGCATTTTATAACACTTTATATGAGTAGTTTGTCAAATTAATCGTCAAGGAAATTAAAATTTCTAGGCAAATAATCGACCCTAATCAATGATCTTAATCAATTAGGTTGAAACTTTCCTTAGGATTGAGATTTACATACTTATGAGTTCACCGCTCAAACTATTGTCACCATATTTCCCAGATTGCGACTAAAGATTAACAATTTTATGTTAATCCTTAGAAAACATAAATATCTTTGTTTTACAACTTAAAGCATTTTATAACACTTTATATGAGTAGTTTATCAAATTAATCGTCAAGGAAATTAAAATTTCTAGGCAAATAATCGACCCTAATCAATGATCTTAATCAATTAGGTTGAAACTTTCCTTAGGATTGAGATTTACATACTTATGAGTTCACCGCTCAAACTATTGTCACCATATTTCCCAGATTGCGACTAAAGATTAACAATTTTATGTTAATCCTTAGAAAACATAAATATCTTTGTTTTACAACTTAAAGCATTTTATAACACTTTATATGAGTAGTTTGTCAAATTAATCGTCAAGGAAATTAAAATTTCTAGGCAAATAATCGACCCTAATCAATGATCTTAATCAATTAGGTTGAAACTTTCCTTAGGATTGAGATTTACATACTTATGAGTTCACCGCTCAAACTATTGTCACCATATTTCCCAGATTGCGACTAAAGATTAACAATTTTATGTTAATCGTTAGAAAACATAAATATCTTTGTTTTACAACTTAAAGCATTTTATAACACTTTATATGAGTAGTTTGTCAAATTAATCGTCAAGGAAATTAAAATTTCTAGGCAAATAATCGACCCTAATCAATGATCTTAATCAATTAGGTTGAAACTTTCCTTAGGATTGAGATTTACATACTTATGAGTTCACCGCTCAAACTATTGTCACCATATTTCCCAGATTGCGACTAAAGATTAACAATTTTATGTTAATCCTTAGAAAACATAAATATCTTTGTTTTACAACTTAAAGCATTTTATAACACTTTATATGAGTAGTTTGTCAAATTAATCGTCAAGGAAATTAAAATTTCTAGGCAAATATTCGACCCTAATCAATGATCTTAATCAATTAGGTTGAAACTTTCCTTAGGATTGAGATTTACATACTTATGAGTTCACCGCTCAAACTATTGTCACCATATTTCCCAGATTGCGACTAAAGATTAACAATTTTATGTTAATCCTTAGAAAACATAAATATCTTTGTTTTACAACTTAAAGCATTTTATAACACTTTATATGAGTAGTTTGTCAAATTAATCGTCAAGGAAATTAAAATTTCTAGGCAAATATTCGACCCTAATCAATGATCTTAATCAATTAGGTTGAAACTTTCCTTAGGATTGAGATTTACATACTTATGAGTTCACCGCTCAAACTATTGTCACCATATTTCCCAGATTGCGACTAAAGATTAACAATTTTAAGTTAATCCTTAGAAAACATAAATATCTTTGTTTTACAACTTAAAGGATTTTATAACACTTTATATGAGTAGTTTGTCAAATTAATCGTCAAGGAAATTAAAATTTCTAGGCAAATAATCGACCCTAATCAATGATCTTAATAAATTAGTTTGAAACTTTCCTTAGGATTGAGATTTACATACTTATGAGTTCACCGCTCAAACTATTGTCACCATATTTCCCAGATTGCGACTAAAGATTAACAATTTTATGTTAATCCTTAGAAAACATAAATATCTTTGTTTTACAACTTAAAGCATTTTATAACACTTTATATGAGTAGTTTGTCAAATTAATCGTCAAGGAAATTAAAATTTCTAGGCAAATAATCGACCCTAATCAATGATCTTAATCAATTAGGTTGAAACTTTCCTTAGGATTGAGATTTACATACTTATGAGTTCACCGCTCAAACTATTGTCACCATATTTCCCAGATTGCGACTAAAGATTAACAATTTTATGTTAATCTTTAGAAAACATAAATATCTTTGTTTTACAACTTAAAGCATTTTATAACACTTTATATGAGTAGTTTGTCAAATTAATCGTCAAGGAAATTAAAATTTCTAGGCAAATAATCGACCCTAATCAATGATCTTAATCAATTAGGTTGAAACTTTCCTTAGGATTTAGATTTACATACTTATGAGTTCACCGCTCAAACTATTGTCACCATATTTCCCAGATTGCGACTAAAGATTAACAATTTTATGTTAATCGTTAGAAAACATAAATATCTTTGTTTTACAACTTAAAGCATTTTATAACACTTTATATGAGTAGTTTGTCAAATTAATCGTCAAGGAAATTAAAATTTCTAGGCAAATAATCGACCCTAATCAATGATCTTAATCAATTAGGTTGAAACTTTCCTTAGGATTGAGATTTACATACTTATGAGTTCACCGCTCAAACTATTGTCACCATATTTCCCAGATTGCGACTAAAGATTAACAATTTTATGTTAATCCTTAGAAAACATAAATATCTTTGTTTTACAACTTAAAGCATTTTATAACACTTTATATGAGTAGTTTGTCAAATTAATCGTCAAGGAAATTAAAATTTCTAGGCAAATAATCGACCCTAATCAATGATCTTAATCAATTAGGTTGAAACTTTCCTTAGGATTGAGATTTACATACTTATGAGTTCACCGCTCAAACTATTGTCACCATATTTCCCAGATTGCGACTAAAGATTAACAATTTTATGTTAATCGTTAGAAAACATAAATATCTTTGTTTTACAACTTAAAGCATTTTATAACACTTTATATGAGTAGTTTGTCAAATTAATCGTCAAGGAAATTAAAATTTCTAGGCAAATAATCGACCCTAATCAATGATCTTAATCAATTAGGTTGAAACTTTCCTTAGGATTGAGATTTACATACTTATGAGTTCACCGCTCAAACTATTGTCACCATATTTCCCAGATTGCGACTAAAGATTAACAATTTTATGTTAATTGTTAGAAAACATAAATATCTTTGTTTTACAACTTAAAGCATTTTATAACACTTTATATGAGTAGTTTGTCAAATTAATCGTCAAGGAAATTAAAATTTCTAGGCAAATAATCGACCCTAATCAATGATCTTAATCAATTAGGTTGAAACTTTCCTTAGGATTGAGATTTACATACTTATGAGTTCACCGCTCAAACTATTGTCACCATATTTCCCAGATTGCGACTAAAGATTAACAATTTTATGTTAATCCTTAGAAAACATAAATATCTTTGTTTTACAACTTAAAGCATTTTATAACACTTTATATGAGTAGTTTATCAAATTAATCGTCAAGGAAATTAAAATTTCTAGGCAAATAATCGACCCTAATCAATGATCTTAATCAATTAGGTTGAAACTTTCCTTAGGATTGAGATTTACATACTTATGAGTTCACCGCTCAAACTATTGTCACCATATTTCCCAGATTGCGACTAAAGATTAACAATTTTATGTTAATCCTTAGAAAACATAAATATCTTTGTTTTACAACTTAAAGCATTTTATAACACTTTATATGAGTAGTTTGTCAAATTAATCGTCAAGGAAATTAAAATTTCTAGGCAAATAATCGACCCTAATCAATGATCTTAATCAATTAGGTTGAAACTTTCCTTAGGATTGAGATTTACATACTTATGAGTTCACCGCTCAAACTATTGTCACCATATTTCCCAGATTGCGACTAAAGATTAACAATTTTATGTTAATCGTTAGAAAACATAAATATCTTTGTTTTACAACTTAAAGCATTTTATAACACTTTATATGAGTAGTTTGTCAAATTAATCGTCAAGGAAATTAAAATTTCTAGGCAAATAATCGACCCTAATCAATGATCTTAATCAATTAGGTTGAAACTTTCCTTAGGATTGAGATTTACATACTTATGAGTTCACCGCTCAAACTATTGTCACCATATTTCCCAGATTGCGACTAAAGATTAACAATTTTATGTTAATCCTTAGAAAACATAAATATCTTTGTTTTACAACTTAAAGCATTTTATAACACTTTATATGAGTAGTTTGTCAAATTAATCGTCAAGGAAATTAAAATTTCTAGGCAAATATTCGACCCTAATCAATGATCTTAATCAATTAGGTTGAAACTTTCCTTAGGATTGAGATTTACATACTTATGAGTTCACCGCTCAAACTATTGTCACCATATTTCCCAGATTGCGACTAAAGATTAACAATTTTATGTTAATCCTTAGAAAACATAAATATCTTTGTTTTACAACTTAAAGCATTTTATAACACTTTATATGAGTAGTTTGTCAAATTAATCGTCAAGGAAATTAAAATTTCTAGGCAAATATTCGACCCTAATCAATGATTTTAATCAATTAGGTTGAAACTTTCCTTAGGATTGAGATTTACATACTTATGAGTTCACCGCTCAAACTATTGTCACCATATTTCCCAGATTGCGACTAAAGATTAACAATTTTATGTTAATCCTTAGAAAACATAAATATCTTTGTTTTACAACTTAAAGGATTTTATAACACTTTATATGAGTAGTTTGTCAAATTAATCGTCAAGGAAATTAAAATTTCTAGGCAAATAATCGACCCTAATCAATGATCTTAATAAATTAGTTTGAAACTTTCCTTAGGATTGAGATTTACATACTTATGAGTTCACCGCTCAAACTATTGTCACCATATTTCCCAGATTGCGACTAAAGATTAACAATTTTATGTTAATCGTTAGAAAACATAAATATCTTTGTTTAACAACTTAAAGCATTTTATAACACTTTATATGAGTAGTTTGTCAAATTAATCGTCAAGGAAATTAAAATTTCTAGGCAAATAATCGACCCTAATCAATGATCTTAATCAATTAGGTTGAAACTTTCCTTAGGATTTAGATTTACATACTTATGAGTTCACCGCTCAAACTATTGTCACCATATTTCCCAGATTGCGACTAAAGATTAACAATTTTATGTTAATCGTTAGAAAACATAAATATCTTTGTTTTACAACTTAAAGCATTTTATAACACTTTATATGAGTAGTTTGTCAAATTAATCGTCAAGGAAATTAAAATTTCTAGGCAAATAATCGACCCTAATCAATGATCTTAATCAATTAGGTTGAAACTTTCCTTAGGATTGAGATTTACATACTTATGAGTTCACCGCTCAAACTATTGTCACCATATTTCCCAGATTGCGACTAAAGATTAACAATTTTATGTTAATCCTTAGAAAACATAAATATCTTTGTTTTACAACTTAAAGCATTTTATAACACTTTATATGAGTAGTTTGTCAAATTAATCGTCAAGGAAATTAAAATTTCTAGGCAAATAATCGACCCTAATCAATGATCTTAATCAATTAGGTTGAAACTTTCCTTAGGATTGAGATTTACATACTTATGAGTTCACCGCTCAAACTATTGTCACCATATTTCCCAGATTGCGACTAAAGATTAACAATTTTATGTTAATCCTTAGAAAACATAAATATCTTTGTTTTACAACTTAAAGCATTTTATAACACTTTATATGAGTAGTTTATCAAATTAATCGTCAAGGAAATTAAAATTTCTAGGCAAATAATCGACCCTAATCAATGATCTTAATCAATTAGGTTGAAACTTTCCTTAGGATTGAGATTTACATACTTATGAGTTCACCGCTCAAACTATTGTCACCATATTTCCCAGATTGCGACTAAAGATTAACAATTTTATGTTAATCCTTAGAAAACATAAATATCTTTGTTTTACAACTTAAAGCATTTTATAACACTTTATATGAGTAGTTTGTCAAATTAATCGTCAAGGAAATTAAAATTTCTAGGCAAATAATCGACCCTAATCAATGATCTTAATCAATTAGGTTGAAACTTTCCTTAGGATTGAGATTTACATACTTATGAGTTCACCGCTCAAACTATTGTCACCATATTTCCCAGATTGCGACTAAAGATTAACAATTTTATGTTAATCGTTAGAAAACATAAATATCTTTGTTTTACAACTTAAAGCATTTTATAACACTTTATATGAGTAGTTTGTCAAATTAATCGTCAAGGAAATTAAAATTTCTAGGCAAATAATCGACCCTAATCAATGATCTTAATCAATTAGGTTGAAACTTTCCTTAGGATTGAGATTTACATACTTATGAGTTCACCGCTCAAACTATTGTCACCATATTTCCCAGATTGCGACTAAAGATTAACAATTTTATGTTAATCCTTAGAAAACATAAATATCTTTGTTTTACAACTTAAAGCATTTTATAACACTTTATATGAGTAGTTTGTCAAATTAATCGTCAAGGAAATTAAAATTTCTAGGCAAATATTCGACCCTAATCAATGATCTTAATCAATTAGGTTGAAACTTTCCTTAGGATTGAGATTTACATACTTATGAGTTCACCGCTCAAACTATTGTCACCATATTTCCCAGATTGCGACTAAAGATTAACAATTTTATGTTAATCCTTAGAAAACATAAATATCTTTGTTTTACAACTTAAAGCATTTTATAACACTTTATATGAGTAGTTTGTCAAATTAATCGTCAAGGAAATTAAAATTTCTAGGCAAATATTCGACCCTAATCAATGATTTTAATCAATTAGGTTGAAACTTTCCTTAGGATTGAGATTTACATACTTATGAGTTCACCGCTCAAACTATTGTCACCATATTTCCCAGATTGCGACTAAAGATTAACAATTTTATGTTAATCCTTAGAAAACATAAATATCTTTGTTTTACAACTTAAAGGATTTTATAACACTTTATATGAGTAGTTTGTCAAATTAATCGTCAAGGAAATTAAAATTTCTAGGCAAATAATCGACCCTAATCAATGATCTTAATAAATTAGTTTGAAACTTTCCTTAGGATTGAGATTTACATACTTATGAGTTCACCGCTCAAACTATTGTCACCATATTTCCCAGATTGCGACTAAAGATTAACAATTTTATGTTAATCGTTAGAAAACATAAATATCTTTGTTTAACAACTTAAAGCATTTTATAACACTTTATATGAGTAGTTTGTCAAATTAATCGTCAAGGAAATTAAAATTTCTAGGCAAATAATCGACCCTAATCAATGATCTTAATCAATTAGGTTGAAACTTTCCTTAGGATTTAGATTTACATACTTATGAGTTCACCGCTCAAACTATTGTCACCATATTTCCCAGATTGCGACTAAAGATTAACAATTTTATGTTAATCGTTAGAAAACATAAATATCTTTGTTTTACAACTTAAAGCATTTTATAACACTTTATATGAGTAGTTTGTCAAATTAATCGTCAAGGAAATTAAAATTTCTAGGCAAATAATCGACCCTAATCAATGATCTTAATCAATTAGGTTGAAACTTTCCTTAGGATTGAGATTTACATACTTATGAGTTCACCGCTCAAACTATTGTCACCATATTTCCCAGATTGCGACTAAAGATTAACAATTTTATGTTAATCCTTAGAAAACATAAATATCTTTGTTTTACAACTTAAAGCATTTTATAACACTTTATATGAGTAGTTTGTCAAATTAATCGTCAAGGAAATTAAAATTTCTAGGCAAATAATCGACCCTAATCAATGATCTTAATCAATTAGGTTGAAACTTTCCTTAGGATTGAGATTTACATACTTATGAGTTCACCGCTCAAACTATTGTC
Source organism: Parasteatoda lunata (assembly GCA_949128135.1). NCBI lineage: Eukaryota > Metazoa > Arthropoda > Arachnida > Araneae > Theridiidae > Parasteatoda > Parasteatoda lunata. Next base: position 120,865,554 of record OX421971.1, read on the forward strand.
ACCATATTTCCCAGATTGCGACTAAAGATTAACAATTTTATGTTAATCGTTAGAAAACATAAATATCTTTGTTTTACAACTTAAAGCATTTTATAACACTTTATATGAGTAGTTTGTCAAATTAATCGTCAAGGAAATTAAAATTTCTAGGCAAATAATCGACCCTAATCAATGATCTTAATCAATTAGGTTGAAACTTTCCTTAGGATTGAGATTTACATACTTATGAGTTCACCGCTCAAACTATTGTCACCATATTTCCCAGATTGCGACTAAAGATTAACAATTTTATGTTAATTGTTAGAAAACATAAATATCTTTGTTTTACAACTTAAAGCATTTTATAACACTTTATATGAGTAGTTTGTCAAATTAATCGTCAAGGAAATTAAAATTTCTAGGCAAATAATCGACCCTAATCAATGATCTTAATCAATTAGGTTGAAACTTTCCTTAGGATTGAGATTTACATACTTATGAGTTCACCGCTCAAACTATTGTCACCATATTTCCCAGATTGCGACTAAAGATTAACAATTTTATGTTAATCCTTAGAAAACATAAATATCTTTGTTTTACAACTTAAAGCATTTTATAACACTTTATATGAGTAGTTTATCAAATTAATCGTCAAGGAAATTAAAATTTCTAGGCAAATAATCGACCCTAATCAATGATCTTAATCAATTAGGTTGAAACTTTCCTTAGGATTGAGATTTACATACTTATGAGTTCACCGCTCAAACTATTGTCACCATATTTCCCAGATTGCGACTAAAGATTAACAATTTTATGTTAATCCTTAGAAAACATAAATATCTTTGTTTTACAACTTAAAGCATTTTATAACACTTTATATGAGTAGTTTGTCAAATTAATCGTCAAGGAAATTAAAATTTCTAGGCAAATAATCGACCCTAATCAATGATCTTAATCAATTAGGTTGAAACTTTCCTTAGGATTGAGATTTACATACTTATGAGTTCACCGCTCAAACTATTGTCACCATATTTCCCAGATTGCGACTAAAGATTAACAATTTTATGTTAATCGTTAGAAAACATAAATATCTTTGTTTTACAACTTAAAGCATTTTATAACACTTTATATGAGTAGTTTGTCAAATTAATCGTCAAGGAAATTAAAATTTCTAGGCAAATAATCGACCCTAATCAATGATCTTAATCAATTAGGTTGAAACTTTCCTTAGGATTGAGATTTACATACTTATGAGTTCACCGCTCAAACTATTGTCACCATATTTCCCAGATTGCGACTAAAGATTAACAATTTTATGTTAATCCTTAGAAAACATAAATATCTTTGTTTTACAACTTAAAGCATTTTATAACACTTTATATGAGTAGTTTGTCAAATTAATCGTCAAGAAAATTAAAATTTCTAGGCAAATATTCGACCCTAATCAATGATCTTAATCAATTAGGTTGAAACTTTCCTTAGGATTGAGATTTACATACTTATGAGTTCACCGCTCAAACTATTGTCACCATATTTCCCAGATTGCGACTAAAGATTAACAATTTTATGTTAATCCTTAGAAAACATAAATATCTTTGTTTTACAACTTAAAGCATTTTATAACACTTTATATGAGTAGTTTGTCAAATTAATCGTCAAGGAAATTAAAATTTCTAGGCAAATATTCGACCCTAATCAATGATCTTAATCAATTAGGTTGAAACTTTCCTTAGGATTGAGATTTACATACTTATGAGTTCACCGCTCAAACTATTGTCACCATATTTCCCAGATTGCGACTAAAGATTAACAATTTTAAGTTAATCCTTAGAAAACATAAATATCTTTGTTTTACAACTTAAAGGATTTTATAACACTTTATATGAGTAGTTTGTCAAATTAATCGTCAAGGAAATTAAAATTTCTAGGCAAATAATCGACCCTAATCAATGATCTTAATAAATTAGTTTGAAACTTTCCTTAGGATTGAGATTTACATACTTATGAGTTCACCGCTCAAACTATTGTCACCATATTTCCCAGATTGCGACTAAAGATTAACAATTTTATGTTAATCCTTAGAAAACATAAATATCTTTGTTTTACAACTTAAAGCATTTTATAACACTTTATATGAGTAGTTTGTCAAATTAATCGTCAAGGAAATTAAAATTTCTAGGCAAATAATCGACCCTAATCAATGATCTTAATCAATTAGGTTGAAACTTTCCTTAGGATTGAGATTTACATACTTATGAGTTCACCGCTCAAACTATTGTCACCATATTTCCCAGATTGCGACTAAAGATTAACAATTTTATGTTAATCTTTAGAAAACATAAATATCTTTGTTTTACAACTTAAAGCATTTTATAACACTTTATATGAGTAGTTTGTCAAATTAATCGTCAAGGAAATTAAAATTTCTAGGCAAATAATCGACCCTAATCAATGATCTTAATCAATTAGGTTGAAACTTTCCTTAGGATTGAGATTTACATACTTATGAGTTCACCGCTCAAACTATTGTCACCATATTTCCCAGACTAACCCCTATATTTTGGGGGTTAGAAATTCGAAAAAAAGATTTTTATTCGCAGAGTTTTTGTGTCTATTTTGAAGTCGCCCCCTCGAACCATTGAGCCCTAGAAGGTGAAGATCTGATCATTAGATCAAAAGTTATTTAGAGTAGTCCGTTTTTTTTTTTTTTTCTTTTTTTGTGCACAGTGCAACCTTTATTTCTTCAGTTAAATTTTTGTTTCAAAACAAAATATAAATAAATTTTTATTTTTTATCTTATAATTATTTTTATTATTAAGATTATCATTATCATCTTCCATTTCGGATGACAATGTTACTGTCACAATGAGAAAGTATCAATCGTGATTATGCCATATATATAATATATGTTTCTTTTGTTTTATACTAGCTTATTTTAAATAAAAATTCATCTAAAAAATTTTCTTGCTCCTCTTATCATGTAGGACAAAAAACAGGATAAATATCAATCCGATTTTTTTTTTAAAAGTCCTGATAGCTTTCTTTTTGAAATTTATAAAAATAAAACTCTTAATGCAGTTGAAAAAGTATTTGATTAAATACAACTAATATTTTTTATTTTTGTTTTATGCATCATTGTGTTTTTAAAATTTTAAATTAAAGAATAAAAGACATTTTTTTATAAGTTTCAAAATTAATTACTATTATTTGGTATTTTTCTGTATTCCCAGCTCAAGTAAATTCAGCTATTTTATTTTTTTTTAATTAAAAAAAAACATCTATTAGTTAAAGAAATAAAAAATAAAATTATTATAAAAAAAAAATCAGTTCCATTTATTTGACTTCTATGGCACTTTATTGCCTGCGTCACTCTGGTGAAACGGTTAGGTACTTATTATTTTTATATCATTATTTTATGCATTATTACGCTGTTTATTTATTTTCTCTTTTAAAAAATAATTAAATAGAAAAAAACGCAATGTTGAAAGAACTCCCGTCATCCAACTCTTTGCATCAGTTTCGCATACAAAAATAAACCGTGAATATCAGCCTTAAAAATGTCACTGTAAATTACAAAATTATAGATACAGTATTTGAACAGAACACAGTACAGTTTATTACAGTATTTGAAATTAAAATTTAAAAGGGAGAGAGAATTGTGCTTAGTAACAACAACCTGGATTTTAAGAGCGCTATCAATTTTTTTTGTGATTCATTCTTTGCTATAGCATTGAGTCACGGTCACGTGTTTAAAGTATTTAAATCTTTCTAAACATGACTTATTGTTGACGTTTGCCGACAGAGAAATCCCGTGACTTTAAATAAGCTTGATCACACTCAATTTGTTATTTTGATTGTGTGATTTTACGATATAAAGAAGCAGATAAAGGAAAAATTCTAAGCGTTTGCGAGATATAACAGTTTATCTATGCTACTTAAATATTCATATTGTTTTGTAATTAAAGATTAATTAATAGCGTAATTTAATTAATTTAAATTTTTTGTTATCAATATGGTAGCGAAAATCTTACATAAAAAATATGTTAATTTAATAAAAAGTAACGCAGTAAAAACAATAGTGTTCAATACATGAATCATAAATACATTGTATAAATTTAGATTTTCAATTTGACTTTGAAAGCTTTGTATACTTTGATATTAAACTATAGTGAACCGAAAAGAGATCAGCGAAAAATAAGTACTATATTAATAAATAAAAGTAACGATTGTTTTGATTTTGACCAATGAACCCGAATTTAAAGCAAATATTCCAACTTAGTTAAATATTTCTTAAAAACTAGTTAATATGTAAGGATTAATTTAAAAATTAATTACGTACTTTTAATTGTACTTTTAATAGTACGAAGTGGAAGGAACATTTTCCACTTCGTACTATTTAACAAATTAATTGGATCTGGACTGTTCTAAAATTATTTTTAATGAACTAATTACATTTATTGCATTGTGATGTAATAATATTTAAATAATACTTTTTACCCGTTATTTTTTAAAAATTGTATTATTATATTTGTTATTTATTACATTTGTTAATAGGTGGAACTGATCAAAAAACTACCTCCTGAGATTCTACTGTTAACAGTCACTATTTATATCAAAATTACTATACATCATATAATTATATTTACAACTAATAATATATAAATTATAATATATAAATTAATATATAAATTAGAAAGTTCCATTCTCTAGAAACTTCATATTTCAAGTAATTCTATTTAAAAATACCTTAAAATGGCTCGAAAAATTATTTGATTATATTAGAGTTCAATAGCTTGAATCGAAAAGGAAGTTACGTTTATATAATTGTTAATGAGGTGCTTTTTTTTCCTGTGCTGTTTTTATCGGTGCTTTTTTCCGGGTTTTTCCTTCAGGTGCTCTTTTTTCTGTGATTTATGTTTCTAAAATCAGTGAAATTCATAAAATGAATTATTTATGCTTTAAAACCTTCTTCCCAGAAAATATTCGATATAAACTCTGAAAAATATCGTAAAATATATTGCTTATTTTTTTTTCCTTCAGTAAATCATTGATAGTGTAAAAGGTGGAAGGAAATACTTGAACGGAAAATGATCGATTTCTGGAAACAAATGTATCAAACCATTGAATGATAAATGACGCATCACTTTTATGATAATATCTCCTCTTATCTTTCGAAATAATTTCTTCTGAGATACGCAACCTTTGAAATTTCATTGATTACCACGAAATAAAAAAATAGATACTCATTTTAGTGAATATATAGGAAAGAAACTTTTAAAGAGATATTTAAATATGTTTTAATTAAGTTTATTTTTCTTTCATAAAACAGTTAATTTACACTAGAAAATTTACTTTAAAAAGACTTGTGACCTTTAAAAATATCAATATAAGTTAAAAAAGAAAGTTTTTCTATTTTAACTTATATTTTAACTGATCTAAAAAATGTTGTTATTCAGTAACACTAAAATTTATAATTGCAGTAAGATATGATATTTTAACTGAGCTAAAACTATTGTTTTTCAGTAACACTAAAATTTATAATGGCAGTAAGATAAGATATTTTAACCGAGCTAAAAAATATTGTTATTCAGTAACACTAAAATTTAGAATTGAATTAAGATAGGATATTTTAACTGAGCTAAGAATATTGTTTTTCAGTAACACAAAATTTTATAATTGCAGTAAGATAGGATATTTTAACTGAGCTAAAAATATAGTTATTCAATAGCCCTAAAATTTATAATTGCAGTAAGATATGATATTCTAACTGAGCTGAAAAATATTTTTTTTCAGTAACACTAAAATTTATAATTGCAGTAAGATAGGATATTTTAACTGAGCTAAAGATATAGTTATTCAATAGCACTAAAATTTATAATTGCAGTAAGATATGATATTTTAACTGAGCTGAAAAAAATTGTTATTCAGTAACACTAAAATTTATAATTGCAGTAAGATAGGATATTTTAACTGAGCTGAAAAATATTGTTATTCAGTAACTCTGAAATTTATAATTTCAGTAAGATATGAAACACATAAGAAGGACCAGTAAAGTTATTTTAGGAGACAATACAAAGTAAGAATCAGTCATTTAAGTTGCAACCACACACTAATTCATAAAATAAAATTAGTTTGTAAATCCACACGTACACGTTCCACAGTGAGAATAATTAAGACGAATTCGAACTAGGCTTAAGAGATAATCAAGAGGGGAAAATTATGCTCTGCAAAATTATCTGACGCAGTTTGCAGAGACTTGAAAATTAAAATATAAATATCCTTATTACGAAACATAGATATCTATTTTAGCTGCGACTTTATGTAGAGGAAAAGCAACATTGAAGACAACCACAAATACTTCACAGATTCTTATAGATTCTAAACAATAGTAGAAACTGTCATGAACGCGCCAAAATTGATGTTTTCGGAATCGAAAACATTTTACGTATGGTGTGAAGACGCGTGATATTGGTGTAAACGTTTTGCTTTTTAGGTGTTTAGAACTTTTATGAACAACTTAAATTGCATATGAAAGCTCTATTTGCTGTTAACTTGAAGAAAAAAAAGATTCATTCTCTTCTTCTTTTTTTTTTTTTTTTTTTGTGTGTGTGTGTGTTGTTTAACATAAAATTTTTAGAGTTGAACATAAAATTTTTCGGGTTGTTCACAGTTTTCACAGTGGGGCAGTTTTTGTGAAGGAAAATCACTTTTGATGTATATTTTGAAGAATTGTGTGTTTTAATGCACTACAAACGTAACAAAAAGGAAAAGTTTTTCAATAATAATTTAAACGAAACAATCTTTCAAGTTGTTATATAATGCTCATGTCAATATATATATATATCTATATATATATATATATATATATATATATATATATATATATATATATATATATATATATATATATATATATATATATATATATATATATATATATATATATATATATACATGTTCAAATTATTTAACTTTTATGATTTTCTCAAAGTTGTCAATACCATGTGACAAACAAATTTTTTTTTTTAGATAAAAACGGTTTATACAAAATAGGATTTTTAAGATAGTTCGTTACTTGAAAGTGGAATCACTTCTATGCTTTTTTCTTTACTTATTTTAACACAGTTAAACACTGCGCATATAGGAAAACTTTTTTCAAAACATTCAATCAGTTTATTAATCAGTTGAAAAGAACGTTACACAGATTATGAATGACCTTAAATTGCAACCAACTAAGACTCAGGAAACTTTTTCTAAATTAAATTGCTACATTGAAAAAGAGGCAGGCCGAATTTGAGATGGATAGATGGCCTATAAAAAGATCTTTTGGTCTTAAAAACTAAAAATTGGAAAACATGAGCAGGAAAAAGGTTAACCTGGAAAAAACTTCTTGAGAAGGCCAAGGTCCACCCTGGGCTGTCGAGCCATAGATGATGATGAAATTGCTAAATTTAATAGCTGTAATGGAAGGAACGGTTCATTTTGAGCGTTCTAATGGATATTAAAATAGCACTCTGTCTGTGGAATATCAAATGAGACTTAATATCAGTCGGTCGTTATAATGGAGTTATCTTTCTAATGGAGTTCATACTAACGAGCGTAGACTGTAATTTTTCGGAAAAATATTAGATTGACTAAAAAGCTCTAAAGATTCTTTCATTAAGTCTGGCATATTGTAAAATGGTGAAAATATCTGCAAAAAAACGGATTTTCCAATTAACCAACCATTTTTCTTTAAGAAATATCAGGCCTTATTTGCCGGAAAATTACTTGAAATTTTTTTTATTTTGCATTGTATCAAAATATAAACTTTAAATATTCATTTTTTCTTCTTTATTTTCAATAAACAGTTTACTGCTATCTGATCGAAAACCTTACTCTACATAGTACATACATACCATTTATTTATTACATATCATTAAATACTGTCAATTTATAGTGCGAAACCATTTTTCGCCCTATTAGTTCAATATTAATATTTCACTTCTGATTGTTGATTGCTTCGTCAATATTTATATGGTAAAAGCACTCTTTTTTTACTTCTCTCATTTTTCGTTCTTTTTTTCTAGAAGGAAAAGAAAAAGATTTATTGTTCCAATTGAATAAACGGGGGTTCTCATGACCACTGTCTCAAATAGAATCTGACTTTTCCAATAGCGAAAACAATTCGTGCATTTTTGTGAAACGCTATGGGTGTCCCCTTCTAATGATAGCAACACACGAATATCAATTTGTTCCATCTAAACGAGGTCTGCCCCACCCCCTTCCTTTTCTTGTTCTTTTTTAAAGTAAATAGAATAATCTTTTGGATATAAAGCACTTACCCTTGCGTGGTTTGACATTAAATAAACATGAAGATGAAGTCTGTGCTGCTTAAAATTACGATGTAATATGAATAAAAATAAGCTTAATTCAATAATATACAAGTAAGCTTTACTTGATAAAATATTAAAAAAGAAAATACGATACATTCATTTTTAAAAAAATACGAGATTTTTCTAATTTATTATTTTTTAAATTGTTTTGTCTTGATTGAAATCAAAGGATAAAATCTGATATTTGTTTTAATTTTATATATTCTATCTATGGAATCTAAGGGTTTCCATATCAGCACATTATTCTAAAAATTTCATATTAGCCACATAGTTTTCAGTGTCTTGTGTTACCTTCATTATTCTGAGTGTTTCATGTTAGCCACAATATTTTGAGTATCTCATATTTAAACATAATTTCTTATATTACGCCCATTATTCTGAGTTTTTCATGTTAGCCACAATATTTTGAGTATCTCATATTTAAACATAATTTCTTATATTACGCCCATTATTCTGAGTTTTTCATGTTAGCCACAATATTTTGAGTATCTCATATTAAAACATAATTTCTTATATTACGCCTATGATTCTGAATTTTTCATGTTAGCCACAATATTTTGAGTGTCTCATATTAAAACATAATTTCTTATATTACGCCCATTATTCTGAGTTTTTCATGTTAGCAACAATATTTTGAGTATATCATATCAAAACATAATTTCTGATATTACGCCCATTATTCTGAGTGTTTCAAGTTAACAATATTTTGAGTGTCTCATATTAAAACATAATTTTAAGCGTTTCATATTATTCACATTACTCTTAGTGTCTTAGGGTATTTCATTATTTTGTGTGTTCGCTAATAACCAGATTATTTTGTATGTCTTATATATGTCTTATTATTTTGTGAATCTCATAAAAGCAGAATTACTTTGATTATTTCATATTTGTCTTATTATTTTGAATATCTCATTTTAGTTCCAATTTAACGTATGGTGATACAAAAAAATTACTAAAAACTAAATATTTTCAAAAATGTGTAATTAGTTTTATTCATTCTTTCAGGTTTTTACTATATTCACATTATATTTTAAGTGTTTCATTTGAAACATATTCTTTTGAATGCATCACATTAGCTTTGTTATTCAGTGCATGTCGTACTGGACACAATATTTTGATCTCTTCATATGAGCAACATTATTCTGAATTCCTCAAATAAATAAATCAATTAATAAATAAATATTTTCAAAAATGTTTTAAAATTTATTCTCTTCTTTCAGGAACTTACATTTCAGATGTGAGAAATTGAAGTTTTCCAAACACGAATTCCTCGTGAGTATTTTGATTTTTTAGTTTGAAATACGCGTAACTTATTTTAGTATTACCTATCCATTATGATTTTTTGTGAGAATATTTATTTGCATGTACAAAGATAACGTTAACAAAGATCTGTAAATTTTATATTATACGTTATATACACGTAAAATTTATTTAACATAATGGTTAAGTTGTTGAACAAAAGCAATATACTTTACTAAAATAATTTAACCATTAAATAAATGTAAAGAAACCAATTTTATTGCAGTTATTCACATACGTTTACTATATAGCATATTTTACATGTATGTTTTTACATATAATTACTTCTAAGAAGTTAGTTTTATAAAAAAATGTTCTTAAAATTGTTTTTCATTTTATCAATTTTGCGCAGCTGTTTAGTTGTTTGTTAGGAGCTACATACTACATACTCATAACTTTAAAAGAACACTGGGTATTCCAAAAAACAATAGCAACAATTGTATATATATATATATATATATATATATATATATATATATATATATATATATATATATATATATATATATATATATATATATATATATATATATATATATATATATATATATATATATATATGCAAAAGATGTATTTAAATACGCGTTAACATGTTAAAATCATGATTCTTTAATCGATGCGCAAGTGTATGACATTTCTAAATGAATAATAATAGAATGTAAGAATTGCTTAGTAAAATATAAGAATAATATTTTGCGAACAAAGTAAAAATGAATTATTAAATTTTGAAAATATATTATATTATTGACATGAGGTGATTAAATGCATAAAAGAACTATACATCCTTATGGTTTTTAAAATATTTTATCGTTTTGCAAAGTTTATTTGACTAAAAATCTACTACAAAAAAAAACAAAAAAAAAAAACATCGCATGTAAGACAAAAGAATATTATGAAATAAAATTGTAAAGTTGCAAGCTTTATGTAACCACAAATGCTTTTAATGCAAACTAATTGTGTTTTAAAGTTGGGAGCATTTGAACCCCAACTGTTTGCTCAGTTGCATATAATTATCTCTTGTAATTTCTCATAAATAAATTGATTTCAAGCAAAACACGCAGGTGATTACTTTGATTGCGAATAAATAATCTATTCTCATTGTAAATAAATCTTTCAATTATTTACATGCAAGGACATCAATATATAGATTTTTTAGTGTTTAAATCCGTGTAAGAAACATATGTTATTACATAAATGTTTAAGTAATAATGAGGGGGGATATTTTGTCAGCATAGAAATGCATATAATATTCCTTATTATGCGTAAATAAATGTTAAATCACACGCGATAAACCAGTCCTGACCTTATATTTTTGTTTTAGTCAGAATTAATTCGCATAAAAATAGAAGTGTATGTTTAAAGAAATTAAATTAGACGTAAAAAATTAGAAACCATGATTGTTCTATTTGTCCTATTTAAAATTTTAATTAAATAAATGATATTGTCACATTTATGATTATGTTAATTAAATTAATGAACTAAATAATTACTCAATAGCCTATTTTTTGACAATGATGCTTTATATAAAAACAAGGGAGATATTTTGCTGTAATGCGAATGCATATATTAATATTCATTATTGTGTGTGAATAAGAGTTTAATAATAAGTGAGAAATCAATTCTAACGTCATTCTTAGTTTTAGTCATAATGTATTTGAAGAAAACTAGAAATGCATATTTAAACGACTAAAGTTAAAGAGAAGAAAAAATTTAATATTAAACAATTATATTCTTGCAGATACTTTTCAAAATATAATTTAATAAGTATTTTGTGTAATAAATATGTTTTATAGACATATTGAACATAAATATATATATTCAAAGGCAGCAACGTAATGTAGTTTAAAGCTTCTACTTTCTCTCCCACTTTTTTGTTATTTTTCCTGAATTCCTGAATTTTTTTTATTTTTCCTTTTATTTCATTTTATAACCGGCGTTGAAAAGTTTACCCAATTTTGAATTTACGACAGCCCTTGTTCAACTCCGTAGCCTTGCAATTTTGAACCAAATCCAAAAGACAAAATAACTCCTGATCAAATACTCGGAAGACTTTCCTTTTGTGGTGGACTTTTTAATAGAACTAACCCGCATTTGCCATGATTTGTCTACCACTAAAGATATTTTACTTCAGAACTGTGGTCTGTTCGAGCCAGGAGCAGAATTCGTATTGACCAGCCAATGCTGGTATTCGAACACGGTTCACCTCATTGGAATAGGGGATAGAGGTGAACGCTCTACCCCCTAAACCACCACGACTCAAATGAATTATAATGTCATATATAAATTTAGTAAAAAAGAAATTATAGTGAAATAGAACTGAACTAGACAAAATGAAATAGAATTGCATATTTACATGTTTAAACGTCTAAAACAGCAAATGTAATTTAAAATGTAGAAAAATTACAGAACAATGAGAAAGCGGAGAAAAATATTAATCATAAAAATAATTTTAAAAAATAAATAAAATAAATAAAATCCGACCCAAAAAAGGGGAAAAGTTTAATAAAAATCCGGGAAAAAAAGATATAATCTTTTCATCAGCTTACACGATTATATCCGAAAAAGGAGTGCTTTCTAATATTGTATCAATATAGCCAAAGCAAAATATATCAATACAATAGTGTGAGGAGCACTCAAAAATTTTTTACAAAAATTACAGATATAATTTTTGCAGATATAATTGTGTGGGCTGATGAAAAGATTATGTCTTTATTTTCCGGATTTTTTTTTTTCCAAAAGAATTCTATCCTTTTTTTTTTTTTTTCCAAAAGAATTCTATCCTTTTTTTTTCTTCCAGTTTTTTCTTCATTTTGAACTTATTTTAAGAGTTCTATTTACTTGCAGCTCATGCGCATAAATATATATATATATATATATATATATATATATATATATATATATATATATATATATATATATATATATATATATATATTATATAATATAATATAATCTTTTCATCAGACCACACGATTATATCTGCAAAAAAGAGTGCTTTCTAATATTGTATTAATATAGCCAAAGCAAAATATATCAATACAATAGTGTGAGGAGCACTCAAAAATTTTTCACAAAAATTACAGATATAATTTTTGCAGATATAATCGTGTGGGCTGATGAAAAGATTATATCTTTATTTTCCGGATTTTTTTTTCTCAAAAGAATTCTATCCTTTTTCCAGTTTTTTCTTCTTCCCTTTTTTTCCCTTTTTTCATTAGTCTGTAATTTTGTATGACATTTCTAAATGTGTATGACGCAAGTGTATGACATTTCTAAATGAATAATAATAGAATGTAAGAATTGCTTAGTAAAATATAAGAATAATATTTTTCGAACAAAGTAAAAATGAATTATTAAATTTTGAAAATATATTATATTATTGACATGAGGTGATTAAATGCATAAAAGAACTATACATCCTTATGGTTTTTAAAATATTTTATCGTTTTACGAAGCTTATTTTACTAAAAATCAACAAAAAAAACAAAACAAAAAAAGTGGCATGTGAGACGCAAGAATATTATGATAAATTATAAAGTTGCTAGCTTTATATAACCGCAAATGCTTTTAACGCAAACTAATTGTGCTTTAAAGATGGGAGCATTTGAACCCCAATTGTTTGCTCAGTTGCATATAATTATCTCTTGTAATTTCTCATAAATAAATTGATTTCAAGCAAAACACGCAGGTGATTACATTTGACTGTGAATAAATAATCCATTCTCATTGTCAATAAATCTTTCAATTCTTTACATGCAAGGACATCAATATATATATGGAATTTCATACCGATTTCTATGATGTGAATATGTCCCCCTTGTTATCACTCAGTTATGTAATAAGACATGGTATTGAATAAATGTTCGATGTTAATTTAATTAAATGTTCAATTCATTAATTTTCTTAACAAAAATGTAACAATATTATTAATTTTATATATATATATATATATATATATATATATATATCAGAAGTATCAAAATTTTGATTAAATTATTAAATTAATAATATTGTTACATTTTTGTTAAGAAAATTAATGAATTGAACATTTAATTAAATTAATAGATCAAACATTTATACAAAACCATGTCTTATTACATAACTGAGTGATAACAAGGGAGACATATTCACATCATAGAAATCCGTATAAAATTCCTTACTATGTGTAAATAAATTTTTCTATACACTCGCGTAAATGAAGACATTTAGCTAAAAAAACAAAAACTACATGAATATTCGTCGGTAAATTGTAAATTATGTACTATTTTCCGCATCTTTACAGAATTTTTAGGACCCTAGCTGTATTTATAAATAAAATATTTAAAATATATATATATATTAAAGCAGTAATTATTTCTAACAGATGAAATAGATGTCCGATTTCTGTTTAATAATTATAAGCTTTTCATTGAAAGGATAACAATAAAATAGCTGAAAAATTGGCATCTTTGAACAATATTACAGATCCATAAGATTAATAGATCTTGCAAAATGTGATGGATAACTATATATTCACACACATTACATCCGGGCTACAAACAAGCATTTAATTTTAGCTTCTGTATTCTTTCAGATGTCTTGAGGATTATTATTACTTTGAATCTGAAGAATTGAAAAATGATTATTATGTACTCAACAAGAAGTCCCATAAGGGCTGTAATAATCTCTGAATAATTTTCACGCACCATGTCTGGTTTTTTTAGTAGAGTTAGTTAGGTTTTGACAATTCGTTCCGTGTTTTTTCGGTGGTGTCCTCAATTTCGCCTCTCGTTCGGAAAGTCACGCAAACTTCTAATACTCCATAACATTCAAACTACGGCACGCGACAAAAAGATTCTCTTTATTTTCTTTCACTTTCAGCTATTCTTATGATGATGGTGAAGTCGCCTACAATTTTTTTTTTTTCCATCTACACATGTAAAGAAAAGGTATAGAGGTCTATACAATCGAAGAAAAGTGTCAGTTTTCCAGTTTTTGTCTCTTCTTGATCGAAAACTTTATTTATTTTTAACCCTCTAAAGGCCCAATTATTTCTAGTAATAGTCATATTTATATATTTTTGAGAATCAGATTGATGGTTGAGGAAACGAAATTTGTTTAGCATATACTTAATAAATCTTTATTATATATATATATATATATAAAATATATTATGGTTTACAAAATTATAGTTAGTATTACCACACATTCAGTAAATAAATAAATAAATAAATAAATAAAAATAATAATAAAGAGTAAATTTAACGAAATAAATGATTTTTATGCCATGCTTCAAGTTATGATAAAGTTACCAAATTTTATCAAAAATTATATTATGATATTTTATTGTTAATTGTACCAAACTTGCAACTGCATTGTATTGTTAATTGTAAAAATGTCACAATATAAATATGAAAGAATGTCACTGTTTAATGTTATGGGGCAAGATGGTGAATGCAGTTTAAAACTCAATATACTTCAAGTGTAAAGCACTTAAACTGTGGCTTTTTTAATTATTATTATTATTATTATTATTTATTTTTTTGGGGGCAAATGAACATCAATAAACATCATGTGTTTTTTAAAGTTTTTATGGGTTTTTTTCTGTAATTTTTAAAAGGAATTTTTAAATGAGTATTGAAAGAAATCCCTTTTTTACTTTAAAATCCCTAATTGAATGTTTCAGCTACTTGTTGAAGAGAAGAATCCTATTGGAAATAATAGTGTGTGATTAATGAACAATTTATTGGTGGGTAAACCATAGGGGGACAGAGCAAATATCACCATTTCGCCCCATATAACTTCCCAAATCGAAGGTACCGGACGGACGTACGACCGGAAGCCCCTTCCTTTTCTTCCCTTACCTGTGCAAATAACCAGAGTTATGGATGGTTATGATAATGCTTTGCTTTCACCCCTCCACTGTAGGGGGTGTTCCAACAAAACAACTCCACTTTCGACAGAGGAATTTCCGAGTCTCGCAAATATTTTCCTCCCTTGTCAGTTCATGGAATACTCAGCAGGTTATTATTACCACACAGAGCGCGAAAAGAACGTCGGGAAGATGGCTGATTTCAAATCTTAAATACCATTGAGAATGTTGATTGGAACATAGAAATCATCCATCTAGGGGTAATATAAAAATTTTAATACTGGAAATATTGTAATTGGAAAGCTCTGCCATCCTCGGAAATAACATTCTTTTAGTCTATACTAAGCTATTTTTATGCCTGTTGTGAGCAAGGGTGTTGTGCTAGAACACACCGTTATGAAATTTGGAGGTACGTCGTTCCAGAATTTTAATGAACAGATTACTAAAGTTCACTTCATAATCTTAACTTTTTTATTAAAATAAATTAATATAATTTGCTCGTTATACTAACAAATAGAATTCTTACTTATCTAATGAGCTAAGTTTGAAAGCGATTTCTCTAGTTATAAGTCAAATGCGAAATTAGCCATCCATATTTAAACTGCGATTGTGATTATTATTATTATTATTATTATTATAGTTGTTTTTAAGAATAATGGTTAATAGTGAAGGAAACAATAATTCAATAAGGAAATTTCTTAAACTGCTTAAAGCAGTTCGATGTATAACTTTTATTAATAAATTAATTCATTAACCTTTCATGTTCTATATATTGCAAATTGATTTTTAAAAGAAAGAAAAAGTAGTAATAAATCTGCAAATAAAAATATTTCGGATTGTTATCGAAAAATTGTGGGTTTTACTGCTAAAGTAAAAAACGAAACGTAAATAAATAAATAAAAAGAAATTAAAAAAAACAAAACAGTTTGTCATGATTGTTAGGTTGAGTCTTTGATTGATCCGTCTTTAACCAGCATCTTTTATGCTTAGAATCATGAAAATCAAAAACACAGAAAAAAGCATAAAAAAAATCACATGAAAAGAATGAAGATTATACCACAAAAAAGGAAGAAGAAAAAACAGAATTATTAAGCTTTTATGTGAAAAATTTTTACTACTGTTTAATGACATATGTATTTAATGACCTTAAAAAATGGTCATGACATGGTCTGACCGATTTTAGATTTTTGATGTTAAGTAAATAAAGGGGTAAGTGCGAACAAGTAATAAAATTTATCATTTAAATTATTCTTCTTTAAAAGATCAAGTAGTATAAACGAAATAAAAGTAATTTTAACCTAAAAATACCGAACAAAATCTATAATTTCTTCTACAGAAAATAATCTAAATGCAGAAAAAAAAATCTAAAAATTCGTATCAAAAATTTCATATTTTAATTTATATCGAGGCCTAATAAGTATGAACTTATATTTAGCAGGAGAACTTAGAAAAAAAAATTGTTTCAATTGTTTGAAAAGTGTAATTTAAATATTGTGTTTTTAAAGAAGAAAAAAAATATTTTTTATTAAAGCCGAATTTAATTTTTATTTTATAAACTGTAATTTGGGAATTAATACTAGATGTCAACTAATAAGCAATAATAGTATTTGGGAATTACTCATTTTATAAATACAATAAAAAAAATAAAATTACTCCGGTAATTATAGTTTTTAATTATTATTATTATTAAAAAGTGTTAATATATTAGTATTTTATAAATTTTCCGTTGTACAAGCATTAATTTAAATTATGTATGCAAGTATGGAAAAAGAATGCAAAGAAATTCTATACTGAAACAAAATTAATTTAATTTAGTTACATGATATTCTAAAGGGATTTTTATTGTTGTTTTTTTTTGTGTGTACCTGGCAACTTCAATGCATAATTAGTTGTTTGTGTTCTTCATGGCTGTCTTTATGTTAAGTAAGAAATATATAGTGAAAGAATTGAATTCCTTATGAAAGAATATAGTATGTGTCACTTAAGAGAATTGATACTTGACGGCTTGGCTGATTAGAAATTGAATGGCAGAAACAGTTGCTAACGTAAACAAATGTCACGTTTCAACAACCAATCAGGATCGAGATACCCTCATAACGTCGCTTGCAAGTATTCCAATGAATCCACTGAATATGGTAGTTACAGAAAAAGCAGCTAAGCCATTCATAAAGGTGAATATGCAGTAAAATCTGTATAAGAAGACCACTCGATGGAGTAACAATGTGATGGTTTATTTACGAAGAAGAATTTAAATGCTTTTACCAGGCTGATACTTGATCATTAAGATCAACTTAGACTGGTGAACAACTTTCAGTGTTATTCAACTGAACAGGTTTTACTAAATTTTAACTACTCTAGTGGTTGAAAAAAAAAAAAAGGCATATGTGGGAAATTGTTCATAGTGAGACAATGGAATAAATGGAAATTCAAAAAAGGTTTTTTTTTTTTTTCATTTTACGACGGGTGAATAGTAAAAATAATTTTTTTTAAAAAACAAAAGGGCGACAAAGCCGCGTTTCTTCAATGAAACCTTTCTTTTGCGAAAGTGCTCAGCAGAACCAACATATTGTACAATTTTCAGTTTAAAATAAAACTCTTTTTCCCCCTCTAAATGTAGCAATAGAAGTACGTCGAATAGTCTGCGAGTAATATCTATTTTGCCAATAAAAAAAAATTTAATAAGATACAAAATTTCGCCTAAAAACTGTCAAATAATTGCCTATAATAAAAAGAAAAAAATCAAATGAAAAAAATATTTTTTTTTAGCATCTTGTAAAGTGTTTGTTTAGTTTCAAATGTGTAGTTTCTTAAAGCAATCGGTGGAGATTTGTTGAAGGCATGAAATTGGCTAAATTGAAAAGTGGAAGTTTCCAAAAAAAAAAAAATGCTTTTGAAGTTTCTTTTTTTTTCTTTCTTAACTCATGCAGTATGTTGTAAAAGAACTACGCAAGCATTCTATATGCCTTTTAAGCAAAAAAGAGAGGGATCGAGAGCGTAAATAAAACAACAAAAGTTGACGATTTTTATTTGAGTGTACCTAAGGTTACAAGAACGGAAACATTAGAAGAGATAGCTTTAATCAAACTTTATGAAATCACTTTTGTTAAATAAAACAAATTAAATTTCTATATAATTGTAAAAAAAAATTTCTAAAAAAAATAAAAAAAAGAAAGAAAGAAAAAATAGACGTTTTCAAAACTTTTACTTGCCGAAAACTATAAGAGGCAGATGAAATTCATACTGTCATGCTTGAATTTTTGAAGATATTTTTATAATTTGTTTTTGTTTCTTTACATTGTTGTACATAAATACATTTATAAAAAATGAAAGACTTTTTTAAAAAAAAATCTATTCCACTCCTTTCTTCATTTCGCCATTTTTCTTTTCTATTCTATTTTTATCTAACAAACAAACCAAAAAATATTATCTGGCTACAAAATTGAAAAAGTATTACTTCCTGTTTATTTCATTAAATTTTAAGTAATCTTCTCCATTTACTCAAAATAGACTATTTATTAGTAAAGGAATGTAAAATTTTGCTGTAAAAAATTGCTGTAAAAAAAAAAAAAAGCGATTCTTATGTACTTAAATTAAACATAAAACTGTACTTCCATACATTTTATAGTATACTAATAAAGTACACATTAATGTATTTATCAAAACCTAATATATTTATTGTGATACTTCTGCGAAATCCCGACAACCATTTTTGGCAAAATCAATATATATATATATATCTGAACACCGAAAGTAAGATATTCTAAGAACATGTTCAACAAATATTCCAAATGAGGCAACATTTTATTTGGAATCATTCAATAATCCATTGAGATTATTGTGAGCTTTCTTTTTTATCTGTAACTTCATGTGAAGAAAAAAAAAGTTGAGATGCCGAGGGGGAAGTTTGAGAAGTGATTGAGGGGGTAGGTGGAATAAAAAGATGCACCTGGTGCACAACACCAACATCCATATTCCACAGAAGTGGAAAACCATCGGCGGCTTTTTGCAAACAAACCGAATGCCAAATCCATTCTGTTGTAATCCTAGAACGTGACCCCTCCTCCTCTTCTAACCCTTTCGTTTAGTGAAAGGTGCATTGAACAGAAGAAAAGGTATATAGAATAAAATCTGATGTGTTTAGTGGTGTTTTGCAAAACATTCCGTTGTGTTGTTAGGATGAAAAAGATGAAATATTGTGGTTAAAATAATTTATTGTATGCATTTTTTTTTTAAAAATGACAGTTTTTTGTAGTGGTTATTTATAGCTGTCTAAAGTTGTTTTTCTTTAGATTTTTTTTTTATTGCTTGTTGAAGTTACAAAAACTACAAGGTTTTTAAGGCCAACTTAATTTCCATATAGTAACGAATTTACAGAGCAGTCCTAAGAATAGGGCGAGATAGATGTTTCCAAATTTATGGGATTCTAAAGGGCTTCTAACCGCTAATATTATATTAAATAGAGAGTTTTTCATTGTAATGAAAACTTCATTTTCTTAAAAAGAAATATTTTAGTGATGAAACTTTTTTTTTACTGTTTCTATTATCTTATATGCTTAGACTGTGGTCTGCACAAGAAAGTACAGAAAATTGCATGTATTTAGGCATTTTTAGATTATTATTTCAATGAAATTGAGTTTTCTTACTTCTGAAGGGCTCTT
The DNA here is from genome assembly GCA_949128135.1 of Parasteatoda lunata. Lineage (NCBI taxonomy): Eukaryota > Metazoa > Arthropoda > Arachnida > Araneae > Theridiidae > Parasteatoda > Parasteatoda lunata. Next base: position 120,885,716 of record OX421971.1, read on the forward strand.
TCCGAATGGATTATTGATAAAAGTTAAATGGCAATAAGAACAAAATTTAAAAATGAATTTTTTAAAAAATCAGATTTTTTTTAAATTGTTCGTTCACAGAGAAAAAAAAATTTCACAAAAATATTTTATTAATTTTTTTATAATCACAGTTGAACAGACAGCCCAGTTTCGATTTTACTATTACTAATGTCCAACTCATTAGCTGTGCAATATTGAATCCAATCCAGAAGACAAAGGGAACTCCTGGATCAAGTATTGAGAGAAAATAACCTTCGTGGAAGATTTTTTGATAGAACTAACTAGTATTTGCGTCACACGGAGAGGAAAATCAAGAAAAACTTCTCAAGGATAGCTCATGATCCGTCTAACACTGAGGATATTTTATGTCAGCACTGTGGTCGGTACTAGCCGAGTGCGGAATTCGAAGCGACGCTGGGATTTGAATACGGGTCACCTCATTGAGAGGCGAGAGCTTAATTCCCTGATCTACCATTTCTCTACACAAACTTATGTTAATAATTTTCAATAGAATTATAACAGTTGTCATTTATTTTTTCATTTTCTTAGGATTTCCCGACTGAGAGAGAATATTTCAAATACCCCCTAAAGTGTTTTCTTATGCCCTGAAAAGTTCAACCACGGTTCAACAGGTTTATATCTCCTTATATGATAAAATTTTTACACAAAATTCATCAATAGTTGAATACACTAATAAGGTTTCCTAAAAAGGACTTTTGTATTTAAAAAAAAAAAAAAAATAAATAAAAAAGTAAAAAAATTTTAAAATTTGCAGTTTTGCTATTAATAATATGTTTTCTTTTCTGAACGTTTAAATATTATTTTTAATGAAATGACACACAAAAATCTTTATTTTTTTAAATCGATAGTAGATACTTTATTCTTTCTTATGTTTTGAATTAACTTTAAATTCCTTTTATTGTTGAAATAGTTTTTAATTTTTAAAAAGTTGTAAAAAACTTTTTTTGTTCATGCCACCAAAACAAATTTATTGACATTCAAATTGTTTTACATGAAGGAGAGTGGATAAAATTTAAAAGGAGAAAAATCAGATGAATAGGGGTAATTTCTATTGAATTCCTTAAATTTGTTTTGTGACGTGTGGGATAGATTTTTTATAAAATTTAAAAATGTGTCAATTAATGTTAAATTTAAGAAGAATCTAATTGGGTTCGAATAATTATTCCATCAAATTAAATTCGAGTTTAATGTCCAGAATCGAATCGATCATTACATTCTTATGACTCTTTTCTTCCTTTTTTCTCATTTCCATCCCTTTAAACAAGCTCAGTGAGTTTCTTAATTACCGCCTTTAATATATGCAAATAAAATATTTGTAAAAAATGAAAAAAAATAAATAATTTAAAAAAAATCGTTCCTCGTTAGGAAACGCAAATTATAGTTCAAGTATGAAAAAAAAAAATTTTTTTTTCCTCAGAACTTTAAGCAATCTGTATTGTGGATAGATAAAGCATAGAATGGATTAAACGATATCAGTAACTAGTGACTGGGGCCGAAATTGGGTGATTCGACACCGTTAACCCTTATAATAATTCGTTTTATTTCATATTATTTTCTTTAACAATCTTAATTAATAGCTCAAAGTATTAAGATAGATGAAAAAATAAAGTATATGTTTTTATTAATGCATTGGTTACATTTGGTTACGAAAAAAAAGGTCAAAATTCAAAAGTTAAAAAAAAAGGAAAAACTAAACGAAAGAATAACTAATGGAAATTCCATTAGTAATTCTTTCGTTCAGCGATTCACCCTGTAAATGTTTATTCTCAGCATGGTATATTTCCCTGCAGTGAAACGAATCGGCGGGCATTAAAAAAACTTTTAACTCCGTTCCTTGTAAATGTCCACTCAAACAGTTTTTCAAAAATATTTATTGTAATCTTGAATTTCAAAATTTAAGGGTCTCCATTAGGAAAAAAAAAAAAAAGAGGCCTCTTATTACTAAAATTTAATGATATGGATAGCTAAATGGATGTGAATTCCTTATTAATCATCCGGTTTTATTTGATATTTAAAAATTTTGATTTTATTTTATTCATTGAAATGTATTCTATTAATCAAACCTATTGACCTATTTTTAAATTTCAAGGTTGTAAATACTAATGAAACTTTTTTAAAAATTCAAGTTTAAAAAATACTTGCCTCCTTAAAATTAAAAATTTGTTAACTACAATAGGTTCAATGCAGCACAATTCAATAAATAAAATGCAATTAAATACTCAGAAATATTAATTAAATAGTTGATAAACTAGTTAATTATTGCATTCATTCAGTTCTTCAAAGATTCATAAGGATGAAGGGCGCTCCTCAAAAGGTGAGAACAATAACTTGACGAAAGCTAATTTATATTCCTGTTATATTCAGAAATATAAACTATTTATGTGAAATATAATTTTCTATTTTAGTAACTACTTTCATCGTATCATCAGATTATTTTAAAACTATAAGTTTATTAAAAACATTTATCGACGTTCGTTGCATGGGTTAGACAATCCTTTATTTCAAGTTTAAGAAAATGGCCTTTTGCTACAAAAAAAAAATATTTATAGAAATACAAGAAAATACTGAAATATTTCAAAATTAAATTTTGAAGATGCATAAACAAGTTTAAAATATTAACTTTAATTTTTTTATGTCAAAATATTCGTGTGGTTTCGCATGTTACTTCTTAAATAAATATAACTTAAAGGATATTATCAAGAAACCTTCCTAATTAAAATTTATATTTTTATTTTTATTTATAAATACCTGGACAATATTATACATATATATATATATATATATATATATATATATATATATATATATATATATATATACACTTCATATTTTTAAAAATATTTATTATAAAATTTTTTTTTTTTGTTCTTCTCCTTTAAGAAAATCTTTATATTTTTCATGTTTTCTCTTCATTTTTTTTAACCTTATTTTATGAGTTCTGTTTACTTATTTTCTTGCAGCTTATGCGCATGCGCAGTAAATAAAATTTATTAATTCCCATCGTTAATCTCTCTTTTCTTTTTGTATATTTTATATATATATATAAACTAGTTGTCAGAGTTTAGTTTATGTGTTTAATTATAATTTTTCGGCATGAAATAATATAGAAATTATCTAGTCTGTTGTTTTCCTTAAAAAGAAAAAATGTTTCAATAATGAGACAAGTCACTACGTTTTATGGTAGTTGCTTATAAAAAAAATATATGAAAGTACGGAGTGCGTAACTTGTGTTTGATGCCGCTCATATCATTTCCCTTCAAACGTGCGACAGAATAAAAAAGAGAGAGAGACGTCATCAAATCTCCTTAAAGTTCTATTAACATGTAATCCTCGTCATAATTCCTCAAACGTAATCACGTTTTGTCCTAAACGTCGTCTAATGACAAATTACCCGTGAGTGCTTCCAGTGTCATTAGAATAAAACGTGTTGACCCTCACGTGACTATTGTGCCGCCCGCATTCTGCATTTCGAACACGTCTCAATCGGTCTGTCTGGTCGTCTGATGAGAGTAGGCCAATGAAATAGTTAAATCGCGTGGTTATCTTCTATTTCCCCTTCTTTTTGAACAGCCCTCATTTTCTATATTATTTTGAAACACTCCACACACCCCTTTTTTGAAACTTAGTAACATTCTGTTGCTACTGCGAACTCCTGGTATGTAATTATCGCCTAAGAACGAACTTATGAAGCTGTAGATTCTCTTTTTTAAAGTCTCCTGTTTGTTCTTAAGTTGTAGATCATGTATGGAAATTTTATTATAGTGGAAAATGCTATTAAGTATTAAAGTGGTCATATTTCTTGCTAATGTGAAAGAACTTCTTTATTAGAATAACTCCTAAAAAACATCAAAATTCGTAGCTGATGTTGTTTTAATAGTCTTATTATTTCTGTCGTCCATGGTAACTTGTGCTACTATGAATTTCATAGTAGTACAAGTTACCATGGACGATATGCTTTCATAGTATGATTGGTTGGTTGTTTTTCGAAGGTTCTCCTTCGTAATATTAAATGTTGCTTTTTTGCGAATTATATGCTATTTTTATAACTGCTGTGAGTTTGCAACTGTTATTCATGACTGTTAGGTCAAGCCCATCTAATGTCAGGGCTTTCTACGCTTATTTTGAAAATGGAGCAAAACCTCAATATGGAGAAAAGCCACAGTTTTGTCAAAATGAGAAGTATTTGTGGTCTAATTTTAGAATATTTAAAAACTGACTCCAGTGCTACATTACCTGGGCTCATGCAAGTTTATAAAAACTGAGAAGACGGCAGTGGTTGTGATAATTTTCATCTAGGTGTAAAAATGTTGTCAAATTGGCGATTTTTAAAAAAGTTTAATAACTTTTAAAATATTTTTTTTTTTAAGGTTCTAAAGCCAAGATAATTAATTTTTCACGGAAACATTATATACAAAGTTTAAAATCATTGCATTGCTTCAAGTTTAATGCAATTAAAATATGACTTTTTTTATTTTCCTTGGCGACAGAGCTTCGTAAAACAGCGTTAAGTAACCAATTTAAGGCTGAACTCTTTAATTTGTTAAATAAATAGAAAACTCTATATTCATGTTTTTTTAAATGCTTTAAAAGTAATTTAAAAGTTTAAGATATATTAATTACAATTCTAGATATATTAATGATAAATTTGTAAGTTAAAAATTTGGATTGATAGGTTCTGTTGTACTTACGAATCTACTTTGAAATGTGAAAAAGAAAATAAATTAGGAGTAATCATAGCTGATTTATGAAATCATTTTCTAATTTTAATATTTCAAAGTCATAAGAAAACTATGAAATTACTTCTTCGAAGAAAAACGACCAATTTTGATTTTTTTAATAAGCAATACAAATTTTAAATTCTATACAATATAAATATTTAATTAATTTTTTTTCACTGGGAAGATAAATGTATGGGAATATTTACTTCAGTCATATAAGTTGGTTTTATTTTATATGCGTTAATAACATATATAGTTACATTTTTTGGCCGAGGGGAAATAATAATAGTTTCCACCTATATTAATCATAACTTATTTTTTTTATATTTAACTGAGATTTATGTTTTGGAAAGTAGAATAACTGATGAACTTGGTTTATTTTATAATCACCCCGATGGTGATTGTTTCCTAACATTTTCTATAGCTTAACTCTCTTTTTTAATTACAGCAGTGGTTTCCAATTTTTTGCGACTCCGGAACTCTAAATGATCGAGCATGTTTTGATGGAACCCCTAGTTAATAAATTCAAGTAGGTTCTGTGAATATACAAAGAAAAAAAAATAAGAATGCACGTAAATTTAATCACATGAAATTTATTCAGCTATTATTTTTTTCCATAATAGTTTTAAAATTATAAGTTTTGTGTCAAACAGTTGAATTCATGGACCTGGAGGGGCCAGTTCTAGACTAGTTCTGCGTTTGTTCTTAGTCTATGTATAAGCTGGAAATCAATAAAGTACGCACGCTGAATTATAGTTTTTGAAAATGCACTGTTATACGTTGAGAATGGTTAACAGAAAAACATAATACCTTATTCTAGGATAACCTTATTCTAGGATATTTTTATACTGAATTAAAAAGTTCGAGGTGAAATAATGATGCAATTTTAAATAAATGCATATCACTGTCATAATTTGTTCAAGATATTGCTATTGGAAGAAATTATTTTTTTTAAAAATTATCCTATTCTACTTAAAATAATTTCATAAAACTAAAATATCAAATAAATGATGATTTATTGTTTGGATATAAATATAATGACAGGTTTGAAAAATCTCTACTGGTTTAAGGAATTTAAACCCTCGGGACCTCAGGGTTCCACGGAACGCCATTTTGGAACAGCTTCAATATAGAATAAAATAAGATAGTAATCAAAGTTGTCTATGCATACTCGAAATTTCCCTAAATTGTAGCATTTAGTGGCAACAGCCTTCTCGATTGGTTTCCTTATGCAATCATAATGCAATTTTTGTGGCGGGAGGGGAAAAAATCAAATATGAGGCGCAATCATCTAGCTGATTACTACAACACTGAGATTCTGGTGACGTTGCCATTCGTCGCAAACATATCCTCTTCAGACCACCCCTACTGTTCTGTGGATCTCCTTTTCCTGTTTACTTGGTTTGTGTTGGGCACACAGAGTTTATCAGTTGTTCTCGAATAAATCAGATGACTGCCTTCAATTACTTGGAACGGTCCTTCCCTCTTCTTTTATCAAAATAACCTATATTTTTGTTTATTTTTCGGTAGGGATTTCTTGTTGGAATATCCCTTATCAAAGAATGTCTGGTTCTTGTCATAGGGGAAAATTTTTATGGCATTCACTCTCTTTCCTCTTGGCAGTTCCGCCATTTTCTTTGTTGGAAGCCGGCACCGAAAAGAACATCTCTGGCAAGAGAGTGTGTTTTCTCTTGAAGCAGGTGTTACATTTCGATTTACTACTCCATTTGTTCTAATTGACTTTCATCAGTACCATGAACGATATCTTCTGAGGCCTTGTCACAATCCAGACATTCTGGCTGTGAATTCGATAGCATTTCGGTTTCAGGTTTTTGCCATCGTACTGGAGTCAAGTATCAATACGTTGCTTATCTCAATTAGTAGAAAATTATATCTTCTCCAATTTCAGAAAGTTTCTTTTTTTTTTAAGTGGAAGGATTCATCTAGCAAAGCTGCAACGTTTCAAAACAAAAACGTTTCATTTGCACATTTTTAAAATTGAAATTTTTGATTAAGTGATGTTAGGTTTTTTTCTGAATCAAACATTTTTGCTTTGTACACCAATTAGACCAATTATCATAATTAGTTCGTATACCATATTCGTATATCATATTCGTATATCATATTTTCGTATATCATTATTCGTATATCATATTTCGTTTTCATATTTAATTTAATTGCTGAAAATGCGATATTTTGCATCCGAAATCCCCCGTGTTGAAATTATGCGAAAAATCCATGGATAATGATTTTCTTAATGGAAATTTTTCATGTGGAATATGACTAAGAAAAGGTCTTGTTGACAGTATGTAGTTTTAAAAAGATATTCTTGAGGTAATCGAAAATAACTTTAATAATATGATCTTTTACAGTTAATGTCCAAGGATTCGCTTCGTGGGCTATGCCCATATTACAGGAAATGCCTCGTTTGCATTACCTATACGGAACGACATTTTACTTCTTAAATATTTTCTGCTGAGAGTACGTGTTTTCAAAATCTATCATAGAGGCATTGGAAAATACTTAACTTATCAGAAATCTTTTATAGTCAATGGAGATATCTTCATGGTGACATCTGAATTCAAGAAAATCTGTCATATGAAATAAATTTGTTGATATTGGTTTCAAAAACATGTCTTAAAGATATTTGGCAAAATCTGACTTGCATTAAATTTTTCTTCGTGGGCAGTGTCTGAACTGTAAGAAATGTTACGTAAGGCAATGTCATGTGACTTGAAAGAAATATTTTGTATGCTGAAAAAAAATTTCGCATACATTAATTAACAATAACGTATGGTTTTATAATGTATAATAAAATTTGGTAATTTTATCATGATTTTTAAAAGCATAAACCCTATTTATTCGATAAAATTTACTTTTCAGTTTTGTATCTTTTACTAAATGTGTGGTTTTAAGAACAACGATTTTGAAAACTAGAATTTTCGGTAAACCGTATGAATTGAAAAATTGCAAAACGAATGATCTAAATATTGTATACTTTGGTTTTATTGTCCAGAATTATTATTATTTTCTTTCACTAGAAACGTCATTACCATACAGTACGGTAATTTTACCAGAATTGTTTTCTCCGTGTAGGCATTCATAATATATAGATTCGGAAAAAAATTGCATGGAATATATTTTGCTTGACCGGATCACCTATTAGATTAGACAACAGCTTTAAAAATAAACGATCATTTACCAAAAATACCTGGTTTATTAAATATACCGGGCTCCCAAATGTTCGTCAATGAAATTTTTAGAGTAAAACTCATTTCAGTCCTCTTTTTACGTTATTTTATAACCATCGTTGAGCAGCCGACCCAATTTTGAGTTTAGGACTACCAATGTTCAACTCTATATTTTGATAATTTTGTATCCCATCCAGAAGAACAAGTATTGGGAGACTTTTTGATGGAACTGACCCGCATTTGCGTTGCATGGTAAGGAAAAATACTAAAATCCCCACTGTTAGCCTAACGGCTAGGAGACTCTAACTCATGATCCACCAGACACTTGGAATATTTTACGTCAGCACTGTGGTAGGTTCGAACCGGTCGCGGAATTCGTAACGGCCAGCCATCACTGCGATGCGAACCCGTATCACCTCCTTGTAAGGCCAGAGCTGTAGCCCCTGAGCTACCATAGCTCTGATATTGACGTTAGTGTACTGTTTTATTTATAGATCAGTACCATATTCCTTGAACCATGAGATTATTCACTGATTCAGATTTTCCATGTGAGTTCGGGCAAATAAACGATGACTGAGTTCTATCACTTAATAATTTTCATGCCCCTTTTATTCGAAAAAGATAAGACCAGACTAGATACTTCATCCCAGATCCTCGAAATTCTGTTCTTTTTTTACACGAGTTATATCGTAAGATTTAATTAAAAATTCTAAAATTACAAATATATATTATTAGGTTGAACTTGGATGAAAATTGATTGAAGTCTATTGTCTATATTTCATCCTATTTGTTGTTTCTGCATTTTGAAAACACTTAAATGATGTTAAAAAAATTGATAATTTTAACTAAAATTTCTTACTATGAAATCTTGAAAAGGGGAATTATGGGACATATACTTTACTATTTTTAGAATAGAAGAACTAATGTCATTTGATTATGAGTAATTGTTTTAAAAATTTGAATCTATCTCTTCGTATTTAAAATTATTTTAATCATATTAATTCATTAATCGCAAAATTTTTTTAAAGGTGAACTGAGTGGGTGTTTAGAAATTTATCTGTTTACTTCAACTGCAATGTTTTTAAAAAAACAACTTAATTAAATTAGACAAATTAATTAAATTAGAAAAACAAATTAATTAAAAATAATTAGCAAATTATACTACTGAAAATATTTTTTCAATTTGAATCATTTGTAAAATTTGAAATATATACATATGAAAGTTGTATGGTACCACGCAAAGTTCAGATTTTTTTTAAACTGGTTTTGTCAGGTTTATTTTTTTCTATAAGATTTATTTGCAGTTCTAAAATCACGAAGTTTACACCCTAAGGACTGTTTCAAGATTTTCCATTACTCTTGAATTATTTTATGAAGAGAAAAAAAAACACTTAATATATTTTTAAATGGTGAGGTTTAAAAAAAGTACGATATGAGGATCCTTCACTCTTAGAACACCTATTGCAATTACAAATCTTAGATGATTTATAAATATAATTTCAATGTAATCAATCTATTTATTATTTTATTTAATATTAATTGAAATTATTAGCAATTAGATGAGCACAAATTTGTCAAAGAGGTGAATTGGGACCTTACTAAAATATTTTGAAGCCATGTATTCCTCATAAGTTATTGAAACTATTTTCTTTAGTTATTATATAAAGATTTATTGAAATTATTAATATTGAATATTGTTTTCAAATTGAAAGAACATTTTAAAATTATTTATTGAATAAATTTCTATGATTTGTAGTTTTTATCTTTTTTGATCTTTATGACTGTATCCAATTAACAATTCAGTAATAAATAAGAATTCAACAGGGACCATTCACTAATTTGCGTAGTTAATATGGCTTCATTTTGGTGTTTATTATCTGCCTAATTCATAACACATCTTTATCAATTCACTCATTATTTTTAATCTTATGAAAAGAAACTTAGGAAAGCTTTGAGTAATCGATACTATTTGTTTTGGTTCAGTTTCAAAAATCTGTGTTGTTTGAAAATTAATTATTAAGTTAATACAATTTTCGTTAAATTTAGTAGGATTCCGTATCTAAATGAATTCTGTTTACCTGTCTTTTTAATGTTTATGCTAAGTACGCTAGCAAAATCAATTATTAATAATGTAAACGTGATCCCCCCCAAGTCCTCTTTTTAAATTTGAAAGGATCCTCCGATGTTACCTTTTTAACTAAAAATGTTTCTCTGCTTTGGCTGAAACATGTTGGGAGATCTGAATATGTTACGAACACATTGAATTAAACTGAGGGAATATTTCGAGGGCAATATATACCTTAAAAGAAATTTCTCGTGAACAGTGTCTAAAAGTGGGGGGGGGGACTTTCCCATGTATTTCACGGTGGAGGGGAAAAAGATCAGTGGGTAAAAAAGGCAGGCCGTTAGTAATTATATGAATGCAACATTACCAATAATATGAATAATTATGAATATTAATAAAATGAATACTAATAATATGAAATATTAATACTAATAATATGAATAATAACGAATATTAATAAAATATGAATACTAATAATATGAATAATTACGAATATTAAAAAAATATGAATACTAATAATATGAAATATGAATACTAATAATATGAATTATTACGAATATTAATAAAATGAGTACTAATAATACGAAATATGAATACTTATAATATGAAATATGAATACTAATAATATGAAATATGAATAATAATAATATGAATTTAACAACTCAATTCGGACCATTGCGTTAGAATTTAATGTTATTGCATATTTATTGGGATGGAATTAGATGTATTTTTTAAATAATTAATATCATTTAAGGATTAATTTAAAGTTAATGGAAATAAACTTACCCCACTTTATTCTCTTTGAAATGAATAAGCTCTGAAATTGTTGTAAATTTCAATAATTACTCTGATGGTATTGCTATATAATAATAATATATAAGCGAAAAAAAATTCTACTAGTTATTTTTTTAAACTGTATTCAATTTAAATATTTTATTGTCGTTAATATTTTTAATTTTCAAAATAATAAACTCTTGAGAGACTCTTATAATTGATACATAATTATGTATTATGTAATTACATGAAAACTATACAAAGTATTAAATTTACCATTAAGTCAACTTAAAGTTAAACTTTGTGTATTAATTAATTTCTTTAATATGTCTAAATCACTTCGAATCATTACTTAGTTACATTAAATTTGTGTTCAACGGACCAAATAATATTGTACTTGATAAATTTGTGTAAAAATTAATGAGATGCTCTTTACCCGTGCTTTTTTCTGGTACTTTTTCCGGGATTTTTCCTTCCGGTTCCTTTTTTATAGTGCTTTTTTTTCCTGTGCATCGATATCCATGGATATGTTTATGATATAAATGAAAAATATGTATAATTAAACTGCATTAGGGCTGACAAAGATTACTTCAAAATACTATCAACACGATTCTTTCGAATTGCGTGTACTTAAAAACCATCGTCTCTTACAGCTGCTGCAGAAACGGGAAAAAAAGAACATTAATATTATATTTTCTCAGGATAAATTTCTTTGCCAGCTCCGTTGTCAAGTACTTTGAAAATAAATACTAGATTATTCTTTTTTTTTCCCGGGAAGTTCAGGTCCAGACTTTTATATCAGAAATTTCCTCAAGCTTACCAGGCCATATCATTTCCTTGGCTTCTCTCCAGTGTTTTTTTCCAGGAAAATGTTATTCCAGGAGTTAGGGTCAGGGCATTAATAAAACTTCAGCGATTCGGAATTTATGAGCAAGAAGACACGGTAACTCCTTAAGAAATTGAATTTTAAAGAAACTTTTATTCCTTTTTTTTTGTTTCGTTTGCCCTTTTCTATTATCTCTCAATCTAAAGAAAAATAAATGTTTCAGTCTGTAGTGTTATTTATTTACAAGGTTTATGTCGATGCTATTTTGATTTATTTCTCCTCAGATGATGTCATTGTTTTACACATTGTTTTGCTGCAATTCGTTTTTCGGGTAGAATTTTACGAACCTATTTTATATGGGTGGAAGTCATTGGACACTTTTAGTTTGACTTTCTTTTTTTTTTTTTTTTTTTTTTTTTTTTTTTTTTTTTAACTGGCAGCCACCACCATGCCATATCGCCCGAAGATTGCTCGCTACTCCTTTGAAATTATTTGTCGCGTAAAATAGTAAGATTTTAAAGTAATCGTTAAAATTAAGAGTAATACCTCTTTAAAATTTTAAGATATTTAGTCAATAATTAGTAATTGAAATAAATTTTAAATTTAAATAAATAACATGCGATAGAAAAATTTGAGAAAGAAAAACAATAATTATATTTTCGGAAGAAAAAAAAAGTATGACAAAACGTTTCCTACGTATTCATTTAATGTTACATAGTGGGCCGGGATAGCCTGTTCGGTAGGGCGCTGGGCCCATGTCCAACAGGTCGTGGGTTCGATCCTCGCCGGCCGAAGACTCCCCGTGTAGTAAATGGTGACTGATGCACGTTAAATCTGTCGAGTCTCAAAGTCCTCCATGTTCCCATAACAAATCAATACCTCTGGGGGTACTGATCCAGGAGTTTCCTTGTCTTCTGGATTGGTTCAAAATTACAAGGCTACGGAGTTGAACATTAGTAGTCGTAAACCCATGAAATTGGGTCGGCTGTTCAACGACGGTTATAAAATAAAATAATGTTACATAGTGAGCCGTAGTGACTCAGGGAATGGAGCATACGCCTTCCAATAAGGTGAACCGGGGTTGAATCCCAGCGATGACTCGTCGATGCGAATTCCACACCCAGCTCGCATCGACCACAGTGCTGACGTAAAATGTCCTCAGTGGTAGACGGATCAGGGGTTAGAGTCCCTTCGCCGTCGGGCTAACTGTGGGAGGTTTTCGTGATTTTCCTCTCATGCAACGCAAATGCGAGTTAGTTGTACAAGGCTATGCAGTTGAACATTGGTAGCTGTTGAACATTGGTAGGCGAATTCTACAATTGTGTGCAAAAGTTTTTCAATTCAATTAAAATGTTCTAGCGATATGACGAGAAATTCGCAAATCAAAATTTTCATCCGCTCAAACTTTCGACCAAACTTTCGGATCAAAACTTTCGACCGCTCTTCTGACCAAAGTATTCGGACCAGAATTCCCAGATTTCGGTTACTCCTATATTTTGGGGGTCAAAAATCAAAATTTGTCGAAAAATGGTACGTTTTTTATGTCTTATTTCGTAACGTAAAATATGGTTTTTACTAATTAATTAGCATATTTGAGATCAACCTCTCCTACCATTAAGAACTGAGTCCTAAAACGTGATTATTAGTGATCAAACATTATTCTGGGCTCTGTACATAATATTAATAAAATTATGCATCATTTAGGCAGACATGGTATCCTTATTAACTTATCATTCAAGGAATAGAAAGAAAAGACAATTTCATAAGGGACTGGCCACCTTATTTAACAGAATTTGAATTATCTCTGAACTATTTTCTTGTCATTTTGCTGTAAACTATTTTATAATTATGAAAAAAGGAAAACCATGAAAACTTCCCACGGTTATTTTGACATCAAAGGGACTCTAACTCATGATCCGTTTACCACTGAGGATATTTTAGTCAGCACTGTGGTCGGGGTGAGCCGGGTGCAGAATTTGCCATCGCTGGTATTCGAAGATCGTTCTTTATCACTGAGCCACCATGACTCACATTATTAATATTGACAGTTTTTCTTTTGTTAGTTAAAAATGTTTAATTTTTGGAAAAGTGTCTGAATGCATACATGGGTTAATGTCTTAGTGCGTGAAAATCTGATTATTGGATCCAAATGTAATTCAGAGTGCTTCGTTTATTATTATTATTTTGCGAACTGTACAACTCAGTTCACTATTTCACTTAAAACTCAAGTAATGCATTTAATATACCACTATTCCGATATTGACCCTCCTCTAAAGCATGCGTTTTATTTCAACGCTCCCATCGTTGGAAATTTAGAATAAAAACTAAAATATTCGAAATGAAATATAAATCAAACGGGGGGGGGGGGTATTGTGTGGAAGTCAAATTTTGAGGGAGATGAGTCAGTGGAACTTTCTGTGAGGAATAAAGTGGTGACGTAATTGGATTGGTCCCTTCTTGGAACAAAAGGGGAAAGGGTGGAAATAAAAAATAACAATAATTCCGAAAGTTATTATTTCAGGGGAGAGAGTGTATTTCCTGTCCCCCCCCCCCGAAATGTGGGTCAGCGAGAAGGAGAGAAAAGGGGGCAAGGTTTGCCCAAAAGAGAGAGAGGGACTTTTGGGAAAGGGCCAGAAAACTCTTTTCATAAATAATACTGGAGTCATTTTTTATTCGGGCATCCCACATACGGACTATCTCAAATGAGGGGAGGGGGGTATATGTCATTTTTTATGCTCTCTCATTTTAATTCTCCTTCTTTTTCGAAAAATGTATAATATATTTGAAGTAGCTGAAAATTCGCAATTCAGTTTAGGGAATTGATAAAAAGAAATAATATTTACCAATTGTAAGCTTTTGCATGGAATGTAATTTCTTTTTTTAATAAATTGTGACACTTTTAGAATTAATTCCTAATAAAATTTTATAATAATTTTGTTTTTTTGATGAAGTGTAATGTCTGAAAATGTATAGTGCTTTGTAATGTAACTATAGTATATCTTTCTTATAAATAAATAATAATTAATACATATACGGATTAATACATAGATGTACTAATTGAAAGAACAGAATAAACTAAGTATAAAAAAAAAATCAAAATAAAAGGAGAAATTGCAGTTATTTGGCTAGGAAAATCGAAAAAATTGCTATACTATTGTTGACGAAAATGATGTTTGATTAATTTTGGTAATAAGTACTGATTGAAATAAAAAAAATAAACTACGTGCTCAAAGCAAAATCAAAGAAAATAAACTATGTTTTTTAATCCTATTTAACTTTCTTTTATTTTATTACATTTAATTTTAATATGATTAAAAATGAATAAAATGAATTATATTAATAAAATAAAAAAATGTTGGCGGGGGTCTATATTTTTTGGCTACTTTTCTCTTGCGCCCGGCTAATCAAAAATTCCCCAAGGTGATGTTGTGATGTTTAAGTAATTTTTGTAATATGTACTAATTGGTGTAAAACGTAAGCAATGTACTAAAAAGCAACTTAATCGGAGAAGCTTTATTATTATTGGCGCCAGTTTCGTAATAGATACTACTGATATAATGGTATTGGGGCAGATTAATAAGCACCGAATACACTAATATGGGTACACAGCACTTAGAAACTCCCTTTTAAATAGCTCTATGACTTCATTAATTCCAAGCATAGTTGCTGGTGAGTTCAACTCCTGATCTGAAAATTCAAGAACATCAATGGAACTTACCTTGGTGGTATCAGGAGATTTATCTTTTCAAAAAGTCCCCTGTTCCATTTCTTCAGGCCTCCAATTGAGACAAAGAGGACATTCTATGTTTATTGGAGCTTCATCTGTCCTTTTCCAGTTTGGACCATGGATGACTTTTAACACTTCTTGATCCACTCCAGTGAGAGCTGCATAGTCGGCTATCACAATATCCTCAACGCCGAGCTTCATGATCCATCTAGAGGTGACCAGTCCAGCAGCTTTTTTCTGGACCCTCCACTTTATAGACTTCAACCCCGAGTTGAGTCGCTGAAAACGCCGAATTAAGGTCGATTCCTCTGTCTTAAAGGCAACATTCACAGGCTTTTGCGACGCATAGGCACTTTAAGTGAGATGTTGCCCAAATACTTCTTGCAAAAGTTGCACCTGATCCAGTCCACTATGTCATTCCCACACTGGAAAACCAGGGCCCCACTGAGCAGGTGATTACTGATTTCCTCGGGCAACCTTTCACCGAAAAGGATGGCGTCAGTCAGCTCCAAGTTGATTTTGAGAATTTCATTTGATTCCCTCAAAGAGAGACTGTTCGAGGTAAAGACCCTTGGCAATAGCAGTTTTGGAGGATCTGATGACCTATGCATGATATGGCCCTGATTGGAGATCCTCGATAGGGTCCCCCACCCCAGCTTGGCTATCCTCACAAGGAAGACCACCTCCCCGGATTGGGCTTCCCACCCCTGGAACAATATCCTCTCTGGGTTTCTTGCCACACATTGGGGGAAGGTGTTGTGTCCGGAGGCCTCTTAACCAACACCTTTTAGCGGCTTTCCTCCTTTGCCTCAATTTCCTTCTCTAGGTCTTGGATAGTCCAGTGGTCCAGACAGGTGGTCCAGCCTCTGAGTACCTCCAGCCAGACCAAAGACACCAACAGAAGTTGGAATAATGCTTTCGGATTTCTCCTCACCAGCATTACTAGCAGTGAGCTGAAAGGCAAGGGTTTTGGCACTAAGCTCCCCTGAAAACTTACTATGTGCCCCCCGGAGCATTCCGAGGAACACTCTAGGACTTCGTGGGAAGAGACTGTTGTGTAGTTTTGGAACAGGAATCTCTGCCTAATTCCCGAACGCGTCCGTTATTCAGCGAACGGACAATGTCGTATCAAATCCTTACTCATCATTTTGATTGCCTGCCATTTAGTGACCCATCAAGGGTATCCAGGGGACACCACGTGAAGGCGGAAAGCATTACCCCCAAAATATATTCTTACTTTTACTTTATTAACTATATTTTCAGTATTTAAATATTTAATTAATTATTTTTCTTACTAAATATTTATTAAAATAAATATTTAAAAAATATATTCGATAGATATTTTTAAAGTCATATATTATGTATAATAACTATAATGCACTAAATATATTTTTATAAATATTTTATATGATAAATATATTCTTACGTATATTTTATAAACTATATTTTCATTATTTGAATAATTAATTATTTTTAAATCTTTACTAAAATAAGCATTTAATAAATATATAGATATTTTTAATGTAAATATAAATGTATTTTTCTAGATACCTTATAAAATCTTTTTAAAATATTTTCATAAATATATTTTACGAATATTTTCTCAAGAATCGTTGACTGTGTAAAAGAATATCTTGACTCGATGTCTCATAGCATAGAGGTAGAAATACCCTTTATGTTTAAACGATATTATTTTCATTTATCTGAATTCTTCTGGGGAAAAAAATTCAGCTAAAAGTAATATAATATCCCGAAATATAACAGATCTCAGTCTTTTTATGCCAGTTTTTCCCTATCGTTTTCCGTACTCTATGGAGGGAGGTCTAAAAAAGAAAAAAAATAATAATAATAAGGTCCAGCAACATATCTTTCCTTTCGATTTTTTATTGTAAGGGATTGCAGCAGCATAGGGAGAGGTAAAAGGGTAGTTGAATGAATAGAATCATATGGGAGAACAGGTTCACCCTTTCTCACGGTTTTCCATTGACCTGGAAAAAAAAGGCATAAAAACGCACCCGATATCACAGTTATCTTCTAGAATACACACCCTCAGAACCCTTTTCAGAACTTTTTTGTCCGAGACAATGTTTATATAAAGAAAACTCCGATAAAAAGAGTTAAAGTTTGCTCTAAATATGTTGCATGTGATTTCAGAGATTATAACTATAGATAAGATGTTCTGGTTTAGTAAAAATATAGAATGCATACATTGATTCATGATTCTCTACTTTTTTTCTAAGAGATTGTAATAAATTTCAAATTTTCATTTTAAAGAAGTTGAAGAAAATCAGTTAAATAGTTTCTGAGTTATCAATTCAATTTCCCAAAAAACTTTTCGACTCATTTCTTTCAAACTTTTTATTTTGTCATTAAAAATTACATTTTTTTAAATGATATAAAAATTTCTAAACCTTACTTAATTTAAAAACATTTTCTACAGTTGTTGAATAAAGTAATAATATATAATAATATATAATACTTAAGAATTCTTTTTTGGATAGAAAAATTTTAGATAAACGAATATTATAGTTGTATATAAAGTTTTTTCGATTCACTTAAAAAGTTTTCGAGTCATGGCGAAATACGCAAAAAGTTAAATTAACAATAAGGGGTCCAACCTTTTGACAAGTCAGCTGATCAAACTATTTATACCTTATTTTATAGATTGCGGCTATCACCCATGTTATGAAGAGGGTGGTTGAATGAATAAATTGAATGATATAAATTCCGAATCCATCGTAGAAAAAAAACTATGTTTATTCAGATAAAATACGTTTTTGTGTCTGATTTTATGACGTCAAATATCGTCTACACTTATTAATTATCCTCGTTAAGCTTAGGTCAAGATCCATTCAGATTGATTCTTAGTATATGAAAATCCGATCATTAGATCAAAAGTTACTCAAAGTATGTGTGTGCATTTTTGACGTTAATAAAGCTGAAATTTTTAATTTGAAATTGACTGAACAGAACTTTTAATACTTCATATATTTTTATTTGTAAATGTAATTATAAAACGTATAATACAGTTGTATTGTTATTAATAACTTATAGTAGTCTTAATCATTTGAATTGTAGTCTAAATATTAACGAAAACTATAAAATATTTTAATGTAACGCAGCTTTTAAAGAATAACTAGTTGAAAAAGTATTATTTGTATATTATAATTTTAAAATACAATAATTGTTAATTAATAACAATTTCAAGTCCTAATCAATTTGTTAGTTAAAATGAAGTGGTGTAGATAGCTTTTCATAAATTTTCAATTTATTGTAATATATTAATTAATTTTTTAAGAAATAGGTGATTATGTTCGAATAATTATTTGTTGAATTCAGATTCAAAGGCGAGAATCAAATCGGACGTTAAATTGAAATCGTATTAATGCAATGCTTTTTCCTGGTACTTTTTCTCTTATGCTTTTTACCGGTGCTTTTTTTCTGGACTTTCTCTTCTGGTGCTCTTTTTTTCCGTCCACTTTATAGTACAGAAGGAACAATAAAATAAATCCTAAATAGACTCAATATCGAACAGAATCATATAAAATATTTCTATATTATTTAATATAATTGAAGAGTGTGTTAAAATTATCTTTTGCGAACATATAAACACCTCAAACTTTAAATAAAGTTATAAAACCAGTATATATAACCAGTTTTTTTTTAAAAAAATAATTGTCGTTGAACAGCCGACCCAATTTTGGGTTTACGACTACTAATGTTCAACTCCGTAGCATTGTAAATTTGAATCCAATCCAAAAGACAAGGGAACTCCGGGATCAAGTAAAAGCATGAATTTCCCTTCGTGGAGGGATTTTTGATGGGATTATCCCGCATTTCAGTTACATAGAGAGGAAAACCTCGCATGGTCAGCCTGAATAAAACTAAACGATGATTCGTCTACCACTGAGGATATTTTACGTCAGCACTATGGTCGATGCAAGCCGGGTGCGGAATCCGTATCGATCAGCCATCACTGGGATTCGAACCCGGTTCATCTCATTAGGAGGCTAACGCTCTTTACCTTGAGCCACCACGGCTATAAACCAGTTTAACAGTGAATCTTTGGATGTAAACATTATTAAATAATCTACCGTTTCCATCTTAACGGTTTCCAAACATACGCTTTAGTAACAATAATAAGTAATAATAATAATAATAAAATACACATACCTTGCATTTTCGACGTAAAAAGTGACGATCGGGTGGCGACTGACTGTAAATTTTTTGGTGTCCAAAATTAATAATAAAAAAAATTCAAATTTGTAAGAAGAATGAGGTGGGAGGAAAATTAGGAAAAAATTTACTAGAAGAGTTTCAGGTATCAAGAGTTTTGAACACAGGTAAAAAAAAAAAAAAAAAAAAGATTTGCAACAAATATTCTACTAAAAATTGTATATAATGAAGTAAAAACGTAATTTTATTTTATGCTCCATTGCTATATATAGTTGCCCTCTGGCTCGTGGCAACTAATAAATTTTGACCTATAGTGTTTAAATTTAAATATTGCTTTTCAACAACTTGAAATAAAGAATTTTTTTATTCAGTTTTTAGAGTTTTTCAACACTAAATTCGAAGAAGTATTACACCACAGTGCACCTACTTTCTACTACGCGACATCTTAAAAGCATTTACTTCTATTTCTTTATTTAAATTTGTCGCACCCATTCAATAACATCATATTCTTAAGGATAAAGCGAGGGGAAAAAAATCCTTAGTGTTTTGAAGAAGAAAAAAAAAATTAAATAAATAAATAAAACTAAAACGCTTTGCTTAAAAATACGTTTAAAAAGATCACCTTCCCCCTCTTTCTCTCTTTAGAGAGTGTCAACACAGTTTTGTGCCACGTGTATTCCAGATCGAATAATCGAATTTAGAAAAGGAAGAACAAAGATTAAAAATGTAATGAAAAAAAGGAAGGAATGTAGGTGGAGGGTGAAAGATATTTCTACCTGGAATCTTTTTTTTCTTCCCGTTTTTTTCCCCTTTCCGATTCTAAACTGCTTCGAGGGATACGTGAGAATTTATCTCTGATAAAATAAAAAAAGAAAAAAAAAAAAAAGAGAGTGATAAAAGAAAATATGTGTTTCAAATGAACAAATGGGAAACCCTTACCTAAATTTGCTCATTCGAAGCTTCAATCGATATATATATATTATATCGATAAATAAAAAAAGTGAACATCATCATCCAAAAGTATACTATTACTATCATTTCGTAACATATATAGCGTACTTTCTTACAACAGGATGTTTTACGGAATGCTTTCTTGGAAAATGGTTAAGTAATCCCTTTCAGAAATATCGTTTTTAATATCTTTTGAGTTAATGATCGAATTTTTGCGTAAAGATGGCTATGCTAGAATGAGTGCTAACTAATAGGATTCAAATTTTGAAAAAGTAAACAAGCGATTAATCAGTACTGAACAAATCACTACGAAATCATCTATTAGCTGAAAAACATATACCAACATAATTAAAACTGAAATAATCCTTTTTTTTTAAATTATTATAATATTATATTCTTTCCGGTGGCTTTAAATTATTAGATTGAGCAAAATACATTTATAATGTTCATCCCATAAAAATAAAAATTGCCGGTTTTCAAAATTATTTGACATGATGCTACTACTCGAGACCAACTCATGATAGTAAAAATTTACAACAAGCAGTGATTTTTCTTAGTTATTTATTCCGTTCGAGGACCAGTAAATAACCTCTGCTCAGTAATAAGGCAGTTTTATTAGTTAAGAAATATTCTAATTGTATATTTGGTACCTATTAAAACTGTACGAATCACCGTATTGCCAGTAGTGCCTTATTATCAAACTTTACTAAGCACCAATCGCGTTTATAATAGTTCGGCGATTTTTTATATTCCTCTTAAATGAAATATTACCATTTCTCCATTAATTTTGCATTTTCTCGTTCATGGATTTATTTTTTTTAAAATTAATATCTATAAGCGAGTCTTGGTGACTAAGAGGATCCCGCTTTCCTCCCAATGAAGTGATCTGGGATCTAAACCCAGCAAAGACAGGTTGGTACGAATTCCGCACCCGGCTCACACTGACCACCCTGCTGACGTTAAATATCCTGAATTGTAGACAGATCATGGGTTAGAGACTTCCCTTGCCGTTAGGCTAACCGTAGGAGGTTTCCGTGTTTTTCCACTCCGCGTAGCACAAACGAAAGCAAATTTCTTCCCAATATTTGATCCAAGAGTTGCTTTATCTTCTGGATTGGGTTCGAAAATACAAGACTGCAGAATTGAACATTAGAAATCCTAAACTCAAAATTGGGTAGGCTGTTCAACGACGGTTATGAAATAAAATACTTTAAGCCAAATTAATTAAACATCATTGGCATCATTATTAGCGTGGCGAGTTTGTATTTTTCTACAAAACGAAATGAATTAGTACCATTTTTCTTTTTAGTATGTGTCTTGTTTTTTATTTTTTATTTTATTTCAGTGGGCATATTTTACGGAAACTAATCAAGCAATATTGGCCTCAATAGTATGGTGATTTTTTACCTTTCTACTTAAATTAGTTCTGTTTCTCCATTAATTTTGCTTAATAGTTCATAACTTTTTGTTTATTTCACTTATCGTTGCTTTTAAATTATTTAGTTTTATAGAGATACGTTTTAGAAAATATAATTTTTAAAAAAGAAACATCTGGTTCTCGAATACTTAAATACTAATTTGGTCTCGTACTCCGTCTTTGTTACCATATTCATATTTATCATTGTGTTTATCTGTCTTTTTTTTTTATCAATGAGAGCTATAAGCTAACGAACACCATTGATGCTATTTTTAAAATATTTGAAAAAAAAAAAAAAAAAAAGAACAGAACTGATCGTAGTTTAATTAATTGGTGCTAGCTGTAAATCAATGAGAAAATATTTTTTATTTATTTTTTTTTTTTTAATTCAAATATCTCTCTCCTGAGCGATCTAATTGAATTTTTTGAGCATTTTTTTGGATCGAGAGGCAAAACTATCCTTTTCACCTACTGTCCAAATTTCATTCCATTTTCAAAAGTATTTTTGACAGGAAGTCACGCCCGAGCTAATAAAATGACGAGAGATACATTTTTTAGGGAAAAATAATCAATACTTAAAATAAAAAGTGAAACAAAATCACGATAAAAGCTCTTGAAATTGCAATAACTTTCGAAAAAAAACTCGCATTAAGTTCATAAAAGAAAATATTCCTTTCAGCAAGTTAAATTTAAACTCTGTAGTTGTATTTTAGTGGAAACGCAGTAGATTAGTTACCATTTTTTTAATTTTTTTTTATTTCAAGTTCAACAGTTGGCAATTTTCGAATCTTAAATGTTTTTATTCCATCGAATTTCTTGTATATTTATTTTTCTACACAGCTTCGTAATTTCAAAATTCTATGTTTTATATATTTTGCGCATTAATCAAAATGTAATGTAAAGCAAAAAATGTGAAGAAGAAAAAACCTCAAAAAGGCACTTAAAATTGCAATAACTTTAAAAAAATTAGAATTTTTAAAAAAATATGCTCTTTCAGCAGGTCAAATTTCAGATCTGTAGTTGCATTCCCCTGGCGTGTAGAGCGGCCTGCATGTTATTTTTTTCCCCTACAAATTTAACAGCTCACAATTCTCAAAATAATTAACGATATTTTTTTATTCCGTTATATTTGCTGTATACTTTTCTACTTTACATTTGGGACTTTAAGTTTTTGAGTCTAAATTTTTGCGCAGCAAAACCGAATGTAACGTAGGTTAACGTTAACGGCAGCGGTGTTAGTCCTTGCGATTTTTAAATACTGAACGAAATCACTAATTTAAACTATTATTTTTATATAATTATATCATTTTACAAGGAGTTAAATATGTGGTGAGGGGGCTCGGGGGATAGAGCGATCGCCTCCCAATTAGTGAACTGGGTTCGAATCCCAACGATGGCTGGTCGATACGAATTCAGCCTCCGTCTCGCACCGAACACACTGTTGACATGAAATATCCTCACTGGTAGAGTGATCATGGCTTAGAGGCCCTTTGTCGACAGGCTAACCATGGGAGGTTTTCGTGGTTTTCCTCTCCATGTAACGCAAATGCGGGTCAGTTCCATCAAAAAGTCCTCCACAGAGGCAAATTTCTCCCAATACTTGATCCAGGAGTTCCCTTGTCTTCTGGATTGGGTACAAAATTGAACATTGGTAGCCGTAAACCCTAATAGGTGGGCTGATCAACGCGGTTTTATATATATATATATATATATATATATATATACATAAAATAAATAAATAAAAATAAAAATATAAAGAAACAGTTGAATTATGAAATCTTTTTTATGTGCCCTAATCCTTTCGTTTAGAAGTAAAGAGAGTGGATAACTCTTTTTCATAAGCTCTTCTATTTAAACTTCATACATTAGTTTATTTTTAAAAAATATTTAATTACATTTAAATAAACATTTTATTGCATCAAATTCAGGCTCAACTACCTGAAACGAATTGGCTCATATTAAATTCATATAATTGTAGAAGTGGAACTTTTTTTCTGATTTTTTTTTTCCGCTTATGTAAATTTATTTTATCTGCATTGAATACGCATTTAGTTACATGTATTTTCAATCTGCCTAACAGAAAGTTAGAAAAATAAATAAATAAATAAATAAAAAATAAAATAAAATGTAACCATTATCATTCATTTGTAAATATTTCCGGTCAATCACCTCCACGATAGATAATACTTTCGATATTTATTCTGGCTTATCAGATAATAAGCATGCTAAAAACACTATAAAAAAAGAGCGAAAAATATTTTTTTAATTATATTACATTTGCTCTGTTGTACTCTCCTTTCTTATAGAAAAGAAAAACATGGTTTTAAAAAAATATTTACAAATTTATCAAGCATATTATCAAAAGAATCTTTAAATACATGTTATTTTGATAAGTTAACTGCTAATTGAAAACTTAACAACTTTTTTTTAAATTAAAATAAGTTTGTAAGATCTGTAATGAAGTTTCAAAAATAAAATGCGATGGTGTGTCTGCGTGACAATCATATGCAAATGACAACGATTAAAAGTGGTGGTAAAAATGGTTTGCTACCACATTATATAAAATGACCATGAGTGACCCCTAAAAAATATCCAACTATCCTTAATCAAACTTATCCCAGATTTTAATTTGACTAGTTCCATCTACATCTGTATTTAAATTGAATTCGAATAAGTTAGGGGTCACTCAAATATTTCATTTTATTTTATAACCGGAGTTGAATATTTTTCACGGGTTTATTCATATTTACAATACAAGAGGGGCTTGTTAACAATATATTATTAATTATTTGCTTTTTACTATGTATTATTAAATAGTTTAACCAAAAGAGCCATTCATTTTCATTGTAGGTTGTTATTCTTTTCATATTTGTATCAATGTTCTTCAAAAATTGAGTCATAAGGGATGAGTTACTGAAGGAAATCAGTTTATTAAAATAAGGAAAGAATCACTAAATTTTAATTCAAAAGTTTTCTCAAAATTTTTTGATTTAAGACTTAAAATGAACCACAACTTTTGATAAAAACTAACTCGATTTTTAATCAAAATTAAAGAAGGAAATGTAATTTTCAAAAATCTGTTTCATGGTTCACACTAAAATGTCAGCTGACATGAACTTTCATGCTTATGTCAACATGTCATAAAGACAAGAGTAGATCAAACAGAAAAGGATGTATTGACGTGATTTTTGCAGCTGTCCTAAAAGCAAATATAGTTTTTAAGGGTGAGGGAAAAACAAAACGATTTCCGGTGGGTCTATCTTCAATAATTCTTCTTTAAGAAAACCGCACCTCTAAATAGAAACACCATCCAGGTATTACGTCATCTAGATCATGAAACAGAAGTCCGGCGTCCCTCTCTTCCTCATCCCCCATCTCCCATTATGAGTTGCTTGGTTACAAGATTGCTTTGAGTTCATTGATTTTTATTTTTTTAATTTTTAATTTTTTAATTTTTCATTTAATTATTTATTTATTTATTTGGTTATGATTTTGGCAATACAAATTATACAAAGAATCCGCATCATTACCAAATATCAGCATAATATTCATTTTTTGGCAAAATGTAAAAATTCTTTCGATAAACTTTACTGTTAAACACTCATAGCAACTTTTTCCTAATAATTCTTAAGGTTGAAAATTTGTTACGGCGCAACATTCCGCGAAATATTACCGTTTTTTTTTTTTTTTTTTTTCTTTTTCTTTTTTCCCCCCTTCCCAAATCCGTGAATTTTTCCGTATGCTACGATTTGCTCGAAAATTATTTAAAATAAAAAAAAAGAATTTCGGAATTATTTCGTTTTTTACTTGCATTTTAATATCAATAAATCATATTGAACAATTGCTAAATAGTATTTATATATGCTATATATTTGCCAATGGCCAGCTGTAGCATTTTTTCAAAAGACACGCTTTTAAGCATTTTGCCACTTTTTCAAGAATTAAGCATTTTTAACGATTAAAAAAAAAGCAGTAAATATTAGTATTGTGAACTTTGGTGTCTAGGGGTTCTAGAACCAGGTTCGAATACCATCGATGGTTGGTCGAAATGAATTCCGCACGCAGCTCGCACCGACCACAGTGTTGACGTAAAATATACTCAGTGGTATGGGTTAAGTGTCCCTTTGCCGTCAGGGTAACCTTGGGAAGTTCTCGTGGTTTTCCTCTCCTTGTAACTCAAATGTGGGTAATGTGTCCATCAAAAAGTCCTCCTCGAAGGCAAATTTCTCCCAGTATTTGATCCAGGAGTTCCCTTGTTTTCTGGATTGGGTTCAAAATTACAAGGCTGCGGTGTTGAACGTTAGTAATCGTAATCCCTAAATTGAATCGGCTGTTATAAAATAATACATTTGCAAAGTTACAAGAAAATAGTTCAATTATGTTAAATAAGTTAGTCAATCCCTTATGAAATTGTCATTTCTTTTTATTCCTTGAATGATAAATTAATATGGATACCACGCTAGCCTAATTCATGCATAATTTTATTAATATTGTGCACAGAGCGCAAAAAAGTAGATAGACCACCCTGAATAATGTTTGATCTAATGATCGGATCTTCACGTTTTAGATCTCAATCTTAATGGTTCGATGGGGGTGACCGCAAATATGCTATGCAGACGATATTTTAAATTACGAAATCATACTCAAAAACGTGCTTTCTCTGAATACACATACTTTTTTTCCCGATGGACTCGCATTTATGACACAAAAAATACAGGGGGTAGTCGCAATCTGGGAAAATATGATCCCAGTTGTTTGGTCGGAAGAGCACTTCAAAATTTGGACCCCTTAATGTTAAATTTTAGTTTTTGTGTATTCCGCCATATCTCGAGAACATTTTATATAATATGCAAAAAATAAAATTACATTAAAGGTTTCCATTTTTGGAACAAATTATTGGGACCGTATTTCTCGGATTGCAGCAATTCCTACATGTTGAGGGTCAGAAATCCGAATCTGTCGAAGAAAAGGTATATTTTTTCAGAGAAAGTACGTTTTTGTGTCTAATTTCGAAACTTAAAATGTTGTCTGCACTAATTAGTCAGCATATTAGAAGTCGACCCCTCGAAGTTTGAAGTTTGAGTCCTAGAACGGGAAGAACTGCTCAGTAAATCAAAAGTTATTCTAAATAATCTTTTTTTTTTTCTTTTTTTCTTTTGCGCACATTACCTTTAGAAAATAAAGTAATATATACACCTTAAAATTGCGCTAATTTGAGTTTAAAAAAAAAAAAAAAAAAAAAAAAAAAAACGCGAACTGTATATATTTTAGAGTTGTTGTAATCCTGGTTACTGATAGCTAGTTCAGAAAGTTGTTACCTATAAAAGAATTCCAATGCCAAAAAATGAGCACATTTTATGTTTACGTTAATAATTCTTAAAAGAATTCGATTTTATAGAGATGTATTTTTCTTACATTATTACATAGACTTGATCAGTATCGTTTGCTAGCAGAAACAAAATTTTACCCCCAGAACAAAAACTCGATAAAGAAAATATTTCTAGATAATAGAAAAAAAGCAGGTAGATGAACAACCAAAATCTTTGTATGTGTCATTACCACAATTTATTGTCCATTAAAAAAGACAAAAATACATCGTCTGCGGTACATCTATAAAGTCAGTGCAGGAGGTAATGGTCATGGGGGGTGGGTGCAATGAATTACGGGGGAGGAGACTGGCACGGGAAAAAATTATCGTCTGCTTCGGGTGTTAGGTTCCGGTCGATTTCAAACGCTGAAAATGGCCACCATTCCGTTTCCATAGCAACAGCTACGCTACACTACAAACGTTCTACAATGGTAGTTTTCGACCCGTTCTTCTATTCCGGCGATAAAAGACACTTTTTTTTTTCTTTCTCTTTTGTTTTGTTTATTCGAGTACCCTCATTAAAATTGAGAATTTATTCAAATTCTTGAATGAGGCAGCTCATTTTTGGTTCGTAAATTTATTCAGTGACTGTCCTTTAAAATAGGATTTCAAACCAAATGGACTTTTCTCAGAATAGAATATTCTGTTTTTGTTTCTACTCTCCAGTTCAGTAAATGAAGGTAATTTTCGTTAGGATCATTTAAGGGGAGTTAATTAAAAGAAACGTCAATGCTTTAATGGGTGAAATATATATAAAAAATATCAGCTTTATAATTGAACAGTTATCTATATAATTATACGCCTCTAATCGTTATATAAATATATAATATATTTAAAACTATGCTCTACAAATACACTGAAAAATAGAAATAATTCTATGTTTAGTCAGGCATAAACATGTATTGCGTTATCAACTTCCTTACACCACCGCACTTTTTCGATAGTGTTCTTTGAATAAACACACATTTTATTTATTAATTTTATTTATTTATTTATTATTTATTTATTATTATTATTTTGTTGTTAATATATTTAAATTCTAGACTCTTAATATATGGATGTAGCCGCAATCTGGAAAATTTGATCCCAATAGTTTAGCAATATTTCGAGAAAATAAGCGAATGGAAAAAAAATTTGCACGTAATTATAAAACTCATTTATCATAAGATAACTTCTGAAAATTCAGAAAATTGTCATTTTGCTAATTCTGAAAATTGTAAAAAATTTTGAACTGCAAAGTATACAAATTTTTATATAATTTTAAACAATATGACTTTATATGACAAAATATAAAATTTGTACGAAATTTAGATTTTTACTGTTATCAATCAACAAAGTACCGTTATCACATCAAGTCAAAGACTTGAGACAACTAAGACTTGAGTCCACAGCATCGGGATGACCCCACCACAATTAGCATATTTGAGGTCACCCATCTAAACCATTAAGAATGTCGCTTAGTTCGTGAACACCTGATCATTAGAACAAAAGTTATTTAAGGTATTATTATTATTATTTTTTTTTTTGAGCACTGAACATGCGTTTCATTGTCCTCAAAATTTTCGCCTAATAGAATAAAGCGTAGCTAAAATTGCAATAAGTCAATTTAGAAATTTGTTCGCCAAGTTCGTATATGAAGAAAAACATCGTAAAATATATTATTAGTTTACCCATGACTCGCAATGGGCTATAGGGGGAATGTCTTAATTTTTCAATATTTACCTAGTGAATTGTATAAATTAAATTATATTTATACATTAATAAAAAAAAAATCAAGAACAATACAATGTCATACAATTATGTTTTTTTTTTTTTTAAACATAAAACTGCCTACAAGTAAATTCGGCTGTTCATTTTATTTATTTATTTTTTATTTAAATTATAATTAATTATTATTTTGTTCGCTCATTTTTTGCTTTTTATTTATTTGTATTTTTTTTTTAGCCCAGTCATTTAATAAATAAAAATGCTGTTGAATTAACTTGCGCCCGGTCACTCATAGGCGACTTTATCGCCTGATCCGGCGAAATGAAGAAATATCAAAACTGCATTATAATATTAAATTATTAAATACAATTAATAATAATCATAAATGATGAAACTGCTTGAAGCAATACAAAAGAAATGCTAGTACCCTGTTACCGTGATATCACCAGACAAAATACTGATATTTTCCAAATGGGTCGTCAAACACTATCTAGGGTTCGATAACGTAAGAGAACAGAACTTTTATTTGCGTTGAATTATTCAAAGATACAATAAATAAATAAACATTATGTGATCTTTCAATAAATTGATAAAATTACGGTACGAAATCATACTCAAACAGTGTATTAAGTCCCTTTTTCAATTAACCGCAAGGAAAAAATAACGGAAAAGAATCACGTTTATTCAGTTAATGTCGTATAAAGAGAATTGATAAAAAACATATATATATATATTAAATAAAATAAAAAATTAGAAGGAAAAGTAGAGATTCTAGTTAATCACGTGTCCTTCCATGCGTGGATTTTTGTATAACCCCGCCTACAAACCGTCATCCGATTGGCAGGCATTCAGGTTCCGTCTACACCCACTGACGCAATCGGTGCGAATCAAATGATGTGAATGATTTATATTTTTTGAACTATTATTTATTTTTTCCTCCTTATTCCAAATATAACCTGACATTTAGACCAGTAGTCTAGACCAAAGAAACCTCGTTGCCAAAAATAAAATTGAAATGTGATTGGTTGCCTCTTTACATTTTTTATGTTCCTCTAAACTTCTCTCACTCTTTATTTTTAATTTTTTTTTATTTCTTCCGCGGTGAAGACGCCCAAGGAGTTTCTAAATTAGTTTTTAAGAAGGAAGAGTAGGAAGAATGTTAGTTATGCATTCCAAAAATGTTCTCCAAACTTCGGCGTTATAGAGTCGTTACGAAAACGAATGAAAAAACTTAATCAATAAACGCAAAGAATGACATAAAATTATAATAAAGCTATCGAAATTCATCAACCATATCGATAGCAAACAGCCCAATAGATAATAAAATGAAATAATTATAAACTTTTTTTTTTAATATATATATATATTAATAATTAAACTGATATATTGGTAGTACAAGTTCCTGGATAAGGGAAATTTAAATCTCAGAATTTAAAAAAAATAAAAATAATAATAATAAAAAAGTAGCCAAATTTTTTAAAAATACTATCCATAATGTTCTCTAGCAAGAATGAAGTCAAAATAGTACAATCATTAGAAATCAAGTAATCGAAATTCATCAATCATATTCTCCCCCCCCCCCCCCATAGATAAGAAAATGAAATAATTATAAACCATTATTATTGTTTTTTGTTTACAATTAAACTAATATATTGGTAGTACACATTCCAGGGTAAGAGAAATTTAATCATCAAAATTTTTAAGACGAAAAAGAAAAATCCAAAAGTTTTTCATAATTACTATCCATTATGTTCTCAGCAAGAAATAAGCAGAATTAGTACAATCAGTAAGGATCGCAGCATAGAACCACTTCACTATCTTTTCATTTAGGAAAAAGATGAATACTCGTTCGAAATTCCCCTCCCCTCCCCTTTTTGTTTTGGTGTGGTTGCAAAACATTAAAAAGTTCCTGAAGTAAAAGCTTCATTGTCTTCGAAAACATACAAATAAGAAGAAAAAAAAAAGAAGAAAAAAACGATAGTCTTCAAGCACTCTAAAATGGGCGTCCATTTTCAAGACTTTCCAGACATGCACGAGAAGAAACAAAACTGACGAAAAATGCCAAGTTTGCAACTTAACATTTTTATATTTCAAATCACTGTACTGTTTCTCCTGGCAAGTCTTGAAAATGGTCGCCTTTCTTAGAGCGCTAGAAATAGGACTATTTTTTTTTCGATTTGAATGTTTTTGTAGCGAATGAAGTTTTTGACCAGGTTATAATGTGATATTTGTTACTCTCGTAAGTTTCTATAATAAAGAAGATGAACCCTTTTTCTTTTGTTTAGTTCAGAAACTCTTCAAAATTCTACTTATTAGAAACTGATGAGAACGTTTCCCGGTTTAGAGTAACTTAACTGAGTGGGTTCAATATTATTGTTATTATTATTGAGTTAAAAAAAAAGATTGACATTTTCTGTTTGATTTCTTATTTACTTTAAATAACCGTGCTGCAGAAATTAGTCGAATAAAAACAATGAATGGCGACTTAAGTAATAAATTAAACATTTGAAGAACATGAATATTTATTAATAAATTTTTTATAGATTTCTTTCCTTCGTTTTTTTTTTTTTTTTTTTTTTTGAGAAATATTTTGAATGTATGTTTCATAATCTGAGTTATATTTATCAAGTAAGACTTGCATCTAACAAATATTTTATTACCGTCAGTGAACAGCCGACCCAATTTTATGGGTTTACGACTACTAATGTTCAGCTCCGTAGCCTTGTCATTTTGAACCCAATACAGACAAAAGACAAGGGAACTCCTGGATCGAGTATTAGGAGAAATGTGCCTTCGTTGAGGACTTTTTGATGGAGCTAACCAGCATTTTCGTTACATGGAGAGGAGGATCACGAGAACCTCCCACGGTTAGACTAACGGCAAGGGGACTATGGCCCATAATCCGTCTACCACTGTGGATATTTCACGTCAGCACTGTGGTGCAAGCCGGATGCGGAATTCATATCAACTGGGATTCGAACCCGTTTCGACTCATTGGAAGGCGAGCGCTCTATCCCCTGAGCCATCGCGGCTCATCTAACAAATATAGTTAACATAACAAATGCCGTTAAGAAAAAACTTCATAATCGTTATCATTTATTTAGCTATAATAATAGTAATAAAATGATTAACGCAACATATTTAAATTGTGCAAAACAATTTTTTTTTTTTAATGGCGGGCACTTGGGACGAAAACTCTTTGGCCTCAGAAGATCCCAGAACTGCTTACTCTCTTTTCGTTACCCAGTGGGCACCTGTGGCGAAGCCAAGGCGGTGGAGCAGCGTCGCCCACGTCACACAACCACAAACCCGTTTATAGGGCGGGTCACATTCACACAATCACACATAAAGGAGAAAGGGCGTAGAACACAAGAAGAGAGAAAGAAAGAAACATCCGTGCCCTGAGCAGGATTCGAACCCGCAACCAGCGGCTCTGCAGTCAGGCGCGCTAACCATTCGGCCATCTGGTCGGCGCAAAACAAAACTAAATACTAAGCTTGACCAAAAAGAAAACAGATGAAGAAAAATCGAAAGCTCCTGGAAGTTAGCATGAAAATTTGATTCGGCATGGCATATAGCTATGCAAAATCTCATATAACATTTTGACTTTTTTTTTTTTTTTGCATCAGTTCTTATTAATGCTTCGATCTAATGCATTAATGCTTCAATCTAATGCATTAATGCTTCAATCTAATGCATTAATGCTTCTATCTAATGCATTAATGCTTCAATCTAATGCATTAATGCTTCAATCTAATGCATTAATGCTTCAATCTAATGCATTAATGCTTCAATCTAATGCATTAGTGTCCCGCAGTGGATTGAGTGATTGTAAAGACACGGTTCCCAGTAGAAGCATCACTGGCTGCGGTCAGTGAGCGGGTGAGAGACCACTTTGATCAGTCTGCCTAGGGACCGAGGTTGTGCGGTATAAGACTGTTCTACTGTAAAGTGGTCGACTTCGTGTAATTAATGTGTTTATGTTTAGAAAAATTGACCCATTAACGAATGCTTGGAATGTCCTTAGATGACGTAAAATATAAAAATTTACGAAATTCTTCTACTAAATTCTTAAAAATGAATATTAGTACACATTCACACATTCTCAGTTTTCAGTCAGATCTCTGAATTCATTCATTTATTTATTTTTTAAATTTCATATTAAAAAAGAAATAATTTTAATTCTCGAATTCAACTCTAAAACTCTTTCAAAAACATCAAAAGTTAAACGTAATTAAAATATTGTTTTGAGAATTTAATAAATATGATTAGCATATATGAAAGCAGTTTTATTTATGTGTTATAAATTATATCGCATCACAAAAAATCATTTAATTTTTCAAGCTACAAATTTTTTTTTTATATTATTAAAGTTGATAACTTTTTAAAAATGTATCAAATATATTTATCAATAACTTTCAATACATATGTGTATTTCGATATTATATTTCAATATATATCAATCAATATATTTATCAGTGTGTCTATTTATATATAGATAGTGATTTGATTTTAATTGCAATTTACTTTCATACAATCAGCAAAGATGCCAAATTTATTTTAAAAAATGTATTCAAAAATTGAGGTCTTGTAAAGACAATTTAATTAGTTAACTGAAAATATATTTAAAATTATTAAAAAGGTTTTTCGAGTGTTTTTCATAAATATAGAAACTAAAACATTAGTCTCACAATTAAAAGCACATTTGATATGCTTAAATATCTCCTAGCAACAATTTTACCTTGACTCCAACTGGACTCAAAATTGGCTCTTTAAAGGTCTTTTAATATTGGACAATAACAATTCTATATAGGGCCGATATTGGTTGAAAAGAGACTAAAATATCAGATGAAATGGATAATTATATAAAGGGCAGTTATTGGTTGAAAAGAGACTGTAAAACATCGAGTGAAAAAGACAATTCTATATAAGGCTGATATTGATTGAAAAGAGACTGTAAAATATCGGATGGAATGGACAATTCTATATAGGGTCGTTATTGGTTGAAAAGAGACTGTAAAACAGCGGGTGAAAAGGACAATTATATACAGAGCCGATATTGCATGGTTGAAAAGAGACTGTAAAATATCGGATGAAATGAACAATATATAAGGTGAAATGAACAATTCTATATAGGGCCGTTATTGGTTGAAAAGAGGCCGCAAAATATATGGTGAAAAGGACAATTCTATACGGGGTTGATATTGGTTGCATAGAGTCTGTAAAATATAGGGTGAAATGGACAATTCTATATAGGCCCGATATTAGTTGAAAAGAGACTGTCAAATATCGGGTTACGTGGATAATTCTATATAGGGCAGTTATTGGTTGAAAAGAGACTGTAAAATATCGGGTTGAATGGATAATTCTATGTAGGGTCGATATTGACTGAAAAATCAATATAAAATATTAGATTAATTTAACAATTTTATATAGAGCAAATATCGATAAAATATCGGCGCTTTTTTTTTTACTTTTATTGAGTCAAGATTAATGAATGTTGGTGAAGTAAGGGAACAAGTTATTTTGTTTCTAGGGTAATAACAGTAGATACATTTCACAGCAAGTAATTTTGCTTTAATTAGTTCAGAGTTATTTTTTCCTTAAAAAACAATTTTTTTGTAACTATTTTGCTTTTGAAGTAAACGATAGAAATCTATGACAGTAAATTAAAAATAAAAAAAAAGAATCCGAAATGTGCAACAATAAATAAATAAAGTAATAATAATAATAATTGAAATAAAAATACTTGAAAATTAATTCAAATAATTTCGTTTGAAGAATTTGTGTTGTTTTTGCTTCTAATACCACTTACCGTTACCAGCAAGCCTGCTTGGCGAAACTAAGTGAATTGAAGGCAGAGAGTGCCTTTCTTGTTTTTTGAGTGGAACCTTATATGGCCACGAATACAAATTCAGCAATACATGCGGCACAGCCCGTTTTACAGAGAGGACCTAATCATACTCCATTCATTCACCGATCGTAATTTTGACCTGAACCGAGAATGATCCATCTCCAATTAAGTAACCCCAGAGGTATTGATTTGTTATGGGAACTTGAGGACTTTGTGACCCCGACACATTTAACGTGCATCATACACCGTTTAATACACGGGGAGTCCTCAGCCGGCGGGATTCGAGCTCGCGTTCTCACGAACAACAGACCAACGTCCTATCAACCAGGTTATCCCGGCCACAAATAACTTATTAATAATTTCCTCTATTAATATCGATTTTTCAAAATTTTTCTGCGTTCTTTTTCAAAAGTTAAACAAAACATTAGCTCAGTTGTGATAAATTAAAATTTGTATAACATTCTTTTGAGCTATACTATTTAATTATAAATATTTGTCAGAATAATTTTATAACATCCAAAGCTTCTTTAATACTTTTTTTAAACTTATAAGACCTTACTTTATGTAATCACGGGGTCAGAAAAAAATTTTCCGACTGAGGTATCCACTCCATAGAAAGAGTATATTGTAGAAAAAAAGGAGTCATAAATTTTCAAGAGAAGCTTTCTCGCGATAACAGCCAAGCTTCATAATACCCATGGCTGTTATCTTCACCCGATAGAAACAACCTCGGGAATAAGAAGGACGCGTGTCAATTTCAAGAATTCTTGGAAAATATTATAACTCCTACTGCCACCTGAAATTCTTGCATATCATTTAATTCTCCTTCTTCCACACCCCCACCATCGACCGACCAACCGAAAGAAATTACCATACAATGCCCCTGTCATAGAGGTGCCATTAGCATACACCTGAAAATTTCCCCGGACGTGAAGGTGTATGTAAACGAGATAATAATTACCTGGGTAGAGAGAAGAAAAAAAATCCGGCATATATGAAGAAAGTTCACTTATCAGTTCCACATTTAAACCTGAGGAAGAATATTTCCCAGACACAAAAGAGTGGAGCAAATTGAGCGTAGCGGGTGTAAGAGGAGGGGTGGGGTGGGCTAAAAATCTTAATTGGGCCATAGGTAATGAATACTGAGTCTAGACAGAATCTTTGCGGCACAATGCGCTGTTTTTTTTTTTTTTTTTTTTTTTTTTTTTTTTTCTTCTTCTTCTTGGAGCAGGAAGCCAAGGCAGCCTAAGTGCTGTCAATAACCTTTTTTTTTTTCACTCTCTGCAACAATGAAAGAGATTCCAACCCCGTTTCTTTACTCATGAGATACCGAAATGAATAACACGTGTATAGAAAGAAAGCTCTCTTTCGTCGGAAGGTGTCGAGAGTTTCCTTTTGCGATAGGTATTTTCTGATTTTAATGCATACAGCAGGGTGTCCTGTAGTGACCTCCCTGAAGAGGATGCTATACACAGAGGGAGAAATCTTTCATGGCGAATTCTCTTTCACCTACATACGTTTTTTAAGAATTAAAGTATAGAAAAAGAGAGTTTAAGTATAAAACTAAACTGAGTGACGCGACAGCCCATAGAGGGCCAAGGCCTACTGCTCCTATCTCAGTTTTCTTGACCTTGGGCTGTGTAGGAGCAGATGTTCCAGCCAGGTGGTCAGCAGAACGCGGAACCCCCAGTGTTTAGTTCGCAAGCATGCTTGGTACTCATTTATCGACCCACTGAAGGGATGAAAAGCTGAGCCAATCTTGCCCGGCCCGAGAATTGAACCTAGGACCTGTGAAACGCTGCCACTCAGCCACCGGGCGTCAGTTCAAGTATACCTCTAGTAAAACATATAGTTTCAAATTCTGAACAAAAATTTCTAAACAATAAAATACAAATAAATTATGGAAGGATTATGCAATGAGTAAATTATTTAGAAATAATTTCTTTGCATTTTGAAAAGATTTTTTTCGCATTTAAAACTTGATGGTTTACTCTGAGTTAACCTGAACAAAAATTTCAAGGGGAAAAAGAAAAAAAAAAAAAAACATATTCAAACAAATTATCAGTGGGTAAATTATTCTACAATAATTTCCTTGCGTTTTGAAAACATTTTTTCAGCATTTTAAACTTCATAATTTACTTGCACTTATTTTTCTCTAATCATAAAATTTCACACTACCAGTGTGGAGGCTGTTTTTCGAAGGCTCTGTGGTCGCATGAAATGATGCATTTTTCGAATAATACGTTATTTTCATAACTGATGTGAGTTTGAAATAGTTACTCATGACCGCTATGTCAAGTTTAGCCTATCTTTAGCCAGCGTCCTCTATGCTCGTTCTGAAAATATCAAGAAAAGCCACAGTTATGAGGAAATGAAAAGGTTTGTAGTCTAATTTTTTAATATTTAGAAACTCCCTCCAATGCTGCATTACTTTGGCTCATAAAAATTTGCAAAAAATTGGAACGAGGCATTGATTTTAATAATTTTCATCTGGGTGGAAAAATTGGCGATTTTTAAATAAATATAATGACTTTTAAAATAATTTAGTTATTTGTCCGTTCTAAAGCCCAGATAATTCTTTACAGCAAGCTGACCTATAAAGTTTAAAATTAAAGCTTTTCTTCAAGTGTAAGACTGTAACTAAAGTGTAATTTAACTGTAGCTTTTTTTCATTTTTCTTGTCTAAAGAGCTTCGAAAAACCTTTTTAACCCTGTTTTTCCAAGCTCTGTCTCCAAGGAATATAAAAAAGCCATATTTTAAGTGCCTTACGCTTGAATCATTGCGATGATTTTAAACTATATTTATATTCTTGACGTAAAGAATTATCTGGGCTTTAGAACAGACAAATAACTGAAATATTTTAAAAGCTATTAAACTTTTTTAAAAAATCACCAATTTGGCGAGGTTTTTCCACCTAAATGAAAATTATCTAAATCACTGCCTTCTTTGTTTAAGCAAATTTTTATGCGCTCAGGTAATGCAGCATTGGAGTAAGTTTTTAAATATTAAAAACTTAGATCACAATCGCTTTTAATTTTCACAAAAGTGTGGCTTTTCTTCATATTGACGTTTTGCGCCCATCTCAAGATAGGCGTAAACAGCACTGTCTTTAAATAGGGTAAACTTGACGTAACAGTCACAAGTAACAGTTGCAAACTCACATCATTATCATTTCACATTACTCACACTGGAATAATTTTATATTACGGCGGAGCCTTCGAAAAACAGCCTTTTTAACTATTTAACCACATGAGAAACAGTATCTAATATATTGGACAATACTTGGTACAGTTCTATCACTTAAAAAAATAATATTAATTTTCTTTTTTTCATTTTATGTTTTAACAAAACGATTGTCTACATAAAAATATTATTGAATTTACTTATTATTGTCTACATAAAAATATTATTGATTAATTACAATAAAAAGTAAGAAATTTGATACAAATATCCTTTCGAACAATTTTATGGTATATAAATATCGTATTGGATTTTGTTCTATGCCTAAAATGCGAAGACAAAAAATCCTTCATGAAGCAAGAATAGCAAAAAATTGAATTTATCACAATTTTATGTACTAATTAAACAACGAAAAGAAGCTAAGTAAGTTTAAATAATTTTTTTTTTAAATATTTCAACTGAATTTATAAGTTTACTTTCTTTTAGGCTACATATTTCTAATCGTAATTTCAGCAATTATTTAAAGTTTGGGTGAAAGGGGGT
The DNA here is from genome assembly GCA_949128135.1 of Parasteatoda lunata. NCBI lineage: Eukaryota > Metazoa > Arthropoda > Arachnida > Araneae > Theridiidae > Parasteatoda > Parasteatoda lunata. The sequence goes on from OX421971.1 coordinate 120,924,253, forward strand.
TAAACGAGGAAGAAACCAATTTTGTACCAAAAGAGACTTTCCGAAATAATCTTATATACATAAAAATCAGAAGAAATGAAACCTTTGTGAATGAATCTTTGAGTAAAAATATAGAATGTGATGCTTAAGAGAACTGATACTTGTCGGGCTTGGCTTACTCGAAATAAAATGGAAAGAACAGTTTCTAACGTAAACAACAACAAATCAGAATCGCAATACCCACTCTACGTCACTTGCAAGCATTACATTGCTCTTTAAAAAAATGCAATATCTATTTTTTAAAGAGTGCAAAATACAAAAATATTTTCGAGAATATTGCATCCTTTATAACAAGTGCAAGCAAATACAATGTATTCTGCTTATGCAACAATATGTTGACAGACTCCAAAATCACTTCTTAAAAAAAAAAAAAGAATTTTGGTTAAAGTAGTATGAACTAACAATAAAGAAGCACTCAAAGATACACTATCGCAGTCACGGAGCATAATGACCTGTTATTTAACATATTTATTTCGCCTTCGCCGAGCACAAATAGCTGTCCATCTCCTATAAAAGCCATTATTACAATTTTTAGAGACGAATCACACATACACAGATACAAAATCATAAAGACGTTATAAATAAATGGCACTATAAAATGAATTTCTTCTCTCTTCCGTTTGGGCAGTGTAAGATATTTCAGTAAATAACCAATTATTCCCTTTTTTTTCTCCCCCCTTTCTTATTTTTGCATTTTGTACAGAAAGTAATACATTGTAATCATTAAACCGTCTGGTCTCTCCGCATCGGTGAGTTAGAAGAAAAAAAGAACAATAAAACTTGACTTTAAGAATGAAGAGAAAGAAAAAATAAATTGTATATCCTTTTCATTTACGTCTTGCTTCAACTGAATTGGAGAAATATCGATACGGTCGTTAAAAAAGTGAGCATTTAGGTTTGAATAATACTTTTATTTAAAGAATAGCGATGAGTTTGTTTAAAATCTTAATCAATATTTAGAGCTATTTTTCTCCAGCTCACTAAGTGCCACTTTTATAACTGCTGCAAAATTGTAATAGTTATTCAGATGTGCTACAATGTTCGTATTGAACAATATTATTTTTCAAATGTGTTGTAACCTCAATATTCTGCTTCATGAAAAATATTTTAGTTTCATACGAGCCTCGCTGTTTTTCACTATAATTAAAAACTATCAGACCTGCTGCTTTGGTTTTTTTAACTTGATGTTACATTTTGTTTTACTACGCAAGAACTACAAGACGTTGACATTTGAAATTACGAAGCTATGTAGAAAATTGTATACATTCGGAAATATAAAATAAATATATTACTGAATAAAATAAATAATAACAATAGTTACTCATATGAGCTACAATATTCGTATTGAACAATAATATTTTCCGAATTTGCTGTAACTTCAATACTTTACTACAGGAAATATTTTAGTTACATACGAATCATGCTGTTTATATATCTATTATTAAAAACTATCGGACCAGCTGTTTTGGTATTATTATAATTTCTTTTACTACGCAAAAACCAAAAGACTCAGAAAAAATTGCGATGGTATGTAGTTATATTTATAGATTCCGTAATATAAAATAAAACGATTTTACATTCGATAAATAATTTGATAATTATTAAAGGAAGAATATATAAAAATAAATAAATAAATAAAAATAAATAAAAAAAAACAGAGCAGCTCGGAATTAGCTTGAAATTCGAAATGTTGAAATGGCCATTATCATTTATGAACAATACTTAAAGTTTTTATTTTATTTTTTGGAGACTCCTTTGTGTCAGAAAGTTTTTGCAATTTCAAGTGAGGTTTTTTTTTTCAGTAATTTTTTGGAATTTTTATTTGCTTTAATCTATTGTTGCAAGAAAATTAATTTTTCTCTCTTAAAATCTTTATCTTTTAAGCGCGTGCTTCAAGTGATGTCGAATGTAACAAAAAAAGGGAAAAAGGAATGAGAGATTATATGTTGTCAGATATTGATCTGAGCAACCATGTAAATTTTTTAAAAAATAAATATCATGCTGTTTATTTATTTTAAATTTAATAATGATTTAAGCCTCGTTAACCAGTAAAATGACTTCGTATTTATTTATTTATTTATTTTGTATTGCGTCACACAATTTGTATTCCTCCTAAGTTTCATTTTTTTTCAAGTACATTTGTTTATTTATCAAATTCAATTAGTCATTCATTTCGTTATGATTGTTAGAAACAAAACATTATTATTAACAAAACTATACGATTAACGATATGATTAAATAATACGATAAATGATACGATAAAAATTAAAGATTGTTGTTGACAAAGCTCTTACATAAAATTACAATAATTCTAGATTTTATAAACAAAAGAGTCTTCTTCATCTTTTTTTTATTTATTTATTTTTTTTTTTTGCAAAAATTTGTTTTTGAAGTAAAAGACAGTGACGAATCAAAAATAATCACGTGGGTGGGTAAATGTTGGACGAAGGTTTTTCCCTTTAATGCTCTGGTCAGGCACATACCGGGATAAAAATCGTATTCTTAAAAATCTAGTAAAATTTTAACAGTGTTGTAAAAATAGTTGATGTAGTTTGAGGTAAATTATTTGAATCAACCTTTTTTTTATAATTTTTCAGATCATGAAATAATTTTTATAATTTTATCATATGCTCTTTTATACACCACATAATGACACATTTTTACGTTTTGATTTGCTTTAATTCAGTACTTCGTAAATTGCATGAAGTTAAAAAATTAGTGTTAATATTTCGCATTATTTAAATGTAGAGTTATCTCATATACATTATCAGTTCTAAAATTTTGAATGTTTTAATGGATTAATTTATAGATTTGAATTAAAGGTAGGATTTAAAAGCTTTCTTGTTTTTTCTTTCAGAGGATGTTCTTTAATATATTTGAGAAGGAAGATCTTGAAGAAGATCTTGAGAAGGAAGTTCATGTTAAAAGGTATTATTCTGTAAAATTCTCGTTTTTAAAATTTTTTTTGGTTCCACTTTCAAAATTTTCAGCTATTTATTCCGTAACCTCAACAATTATTTTTCTCTCACTCTCATTCTTCGCGATAAAAAAAAGTACTCATTTCTTTGTTATTATTGTACTGGTTACGCTCCTATATTTCTTAAAAAGTCTCCACATCACAGAATCTGGTTAACAGTTAACGTATTCTGTTTTTAGTAACCTTAAAATCTTAATAAGTGATTACTAGAATAAACTGAGAACTTTAAAAAAAAAAGAAAAACGATATTTTTTCTAAGAAAAACAGTTATTGCTTTCGCAAACCATTTAAAATCTAGAATTTTATAATTAAATGACATACTTTTAATTTTTGTAGTTCAAATCTCATAAATTCTGAGAAAATAATATATCAAACTTTAGAGAAGCAATTTTTAGGCTTTTCTTTGAAAGCTCTGCTGTTACATGAAATAATTCTTTTTAGCGAATAATATGCCATTTTTATAAACGTTTTCGCTTGTTACAAGTTATTCCTGAATTTCTGTAGTGAAGCCATTTTAAGGCTGTTTTTAGAAAGTTTTGCTTTTGTGAAATAACGCTTTCGGTGATTCATGTATAATTTTCATGAATTTTTGAAAGCTTTTGCATGCATTTATTCATGAATTTCTGTGGTGAAACTACTTTAAGGCTGTTTTTAGAAGGCTCTGCTGTTACATGAAATAACGCATTTAGTTATTTATTTGCCAAGTTATGAACCTGACAGTTATTCATGAATTTCTGTAGTGAAGCGATTTTAAGTTTTAAGGCCGTTTTTAAGAGCTCTGTTGTTATATGAAATAACTCTTTCAGCAATAATACGCTATTTTAAAAAATATTGTGAGTTTGTTTCAGTTGTTCATGAATGAAACTTGTGAAGCTATTTTAAGGCTGTTTTTGAAGACTCTGCTGTTATATGAAATAACGCTTTTGGAGATTCATAAGCCATTTTTATAAATGTTGTCAGCTTCTTACAGTTATTCATAAATATTAGGTTAAGCTTTTCTTTAAAAAAAAAAAAAAAAAAAAAAAAAAAAAAAAAAAAAAACAGCATTTATATCTAGGGTCATCTATGCTAGTTTAGAAAATGTTAACAAAATATCAGTATGTAAAAAAGTCATAATTTAAGTGCCTTACACTTGGAACAATGCGATGGTTTTAAACTATACATATAAACTTGCCGAGAAGAGTTATCTAGACTTTAAGACAGACGAATAACTTAAATTGCTTAAAAGTTATTAAACTTTTTTAAAAAATAGCCTATTTGGTGACATTTTTGTTACCACCTAGATGAAATTTTATCAAAATCACTGCCATTTTCTCAGTTTTCGCAAGTTTTTATCAACCCAGGTAATGCAGCATTGGAGTAAGTTTTTAAATATTAAAAAATTAGACTATGAACGCTTTTCATTTTCACAAAACTGTCTTTTCTCCATATTGACGTTTTGCGCCATTTTCAAAATGAGCGTAGACAGCGCTGCTTTAAATAGACTAAACTTGACCTAACAGTCATAAGTAAGTAACAGTTGTAAACTCACAGCAGTTATAGAAATAGCATATTATTCGCAAAAAAGCATCATTTCATATTGCGACGGAACCTTCGAAAAACAGCCTTAAAAGTCAGAAGTTATATTTACATAGTTGTATTAAATAGACGTTGTATAAATTTAGATTATTTTTTAAAACCACTTCATCGTTTATTGTTCTGAATACAAAGATATGCATGAAAAATTACATCTGTAATAAATCCGACCCCAAGGCTTTGCAATGATTATGTTCAGTGTTTAAAAAAGTAAGTACGAAATTCTTGGTTTAAATGTTAACTTTGCATTGAACATTGAAGCACATTTCGAGCTTTATAAAATACTTTTTGTCGATATAAAGTTCGCTTTTTGTTGTTAAGCGGTTACTTTCTATGGCGTAAGAGTTTCAAAAAATACCATTAAAAAATCTTAAAATTCTTCTTTTGAGATGAATACATTAGATGATCCAATGAATAAAATTCCTCCCACTCCTTTATTTTTACTCCTTAAATACAAAAGAATACCTGGACTGAAGGTGGGGTGCTAACAAAAAAAGTTCAAGTGCATGGCCATTGATCTACAGAAATAAATAAGTAAATAAAGACCAAAATAAAATGGAGGAAATCCGATCAATAATATCTCGGCTGAACATCGCTGAAGAACCGCAGACGACTTATTTTTTTTTTTTATTCATCTGAGTTGAGTTGAGTGGAATGCTTTTCCTGTAGTTAATGCAGCGGGATCTTAGAAAGGAAATCTCTCTTTTATTATTATTTTAGCTGAGTCGTAACAATACGCTGCAACCGTAACGGCTGAGTGCGCCAGAGGTGTGCTCGCAAAAATCGTTCCTAGTCATAAATTATTACAATGATAGCAAATGGAATAAATGGAAGAATAAAAGAAATTATAAATGTGTGGATAAGCTCGTTTTGGGAATGAAAGAGAGCTAAAAGCGGGACTACGAATGTATAGTTTGGAAAACAAGGATAATGGAAATTTCACCGTTAAGGAATTACATATCCTGCGGTGGCAACAAACAGTTTGTTTACTTTATATATTCGCTTGATATACATTTCATTGATTGCAATCAGATCTGATCTGATAGGAAACACGGGGAAAGTTTCTACATTTGATTGTTATGTAAAAATACGAATTATTAAAGCATTGCTTAATAGTAAAAAGAAAACATTTGTATATCTAATATTAAGAAGCTTAAAACTCTTGATTGAAGAATCACTTAAACAAGAAATGGAAGCAACGTTATAGCAGTTATAGTCTTCATGAGGAGTTTATCTGGCTAGAAGTATATGAGACAGGTTTTATGATCATCCTTCAACATTTCGATTAGCCATTAAAATCACCTGACTTGAAATCCGTTCAAAATCTGTAAGACTTCTATTAAAATAACGGAGAAAGCGTTGAATCCGTCATTTGGTAAATGTGTGCAATTAAAATCCTTAGCGATTAATTTAATTTTATTGAAAAGTACTGTAATCTTATAGACTCCCTTTTTAAACCAGTTATAAAGTCTAGAGATGGACTTATACAGTATTTAATTATGCTTATTATAATTTCCTTTGGGTAAACAATATTTAATCCGGTCAGCTCATGTATATATTACTGTAAATGTGAATAGTTGGTTATTAATAATTATTAATAATACTATCTGGCTATTATTAATAATAACCACTGAAGTTTGGTCAAAGTCATTCTTTCGCGTTGGGGCATTTCCATATCGTGATCTGCCTCGCCATTTTCAATCGCCAAGGCGCCAAATTAATTTTGAACTAAAAAAATTGAAAAAAAAAAAAAAAAAAAACATGTAGATGCACCCATCTATATAACATTATATCTAATTATATTGTCCAAACTTTATTAAAACTAAACTCAGTGGCGCGACAGCCCATAGAGGGCCAAGGCCGACTGTGCCCATCTCAGTTTTCTTGACCTTGGGCTCTGGGGTGCAGGAGCAGATGTTCTGGTCACGAGGCCAGCCGAACGCGGAACCCCCAGTGTTTAGTCCCCAAGCATGCTTGGTACTCATTTATCGACCCACTGAAGGGATGAAAGGCTGAGTTGACCTTGCCCGGCCCGAGGATCAAACCAGGGACCTGTGGCACGACAGCGCGAAGCGCTACCGCTCAGCCACCGGGCGTCCCAAACTTTATTATTTATTATTAATAATAGCCCATTCAAGTGAATAATTTCCGATATTTCTCACTTTGACCAAAAAAAGCGGTTATTATTAATATTGACCGTTAATATTACTAATAACCGGATTTATTACTTCACCCCTAACACATATATTTTACTGCTAAAGACTGAAATAAGGAGAATGTTGACTTTCACCGATGAATGCCAACAGTCCCGTAATCGCTTTAGTCGCATAGTGAATGTCCAAAATATTTATTTTGTACAACTTGATATTAATTTGTACATTGATATTTTAATATTTATTCGACATTTTAGTATTCCTATGAAATACATCAGTATTGGGAATACCGGGTAAATATATATAAATACCAAGCAGTAACACTTAATCTTTAAAAAAATTTTAAAAAAGGAAGAAAAAAAAAACATCTGTATTGGGAATCCTGGCACTTAACTTAAAATAAACATCGGTGTAAGGAATACCACCGGGCAAACATTTTTAATTTTGAAATACATGAGGGTAGAGAATACCGGTCATTATCCCCACACCAGATCGATATTCACAACTCTAATGTTTTTTTTCTGTCTAATTTATCCTAATCAGATATTAAAATATCGAATAAATATTTAGATATGAATGGATAAATTAATATCAAACCTCATCTAGTATATATTTTCGACATTTGCTAAAGTGACTACATGATTTTTGACATTTACTAGTGAAAGTCGACAATCTCCAAATTCGGTCTTTCATAGTAATATGTATACGCATCTTTTAAGTTGTAGGTCCACTTTAATTTGTTACTTACACAAATAAGATAAAGAGCATGTTAGTGTAAGCATTTTCAAATTTCAGTCCTTCACAGTAATATGTATACGTATCTTTTACCTAGTAGGCATCTTTACCTATCTTTTACCACATTAGTTTGTTACTTACACAAATAAAATAGAGAGCGTGTTAGTGTAAGCATTCTCTAATTTCGGCCTTTCACATTGATATGTATACGTATCTTTTAAGTTGTGGGCCCACTTTAATTAGCTACTTACACAAGTAAAATACGGAGCATGTTAGTGTAAGATTTCAAAAAATATAATGAGTATTTTTTTTTTCTCTGGAACAAGTTTAAAAAAATAGTTCAAATTGCGATTGCAACAAAGCGTACATTTTAATATTTTTTGGAAACGCTACAAAAATAAAAATAAACATATCTTCGTACATCAAATAACAGATATGGACGTTTTATCTGCATATCTTCACTACAATCTAATAATGCTCGACTAGTTATTTAGTCTCATTTAAATTGGATTTAACGGCCCGAAATAAATAAATCATTAAATTTTTGTAATTGCTAACAATGGGCTTTTTTTTTTACCAGTGCTCTATTTAAGGCTAATTTTTTCCGGACTTTTTCTTTCGATGCTTATCTTCGGTTCTTTTTTTTTCGTAATCCCTTTATCTTTGACACAATGTGATACAACAGTCATTTTGAAATACAAATATTTCTTTAAATAATTTGACTAATAATTATTTTACACATTGTTCAAGTATTTAGTAAATATAGTTAAGGCTGTTTTTCGAAGGCTCCGTCGTAATATCAAATTGTTATTTTTTTTTTATTTTATTTATTTTTTTTTGTTGCGAAAAATATGCTATTTTTATAACCGCCGTGAGTTTGCAACTGTCCCTCATGACTGTTGTTCAAGTTTAGCTTATCTAAAGCCAGCGCTGCTGTCTACTCGTATTTTGAAAATGGAGCGAAAGGTCCATATGGAAAAAAAACCACAGTTTTGTTAAAATGAAAAGCGTTCATAGTCTAATTTTTTAATATTTAAAAACTGACTCCAATGCTGCATTACCTGGGTTCATAAAAATCTGCAAAAACTGAGAATAAGGCAGTGATTTTGATAAATTTCATCCAGATGGAAAAATGTCGCCAAATTTCAGATTTTCAAAAAAGTTTAATAACTTTTGAAATATTTAAGTTATTTATCTGTTCTAAAGCCCAGATAATTCTTCATAGCAAGATGTTATATATTGTTTAAAACCATTGCATTGTTTCAAGTGTAAGGCACTTAAAATATGGATTTTTTCCCCCTTGGCGACAGAGCTTCAAAAAACAGCATTAAAGAAAAATGCATTTTTTCACCCTCTGTACTTTCAATATCGTACAGAAATGGGTCCCATTGCCCTGGATTTGTCCCGCATTCGTTTTCGAACGTAATTTCCTTCGAATCTAAACGGGATTTTAAACCGATTAAAGGCAATTCCCAATTCAAAGACAATTCCGGGTAGAAAAATATCGATGATTAGGGGGGGGGGGGAAGGGAGGCTAAAAGTAACTTTCGCATCACAATCCAGAGCTAAATACTCTTTGATCTTAAAAAGAAGAAAAATATCGTTAAGACACCGTTGTACAACTAAAAGAATAAAAATCTGGGTCACAGTGTCACTGTATAGAAGACACCGGTGACGTTAATTGATCGGTTTTCGTAATAAACCTCCCCAACTCTTTTCCTTTATTGTGTGGATCTTCAGAGCTGGAAGCTGGAAGTGTCTCGAAATATTGTCTTTAATCAGCACATAAATCATGGAGAAGGTGAAATTGAAGAAGAAATCTTCTCCCCAAGGTCTTCATTCTTAACTCTTTGCGGCTTATTTGTTGCGTGATTGTTTTGAAACTTTTGAAATATTTTTCAGTTTTTGATGGCCTTCCTTTTTTGGATATAAACAAAGCTATTGATATTTGCGAAATATTTTTCGAAATGCGTTAAAAACATTTTTCAAATGTTTGTTATTCTGCGAAGGATGAGAAAAAGAATCAGTTTGAATTCTAATTATTGAAAATTAGATTTATACGTACCTTTTTGCATCCGGGAATTGTGATGTTAATTTATAATTCATTGTGAATTTTTTTTTGTTGCTTCTTTCGTCACCAATTTTTAAAATTTTTATTTAATAAGGTTTTAAGGTAATTAAAATTAAATTGTTTTTAATATAAAAATTGATTCAATTTTTAATTAAAAGTTTCAATTATTAATTAAAAATTCTTGAATTCAATTTTATAAATTAGTGTTATTTGGAAAAGAAATATCCTGCATAAATTTCGAGGCAATGATTGGATTTTTATGGAAGAACCTACGCAATAAAATTAGGATTAAATATATATATATATATATTTAATCCGAAATTTTGGTTCACTATAACCGGGATTTCACTATATCGGTTCCGCAAACAATTTTAACTAATGGTTCCAAACTCCCCCTTTTTATTACACATTATTTAAATAAATAACCAATAAAATGCAATACAAAAATCACTGAAAAATAATATGAAGTAACAAAAAATGTATTAACTTTTTATTTTTTATTACTCTTCGTCTTGTGTAGAAAAAAGATTGTAATCTATAGCTGATGAGCAATCCTCAACATCAGTTATGGAAACACTTCCCGACTCTCCTATAATTTTCCTGAATTAAGGCTATTCCGCTTTTAAAACATGTCCTGTATCAGCCATTCGAGCACATTAAAATAGTCACACCAAACCGCTTAGCAAATTCATCGGCATTGACTTGAAGCATTTGTCCAGATACTGGAAGATTGCGGCTTCTTTGAATGCTGATCCAATTCTATAATGAATCAAACAAGAAAAAATGCTTATTGCTACATTCCATGCTATAGATGGTTTTAAAAATCAGTATACGTATTTATTTCGAAGTAGAAATCTCAAAATTATTACACAAAAAAAAAAAAAAAAATGAAGATAATAAATCAGTCAAAGACAGAAAAAAGTTCATAATATCCAGCTTCCTCTCTTTTTTTGGTTCACTATAAACCGTGTTCACTATAGCGGGGTTTGACTATATATATATATATATATATTATATATATATATATATATATATATATATATATATATATATATATATATATATATATATATATATATATATATATGGGTGATTCTCACAAAATATGACAATTCACTGTCCCTTGCTCCAAGATCTAATACTATAATACCGTCATCAATGATGAAGAATACAAGAAGGAAAAGTCATGAAAAAGAAGAAAAACCACCACCTTCTCCGATAGGGGAAAGTGATAGAAAGAATGCTAACCCTGCAAACTAATCTTTTGAAATTCTCATATTGCCACAAACTAATTTCGCAAAGATGAAAATTCACATAATAAGAGCTCATACAATGTGCGCTGGTAGAGGGATAAGTCTGTAGATTATTGGAAATGCGTATAAGCGCATCAGCGTTAAGCATTTATTTATTCAAAACATTTGATTATGTTTAAAAATTTTTTTTTATTTATTAGAATGGTATGTATAATTATTTTCTGGAATTTGGATCATGCAACTAAACTTTAATTTTAACACTTATTATACGATGGAATATGTATACGAATATGCATACGATCGAACACAATGCACTGCAAATCTTTTCCCCCCGTGGGTTTTGACTCTTTGCTTAAATTCGCAAGACACCTTACACTATTTCCATAACTTTGAGATCCATCTTAATTGCATGTTGAGTCGCTAAAACTATTTTCCAAGTTTTTCTTGCGTTTCATATTAGTCATGTTCAATTATTGTCAATTATAATAAAAATAATTATTATGATTCAATTATCAAATTTCACATTAGTCATGTTTCTTCATATGCAAAGTCCCACAGCGGACTGATCGCAAAGATACGGTTCCCAGTAAAGCACCAAAGTCAAGTATCACTGGCTGTGGTCAGTAAGCGGGTGGGTGATCACTTTGATCATCCTGCTTAGGGACTGAGGGTGCGCGGTATCTGTCCTCGTTGAACTGTTCTTCCAAGTGCTCGAGTTCACGCGCAGGTCGTCGGGCTACCAAAGCAGCAGAGCAAACCCCTCTCCAGAGGATCAAAATTGTGATGGCATGTCTTCGGATCATCATCAGGGACCTCTGCACAGCCCTAATGGGCCGTAAATAAAGTATCTACCTACCTACACCATGTTCAAACGTTTCTAATCTTCCTAGACTTCGTTCAATTATATCTGCAATTCCCTTTAAAAATTTCCTCACCCTTTAAAAATTTCTAGTCGTCTTAGTCTTCGCTCAATGATGTCTGCAGTTTTTCATCCTCAAACATTTCTAGTCTTCACAGTCTTTGTTCAATATTATCTGCAGTTTCGCATCGTCTAATGCAGTGTTTCCCAACCTTTTTTGTCCCATGCCCCACCTAAGCCTTTCTAAAATTCTTATGCCCCCCTACGTAACATATACATAATTTTTAATATTAAAAAAATTGAATTGTTTGCTTAAGAAACTTAAATGATAGGTTTTAGGAAGAAATCACTAGGAAATTGTTAACGAAGCACAGAAAGTAAACTTTTAAAACAAATAATGAAAAATTAAAATTTAAATTCAAAATAATTTTAATAAAGATTTTTCTATAATAATTTAATATTTTAATTTAGTGAGATCCTTGCGCTTGATACTTGGTGCACAGAGATTTTATGTCAGGTTCCAATTTGGTTAGCTTCAGTCTCAAGTCACCCAGTTGTGCTATATATATCCAGACGATTTCTTTTCTTTTTTTTTTTTACCAGTAAATCATTTACAGCACTAAATCCGCATTCAGCTAAATATGAAGATGGAAACGGTAACAATAGTTTTTCTTGCACATTTGGTTGGATTTGGGTATTTGATTTCTGTTTCCTCACAAAGGCATGCCATCACTCCTTTTATATTAAATAAAATTTTAACTGACTCATCATTTTGCATTTCTGCAAGTTCTTCTTGATACTGCATATTTGATATGTCAGACAAATCCACTAACATTGGTTGCATCACCCAAGTAGGAAAATAAATTTGTTTTAAATCAGCCGATAGAATTTTCAGATGATCAACAATAACGAGCAAAGCGGTATCATTTACTTCACATTTTTGGAGCAAATGAAACTGTTCAAAGTTTTTGTTGTTAATATATTTCTGACATAACTCAATAAGGGTAATGAAAACCAATCTCTTCGCTTTTGCATCAACAAGAGTTTCATTTGTTCCTTGAAGTTGCTTATTTAATATATTTAGTTTTTCAAAGATATCGGCTAAATAACTCAGAAATGCTGTACCATCGAGTGTTAACAGATACTTCATTTCAGGTTTGTTGCTTAAAAAATCACTAAGAGTATCAAACAGTTTCACTAATCTTTTCAAGCTGTTCCCTTTAGAGAGCCATCTTACTTCAGTGTGAAGTAAAAGTCTCACATGGTCTGTATTTTATTCCTTCACAAAACTGCTTGAAAAAACGCTCACATTTGGCATTAGTTTTAATGGATACACTTTATTACTGAATGCAGCACTTCATTTAGAACAGGCGAGATGCTTTAAGCTACCAAGTTTTCCCTATGAATAACACAATGCACAAAAGTCATTCCTGGATTCTCATCTTTCATCAATTTTAAGCAGCCATTTTTCTTGCCCATCATATTAGGAGCACCATCTGCAGCACAAAATGTTATATTTTTCATTGGTATATTATTGACATCTAAGTAGTTTTTTAGCTTATTATATATATCTTTGGAGGTAGTGGTGCTATCTAATCTTTTACAGAACAAAATTTCTTCAGTAAAATGCCCTTTATCAATATATATTACGTAAGTTATCAATACTGCCACACTGTCTATCAAAGTTGATTCATACATTTGCACTGAGAATTTTCTAGTTTTCAGCTTTTCAACAAGTTTTTCAATATCTTCACTCATTTTGTCGATTCTTCTGCTAACAGTATTGGTATTAAGTGGCATAGCTTTTACACCTTTGTCAAGAACCATTTTAAGAAATACGGTTTTATTAAATTCTCTCCAATAGTATGATTTTTTCCGGGGGTTCACGCGGAGCCTGCCGTCTGCCGTTGAGAGGTTAACTTGACGACGCCAAAATCCCAGTTGATATTTTGGTTTCGTCAAACGAATTTATAATATATATTGGCCACAATTATTTAAGAAATTGCTTTTTTCTTTCAATTTTGGCACCGAAATCTAGCATTGCATTTAAATGCCCTGGAGCAAAAGAGTTAAGCTCGTGTAGATTCCATTTTCGAATTGCCCCCTTAACAAACAAATTGCCCCCCGGTGGGGCGTGGGCTTCACGTTGGGAAACACTGGTCTAATGTTTCTAAGCTTCCTAGACTTCATTCATTAATATTTGCAGTTCTTCATCCTCAAAAATTTCTAGTCATCCCAGTCTTCGTTCAATGATATCTACTGTTTCTCATCCTCAAACGTTTCTAGTCTTCACAGTCTTTGTCCAATAACATCTGCAGTTTCGCATCGTCTAATGTTTCTAATCTTCCTAGTTTTCCTTCAGTAATATCTGCTGTTCTTCATCTTCAAACGTTTTTAGTCTTTTTTCACGTTCGTTGCTCTCCCTGCTAAGTTTATTACTTCTGTAACTTCTAAACCTGCAAGCGCAAGTTTGAAATCAATTGAGAATTATAAAATTATCTATTGATAGATGTGATATTTCTCTTTTATTTTATTTAAATTGCGTCAGCAGTTATGTTTTTAGAAAACAAAGTATCTACATCCTAATAAACAAAATACACTATTTTTGATATAAAATATGCATTAATTTATAGATAATACAAAATGCCCTTATCTTATTTATAAATTAAAAATGATAAATTCTGTTTGTCCATTACGACAGTATCACATTAATTATTATAATTTAAAACATTCCTTTTATTAATTATAAATACATTTGTAAGGTTTCTAACGTAATATTAAATATAGACAGGTTTAAACTAATGTTTAAAGTTTTTATAACGACGTAATGCCATTTTTAAATCTCAATCGTAATGCCATTAATAACTTTTAGTCAATTACGATGGAATTATCCAATAGTCAAAGTTTTACGTTTTTAAAAACATTACATTCTACATTTAAACAACACACACATTTGCGTTTGTGAATATTGTGTGATATTCTGTGTGGATATTGGCCATTGCAAAACACTTATTTGAATTTGTTTTTAAAACACTTTCTTAAGCGATTCCAAGACATTTTAGAAAGTTATTCAAATGCCAAAAAATCTAGTCAGTCGACTTAAAACAATTAAAATTCTTATTAATTTTTCTTAAAGTGTCCGCTTAAAAATCTTTACTCACTATTCTCAATACTGCTGCAATTAACTGCCGCCTAAATTTGAAACCTCCATTAATTTTAACTGCGGCCGGCACATTTTCCGCAAACCTCCCTTTGGGACTTCCATGATCGTGTTTCTACATTTTTCAAGGAACGAAGAAATTGGGGGGATGGATAATCAAGAACACCCTCAGTGATTGAGTATTACACGAGTTGTTTACTTTTTTTTTTTTTTTAAGAAAAGGGGGGCTAAATGATTTTCTGCTGTTTAATGGTGGCAACTTTATTAACACCAAACTTCACCGGCAGCTGCCTTTCCAGAGAGAGATTCGAAAAAGAGGGAACTAAACACTTCTTGGCTTAATTGTGAAATCAATAACACTTTTCGTTGGCCTCAGGGGTAAGACGAAACACCCTTTGACGGAAATTTCGGGAGTTATTATGTTTTCCAAGTTGATGCTGGTAAATCTTGTGTGAAGGTAATGAGGATTAAAAGCATTTTTTTTCTTCCAAATAACTTTGACGCACTTAAGTGGCGAAGTTTAATAAATAAAAAAAATAAATATAAAAAAAAATGGCATACTATCGAGTAACAGCGCAGGATGGTTTCTTGAATATTATGGAGTAAAAGGTTTTTCGGTTTCGTTCGAGGGAAAAAATTTATTATTTTTCTTTTATTGCAAAATATGTGATAGAATATACAACTCCAATTCAAAATATTAGAATAATGATAAATAAAGCACATAGTGGTTTGAGATATGCATTTATTTTTGTAAAAATGAATACCTGAGAATATTGAAGTGTGTTATCACATTCTACATGTTTTGTAGATGAACATAACATAAATAAATTATTATGATATTGCAAAAGTTTTTACAATGAATTTTTTCTAAAAATTCAAAAAATTAGAATAATTTTCACAGTGGTTCAAAAAATTAGAATAACATGAACAAAAATAGCATAATTCATTTAAATGAAATCTGCATGAATAGTTAATATTTAGTGGCATCTCCCTTAGCTTTAATAACGTCACGCAAACGATTTTGCATACGATGCACTACTTTTTTGCAGTCATCTTTGCTGATAGTTGCCCAAACGGATTTCACGCTTTCTATGAGTTCATTTTTGTCCTTTGGAGCTAAATCCTGAAGGCGTTTCTTCATTAAACCCCATATATTCTCGATGGGGTTCAAATCGGGTGAATTGGCCGGCCAAGGAAGTAATTTGACTTTATTGTTAGTAAGCCAAGTAGTGGTGGCGTTTGACGTGTGGCAAGATGCAGAGTCTTGTTGGAAGATAAAGTCATTCTCAAATAGATCTTCCGATGACGGAATCATAAAATGTTCAAGTACCTCCTTGTATACTTTAGAATTTACCCTTCCTTTCAAAATGCACAGCTTTCCTAAGCCCTCAGCACCCATACACCCCCAAATCATTACAGAAGTGCTAAACTTCACTGAGCGTTTTAAGCAATCTGTGGTAAAAGCTTCTTGCTTGCAACGCCAAACACGGACACCCTGATGACCGTGGGAAACGCAAAACATTGATTCATTGCTAAAAAGTACGTTATTCCAGTCCTGAATACCCCATTGCAATCTGTCTTTGCACCACTTCACTCTGGCTCGTTTTTGCTTGCGTGTAAGTAGCGGCTTTTTCTTGGGCACACGTGATTGAAAATCAAGTTCATGGAGTCGTCGTAGTGTGGTAGATGTTGAGGCATCCACTCCTTGTTCTCTCCACTTTCTACTTATGAATCTCAAGCTCTTGAAGCGATTTTTAGTGACGACACGTTTCAGCATTCTGTCTTGTCTCAGTGTGGTTATTCGTTTACGACCACTATTTGAGCGATTATTTTTAAAACTTTGATTTGTATAATAATCTTTTAAAATTTTACTTACAGTTCCTTGAGAGCAATTCACTTTTTTGGCAATCATTTGTTGACTAATTCCCTCATTGCGTAGAGTCACAATCACTGTCTTGGTAGTGTCCGGTATGTCTTTCGTTCGACCCATTTTGACTCCCAACTAACTAAATCTGATTTTCAAACGAGCCTTTATACGCGTACTAGCTCTACAGTGGCGCAACTTTTGCAAATTAACGTTGACCAATCACACAATTTTACAGATATTCTAATATTTTGAATCGCCTCTGGAAATATTTTAATATTTTGAAAAATTTCAATATTTTTTTATAAAATCTCTAATACTTCTTTAGGCGCGTGTGAACAATAATATCATACGTCAACTAATTGTGGAAGGTTAATAATTTTTCCGTTCGCCACCGTTGTTTATTTTTAAAGATATCACGCATTTTATAAGGTAATACAATGCCTTTTTTGGTTATTCTAATATTTTGAATTGGAGTTGTAGTTCCATACCTCCATTGTGAAACAGTCATTTGTATTTAATCATAAATTTAATCATACTGACAGTCATTTGTATTAGTCATGTTTAAAAAAGAAGTGCAAGGCGATGAAACCAAGTATGAGTCAATATGTTATGGAAGTTAAAGTAGCATAATTGGGTCCATCACTGGGTCTAAAAGAAGTTCAAGGAGATAAAACCAATTTTGAGTCAATATTTTATGGAATGTAAAGTAGCATAATTGGGCCCATACTTTTATATTTGAATAAATAAAAAATATATGAGAAAAAATTTTAATCTAAGGGCCCCAAAAATTTGAATGGCCGAGGGCCCCGCGTACGCTTAATCCGCCCCTGTGCAGCATAATATAGCTTTTGTATTAAATTTTACAACAATATTGGGCACCAGCTGCGATTTTTTAATCGCCGTGGTCACAAGGCACGTGTGATTTGTAGACCTCCGCAGGTTAACTGAATAATCTGACTCTTTATAAACTATCTAGTTTACCAATTAGCCAATGATAACGATTTCCAGCCTATGAATCGCAGCTCACAAGTGGACCATGGGCAGCGTGGTACCGGGCCGTAGACTCTGGTCGAGAATCTGAGAGATGATAAATCTTGAAGTCAAATATCAGTTTTTCGGGGGGATTTACTGGTACTAGTGAGATGTGGAGTAGCTCAACATTTCTAACAGTTGTAACAACTAAGTAAATATAATAAAGTTTAAAAAAATATCTAATTTTTCTAGTACATCTTTTGCTAATTACTTACACATCTGAACACTAATAAATAATCGGTATCCATTACTCATTATATTCACTTTATTTTGTAGTTAATGGGCCTCAGTGACTTTTTTTTTTATAAAATTTGTGGTGAACACAACAAAAAAAAGTTGAGAACCACTGGACTGCGACATCTATAACACCAAGAAATAGATTGCAAAATGTGTTTTTTTCAGTGGAAACATGCTTATCGCAGAATAGATTACTGTTATATGCCTACAGTCGACCATTAAATAATTTAAACCTGATGCATCTTTCGTTTAATTCATTTTACTGATCGTCTACTTTTTTTCTTCTTTTGAAATAATTTTTACCACTTGAGTTGTTTGGTTGAAACCTTCTTATTCCAGCAAATAGGGCGGTTTTTATTTTAAACTCAGACTGTAAAACTTGATAGATAAATTCTCCGCAATCACTAATAAAATATGGACCGGACTTCCATAGAATATCTCGAATTTTATTGATAACTCCATCATAAAAAAAAATGGTACATTAACTATTGGTATGTCACTCAGCAATTTGAAGTTGCCGAGGAAGAAAAAAAATGAGTCGCGAAATTGTTTTTTTTTTTTCTCTCTTTCTACTGAGCACCGTTTATTTGTGGATCTTCGTTCCGGTGTCCATTTCCCCACTAGTGTCAAAAATTATTGTGTCTGCAACGTGACCAAGAAAAAAGAAAAAAGTTTAAAAAAAAAATAAAAGAATAAAAATAAAGGCCCTACCTCGTCAACTATAAATTCAAAAAAGAAAAACTGATATAAATTTTTTTTTTTTTTATCAAAGAGATTTCCACGCGACATCGAGATTTTGAGTATCATAAGAATCTCGCACGATGCAATGGATAGGGGGCTTAGAGGGAGGGAGGGGGGTAGTTGCTTCCAAATTGACAGGGTAGATTTGCACGCGACGATAGAACTTCCTGTAGCCTCAGTCCCAGACACCTTACACAAAGCTGTCGGAGAATGAGCACTTTTGTTCACTTAAATTGTTTTTTAGATTTGATTTGTTGGCTACCCCTGTCAAGTGAGGTGTGCTTTATAACTCCGCCACTGACAAATCATTCAGTCGGGTGCAGTGGCGTAGGGGTGGAGCTGATGTTCATTGAGTTCGATGAGCTCAGGCAAATAATTGCACTCACTTAGATGGCGTGAATGAAAAAAAAAATGTAAGCTTTGGTGGATATTGATTTTTATTCCAGACGTCATAAGATCGATCTAAAAATCAAATCATAGCTATCCGTGTATACGAAATATCTAAGTAAAATATATGCCACTGAAAAGTATGCTCTAAAGTCTTATGTTTATAGAGATAAGTTTATCTGAAGTATATGTCTATAAAAAGTCTATGGATGATATAAATTAGTTTTTACTTGGGGAAGAGGAAAAACTATCCGTTTTAAATTTCACTCAGCAAAAGTTTGTAAAACCAAATTTTTGCAAAATCTTTATAATTTTTGGTTAACAATGTTTTTTGTAGACACGACATCTTTTACTTGAGAATATATTTTTTTGCAACATTTTGTCTACGCTATTTTTTTTTTTTTTTTTTTTTTTTTTCCTTTTACGAAATTAAAATCCGAAGATCTTATAAAATCAAATAAGAAAAATTAAAAAAGCCACAGTTAAGGTCTCTCATACTTTAAGAAAAACTATAATTTTAAACTGTATATGCCGTCTTGCTGTAAAGAATTATCTGAGCTTTAGAACGGACAAATAACTAAATTATTTGAAAAATTATTAAATTTTTTTAAAAGGCCCCTAACTGTGATGAGTAACTGTTGTAAATTGAAATCATTTATGAAAATATCATATTATTCGTAAAAAAGTATTATTTCATGCGACTGCAGAGCCTTCGAAAAATAGCCTCAACCACCAATAAAACTTTGTATTGTAAATTTATACTCCTTTTGAGACACAGTCAATGCAAACTAAATTCACAGTTTTCTAGATTGGACTACAAATTGAGGACCATAAGTCTATGGCATTTGCTTAAGGGTATTTGTCCACAAACTTGCATTTTTTTTTTTTTTTTTTTTTTTTGAACAGCCGGCCCAATTTTGTGTTTACGACTACCAATGTTCAACACTGTAGCCTTGTTATTTTGAATCCAATCCAGAAGACAAGGAAACTCCTGGATCAGGTATTGGGAGAAATTTGCCTTCGTAGAGGACTTTTCGATAGAACTAACCCGCATTTGTGTTACATATAGAGGAAAACCCTCCACGGTTAGCTTGACGGCAAGGGGACTCTAACCCATGATCCGTCTATCACTGAGGATATTTTACGTCAGCACTGTGGTCGGTGCAAGCCGGATGTGGAATTCGTATCGAATCCACCATCGCGGGGATTCGAACCCGGTTCCCCTCGTTGGAAGGCGAACACTCTGTCCCCTGAGGCACCAGGGCTCAAACTTGTATTTTGATATAGTTTATACAGCGTAAAGAAATTTTTTATTTTCTATTTTTAGCGTTTTCTAAACAACATAAATGGCGGCATCTGTCTAAAGTGGTATAGTCAAAAGCCTTGCATAACTATTGAATCTACCTGTTTCACTACGCCAATAATATTTGTTTACACTATTTGGTTTAAAGTAGTTGCAGTTTAAGCTGTGTCCATTTTCTTATACATGTGAATTGAGCTGTGTATATTTCCTTCAGGCATTTTAAGCTATGTCCAGAATAAAAATGATCACCAAGGATACTTCAATTGCTTCAAATGTTTGAGAAAAAGGTCCCAAGCAGCTTCAAAAATTAACTGGTGATATTATTCTCAATCTAATAAGGTGAACCCTTTCATTCCAACTTTAGTTTAAATGTACCGTTCTATCAAATAATACCCTATCAAGAAATATTATCAAAGAAAAGAAAAGGAATATCAAAAATTGAAGCTAAAATTCAAGAGCAGCTTCTTATGACTCATCTTAAAGTATAAAAGGAACTAAGGCGGAAAATACTTCGTAAATCCACAATTTTCCCAACCTTATTTGAAAAAGGCTTGCCTGTCTATCAGAAAATGAAACGCCATGTCATCTTCATTAATTGTCTGTCAAATACATCCCATATCGAATTTCTTTCCTTTTTTTTTTTTTTTCTTTTTTTTTTTTTTTTCCTTTCTCATTAAATGATGAGACCTTTTTATGCGATGTCGTTAAAATTAATACTCTTTTCTTCTTTCTTTTCACTCAAAATTAGCTCTTCTAAAAGATTCATTTATGCTATATGCTTCACTGTTTTTCTGTTTTAATTTTTTTCTCTCTTTTTAGGGGTGGGGGAATTGACAATATCAGTCGAATGACTCATGGATAAAACACGAAATGATATTAAATGCAATTGTTTCTTGTAAGATAAACCAAGAGTTTAATTAATTAAGTACATGCTAGTACATTAATTAATAAGGTACATGCTTATTATTTAATTAAGTACATGCTAAATTATATGAGAAACATTTTTTGTGTGGGTAAACATTTATACAACCTAGAGATGATCAAATCAAAATGATATCTAGTGTCAGTGATTATTTAAAAACTTAACGCGTATTAGTGTGTATTAAAAACTGTGTACACAAGAGCAGATTGAAATAACTTGTTCTAAAAATAGCACAACTATATTAGTTACATAAACAGTTTGAAAATCATTGAATTAAATAGCCAAAAGAATCCGGACATCCGGCTATACGAAGTCCAGAAGCATATATCAATGTAATATTTGTCACTTTTTTGCCTCCACAACAGTATGTACACGCCTGGTGACACTTTCTAATAGTTTTTTTTGTGTTCATAAGAATCGACTTCCAGGTGTCCATCACAAATAAAGTGAGTACTAGCAGATGGTCGATTTGGATGAATGCGCCATCTATGTTCTAGTTCGTCCCAAAGGCGTATTATGGAATCAGTTCTGAGCTCTGAGGTGTCCATTTCAATTTTTGAGCACCCAAGCTATGAACGCAACCCTAGCAATTAGTGCAGCTGTATTCGCTCTGGGGATAGAGCGATCACGTCCCAGTGAGGTGACTCGGGCTCGAATCCCATACGAATTTCCCACCGACTTCCCACTCGCACCGACCACAGGAGTGACGCAAATCTCCAGTGGTAAACGGATCATGGAGTCCCCTTGCCGTCAGGCAAACCTTGGGAAATTTTCATGGTTTTCCTCTCCATGTAACGCAAATGCGTGTTAGTTCCATCAAAAAGTGCTCCACGGAGGCAAAATTACTCCCAATACTTGAACCAGGCATTCTTAGTCTTCTGGATTGGGTTCAAAATTACAAGGCTACATAGTTGAACATTGGTAGTCGTAAACCCTAAATTGTGTTGACTGTTCAACGACGGTTATAAAATCTATCTTTGTTTTTGTACTTTATTTCTTAAATAGTGACTGCACAATCGTTATATGTGCTTATTAACATCAGGCTTGTTATCTTTACATTTGGTCCAACATTGCCTTTTTTTAATTTACCATCCACTCGGGTGGGTAAAGTGTTCGATTACTAAGCGTTAGACCGGGGTTTGATGTCCGTGCTGAAAGCAGAGTGACTGATCGGATTTACCATTCTGCTATAGTCTCATAATAGTTTGGAATTCACTCCAATGTAATGGTATTGAATTTAGATGACTGGTACCACCATCCACTCACTGACCTAAATTGTTGTGGTGTAGTGTGCGGGTCATTATTAATGATAAACTCTTGACCGTCGCCAATAACTCATAAGTTCTTGTTAGTCGTTATCAATCAAAGCCTAACTTTCTTCAATTTTTTTTTTTTTTTTCCTGAAACTGAATGTTACTTTTTTTTAAGTCACCAGTAATTCTTTTACCCTGGAAGTTTTTAAAAGTAAAGAATTAAGAAAAAGAAACGAACTTTTAAAAGAATATAATCACAGATCTGAGTAACAAAAATAATTCTTCGCAAATCGAATAAAAATAAAGAAATATGGAAGAAAAACTCTTAATGTCAAGAAAATTGCTCCATAAAAACGTGTGTTGGGTAATTTCTGACGCAATTTTTTTCTACGGGTCTTAAATTAACCTCTAAAGAAGGCATCTTTCCGGCAGCCATTTTATCTCAATATTCCCTTTTACCCTACTCCGGTGTGAATAAAACATGCTCCAAAGATGACCTTTTTTTCGAATAAAAGAATGACTTTTTTCTCCCTTCTATGACTTTGAAACAGGTGGAAAGAAATGAAAAGCAATATACCCCCGTGAGTTGAAGAAACATTGAATTTTATCACTACCAGTTTTTATATATATATAGATATATAACATATATTTAGATTCCTTTTTTTTTTTTTTTTTTTTTACCTTCCTCATCGCTCTGGTTGATGTTTTTTTCTCTCTCACTCTCTTTCCTTATGTATATGTTTGCGTTCTTTTCGGAACGGAAGCAACGAGACGATATTCTTTTATACTTTTTCGAGGGTTATTTGCGGAATTTTAAGATCCCGGAATTTGTGCGAGCAACGACCCTCTTTATTTATTTATTTTTCTTCTTTAAACATAGGTGCGGATAACGGGATGTTTGGCATCTCACATCTTCGCATTTTCCGGGTTGCGTCGGCGATTATTGTTTCCCTCCAAAAATCGACTGCTTTTTCCCCCCTCAACTGTTGTGAAATAAAGCTGCCACGTGAAACAGGATGCTCGGCAATAGAATATTTTACGTCTTTTTTCACGGCAGGAACAATTCACATTTTGTGTTGTTCTTTGCCTAAAGAATATTTTAGTAGAATTTAGAGTTCGAAAAATCTATAGATTTTAAATGCTCTGCCGGAATAGTTAGTCTACAAAATATATACTGCCTTTTACGTATCTCAAAAAAGCACCTTTTACTGCCTTTTACGTATCTCAAAAAAAAAAAAAAAAAAAACATCTCATTTACCATTGCATAAATTTAACGTCCGATTTTATGCGAGTTATTGAACTCGAATTTAGAGTAATTAAAGAATTATTCGAAGAGTCGAAGGTAATTACACATTATTTATAAAATTATTAAATGCACTAAGTTTAATTTAAATCTAACTGAAAGGACTTCTTAATATTTTATATATTTTTGGTACAATTATAAATTATATAATTAATTATTATAAATAATGTAGGGCTGTGGTAGCCAAGTGGACTCCGGTCAGGAGGGGCGGAGGTTCGATCCTCAACCCACTGAGTACATGTAAATCTGTGGAATCGAAAGTCCTGTAGCTAAGCGGTACCGTGGATACAATGATCTGGAGAAAATTTTCTTCCCGTTTAGATCTATATCTAAATTAAGGAAGTGGCCTCACAAATTCTGATGGCATGTCTTCGGATCATTCTTAGGAATATTTCCCCGACCGTCACCAATAGCCCATTGTGCAGCTCTAGTGTGACATAAATAAAGTACCTACCCACTTATAAATATTGCATCTATCAATAATAGTCTTTCGAGGGTTATTCTTTAAAGAAATAAAAAACATTAAAAAAATTTATAAAATATTTTAATTTCATACATTTTTAAAGAGATAACTGAAATATTATATGTTACTATTCTATCACAATAATTATCAAGTGTAATTATTGAAACTCATGGCAATTTTAGAACTTCTCAACACTTTGAAACATAATTTTTATTTGACATATTTTTCATACTTTTTATTATTTTGTATTAATTTAGGTCAAAATAAGTGAAGAATATTACATTTAGCGTTTTAATGATTTATGGTTATAAAATACATCTTCAAACACCGGTGTCTTTTTCTGCGTTAAAGGCAAAATCTTCCAAACACGGCTCACTTCCAAATAATAATATGCCCTTATTTGCAGCTAATTAGATCTAAGAGGAACTTTATTCGTCATTGAAATTTCTTTAATTTACAAAATCAATTGTTGATAAATTTTTGAATACGAATGAAAAAAAATTCAAACTACTTTTTTTGGATTTTATATTTTAGTGCAATTATAATTCTGATAATCTAGCAGTCTTTTAGTAACTATTAGACTGCTTTTTATAATTAAGAAATACCAAAATATATTTTTTCTTGAACGACAGAAAAATAATATATATGAAAGGTACACTTGTATCCCATCTGCGTCAAAGGTTAAGAGTCCTAATAAAATTCTTTTTACACTCATGTCCAAAAATTTAGGATAATACCAGCTCTGGCCATAAAGGTTCAGAACCAAAACAAACGTCACTTATTCATACAACTTATTTTGTTAAACAAAATATAAAGAACAAAAAATATGGTGTATGTATGATACCATTCATTAAATCTACGATTTTTGCTCCCTAGAACAATTATAAAAAATATTTAATTTACAAAAACTTAATATTACATGGCTGAAATGATGGTTAATGCATTATATGTTGCGTACAATGCATAAGCATAGTAAGTATCAAGTTATCAAGCTGATCTCTTATAATAATAACTTACTAAACATATTAATCTAATTAAGATGGATAAAAAATAACTAAGATATATTTTATTTTATTTCTATAACTGGTGTTAAACAGCGGACCTAATTCTAAGTTTACGACTATCATTGTTCAACTTCGTAACCTTGTAATTTTAAATCTAATCCATAATAGAAGGGAACTCCTGGATCAAGTATTAGGCAAATTTTGCCTTCCTGGAGGACTCTTTGATAGAACTAACCCGCATTTGCGTTAGAAGGAGTGGAAAACTACGAAAACCTCCTACAGTTAGCCTAATGGCAAGGGTATTCTAACTCATAATCCGTATATTACTCAGGATATTTTACGTCAGCACTGTAGTCGGTGCGAAATTCGTATGGACCAGCCATAGCCGGGATTAGAACCCGGTTCACCTCATTGGAAGGCGATAGCTCTATCTCCTGAGCCACCATCGCTCATCGAGCTGATCTTGAAGTAGATGGCTTCGTTCGCCAAGCAATGCTCTCCGAAGTCTCGGTACACCTGTAGGAGGTAGTTGACGAGCTGCAACTCGTCGGCTAAGCATATACCACGCATTCTCTATGCTTGACATTCCATACGGAAGATATCCTCAGATTGAAGGCATACCTTTATGATGTTTGCTCGGTGACGACGGGCTTTGCCATCCAGAAACACAAATTCTACGACCATGGTACCCCTAAACAAACGTACAAGTTGTTCCAGACAGATGTCGCGATAAACTTGACTTGACATGGTTCCGCTTCGAAAATGTACACCTGTTCTGGCGTTTGGTATAATTCCACTTTAAACGAACAATCCTGCATCATAGTAACGGTGTCATTCAATGATGTTTTTTTTTTTTGTGGTAACTAGCACCTGGCGTTCTCCATATAAAATTGAGATGTGTGCTCACTGTGTCCTTGTCCACCTTGCATATTCTCTACTCCAAGGTAATCGCTGGCAACAGTGAGTTGCCATGAGCGGAACACGTTTGACTGGCCTGCCAGCATATAGACAAATATTTCCCAAGTATCTGTAGGCAGTTTGCCTTGGAACTGTGGTACCCGTAGTTGTGGATGGCTGACCTCGAAAAACATAGCACAAGCCTACTGTGCCGCTGTTCATTCTCTACTCCAAGGTAATCGCTTGCAACAGTGAATTGCAGTGAGCGGAACTCGCCTGACAGGCCTACGAGCATATGGGCCGATATATCGATATGGCGAGGTTGGTCGGATGCTGTACTCCGTCTTTTGGCACTTACTGCCAAATACCGGTCTTCATTCGGCGTTTTAACTAGGAGACGACCTGTCCTGTATTGTAACGTCTTCTAGCATTTCCATTATCTTGGAATCGTTGCCAAAGCCTAAAGATGACACTTTGGGTTATTCCAAGTTCCTGGGGCACTTCCATCTGAGTACGCCCATATTCCGGGCGGCCAATATTTTTATCACGTTAAAAATCGTCCATATATGTTCTTTGAGTCATAACTATTCGATTTTGGCTCTGTGTGGCTTACAGAACGCTTGTGAACAATTTTAATTATTTGCCACCGTTCCTTTAAAACCCCTCTATTGCACTCTCATCATTGTGACGTATTATCTGCGTCATCAGTTGTTATTTGCATATTATTCTTTAAAATTCTGCAATAATTCTACAGGTGAAACTTATACTTCAGAGTTCAATTTCCGTATGATTTCTGAATTATCCATAACCTATGGACAGGAATGTAAAAAGTACAATGGGGAAAGTTTCGTTCAGTAAACTTAAAATTGATCCTTACACATTATTTTTTTTCATTTCAGTAAAAAGAGTATTTTATTACACAAAATTCTGGTTCAACCACCCCGAATTGAATCGGTAGTTTTGTTACAAATGTATAGAATTTTTTTCTTTCAATAAAAATGACCCCCAAAACCTACACTGAGTAAAAAGTATAGTGAAAACTACTAGAATATATTAAAATTTACCGAATTTATGGCTCTATTTTAGCAACAAAGATCTCGGTAATCTTTACCAAAGCACTTTGGTCATGATTTTGATAAAGTTAGGAATAAATTATGGTTTTATGATGTGTGGTAAAATTTGATAGTTTTATCACTATATCTTAGACATGGCATGAAAAACATTTATTCTGTTAAATTTGCTTTTCAGCTTTATATTTTTTACAAAATAATAAAAACAATAATTTTGAAAACCAGAATTTCCTAGAATTTATTCCATTACCATGTGAGCGGAAAAATTACCAAATGAATGGTTTAAATACCGAATATTATGGTTTTATTAATCAGAATTATGGTTTTACCCGAAATGTCATTACTTTACAGTAAGGTAATTTTACCAGAATTTTTTCTCCGTGTAATAATTCTGTTTTTCCAAGAACTTTCCCAGTTTAAGTGACGATATAAGTTTGATGTAATAGTTGCATTCAACTTACATGGCTTACGCAATTTGTTGCAAGACGCAATCCATTCATAAAGGGCTATTAAAAAAAGCTGTAAAAAGGCATTCAAATACGCCGCGATTACAATCAACTAAATAGCGTATTTTTTTATGAATCGATTCAGTAATGGTAAATTTATACATTGCAGTTAATAGTTTGACTGATGTTGCACACGCAGACGCAAATTGTCGAAGCAACCAATTCATAAATATTTCCATATTTGATATTTACTGTGATAAAATCGAATTCATTTAAACGTGTGACGTCATCAAGTCTTAAAAAAATAAAATAATTTGAAGTGCTTTCGCTACATGTTACTTTTTTATTCTAGTTATCATAATTACTTCTGACAATGTTTTAACCACACAATAGGCAATAAAGATAGAAATCAACCTAAATTTTTACAGAATCCTTCAGCTCAAAATATCCTTCAAAATTCTCAGAAGCGAATGCACATTTTGCACCCAAATTTTTTCCGGGGAATATGTTTTTCTCCACCTTTTTGCCTATAACTTTTTTTTTTTGGTCAAAGTAAAAAAAAAAAATTCTAATGGGATCTGGTAAAATAAAAAAAGTATATCTCCTCTCCTTGGGAGAAGAACTCCCCCCAACAGGACTGGGTGATGTTAAGATTTTGGCATCGCGATGTATCGTCACGCTAACATCGCGATATTTTGATGCATCGTGATGTTTCGGTATATTAATATTTTATATTTAGTAAATTCGTAATTATTAACTTGCATTTTTTTTAAAAATAATAGTTGCATTTTTAATATTTAAAGACGGAGATGTCTGCAAAATAGCGGTTAAAAAACGTTAAACGGCTGAATTGATTGTAAAAAAATCAACAGTATTTGCACACGCACACAATTAAAAGAAATCCCTTCCATAAGAAAGAAATTCAACAACACTTCGATTCTCGATCACATCCGGATCCACCATGTCATCAAAACGATGAATCACGATGTAAAGAAGACGATTAAAGATAACGATCATCGCCACAGCTATCACTACACACTTACGGAGGAAAATGCTCTTCGCGCGAGCTTGCAGACATCGATGCACTATTGGGAACAATGCTGAACATCGCGCGTGCAGACATCGATGCATTGAGAAATATCGTACACTTCTCAGTAAATCACGATTTCCGATGCTTCGCAAAACTGCCAATCCAAATATCGGATCGGTGATGATTGCATAGAATCGATATTTTCCGATGCATCGATTTATCGCCCAGTCGTGCACCCCAATAATTAAAATTTTTCTTTCTCCAAAAGTATGATTTTTAGGATCTTTTGCAATTTCAATTTTCTGACACTCAATTTAATCCTGAGTAGCTCCTTTTTTTCATAGTTTCTAGTGTAGTGTGGTAGTAGCTATTCCTGGCAACAACTTTTAATGTTAGTACAGAAAAAAAAAAACGATTCTAACGCAACTAGTTTTTCGAATTGGATGGATACAAATCTTGGCGGGTCCGTCAATGGATGCAATGAAAATGACCCTGTATCTGTAGCTAAGCATTAACAGAAATTACCTATTTCAAATCACGTATAATTAATACTTAAATTAGTCATTACGAAAAATAGATAATTAATCACTTTTTTCACAATTTCACATGGTGTAGTGTACTAAAATCGTGACTGCGTACCGGTCTTTGTGATAAGTTATAAATATAAAGTGAAACAATTGAAATCTTTAAGCAGAAATCTTTGTGAAAGAATATAGTATGTGTCACTTAAGAGAATTGATATTTGACGGGCTTGTCTTACTCGAAATAGAATGGAAAAAATAGTTGCTAACGTAAACAAATGCCACGTTTCAACAACCCATCAGTATCGAGGTACCCGCACTACGTCATTTGCAGTTACCTTATAGCTTTTATCTTGATCAGGGAATTGGTACATGAATCGCGTCAACGAATAACTATTATTGCCTCTCGGTCTTCTCCATTTGCGAACTAGATTTTAATCTGGATTTTGTTATTAAACTATTTCAAAATATCGACACGACTTTGAAGAAAAATAAAATTTTGTGACTGCTTTTAATAAGCAACATGATACTTTAAGAACTGTAACAGTTACAAAAGTAATTCTGTGTAGAAGACACCATAGCATGGTTGAAATTCTTTTTGGCAATTCTCTTTCACCTAAATAAATAAATAAACATTTAAAGCTTAGAATAAAGTAAGTTCGAATAAACCTAGAGTAAACCATGAAGCTTCAAATGTTGAAAAAATGTGTTTAAAATATCAAAACGCAAACAGATTATAACACAATCACTTCCCCAGTGTAGTCCTGCTATAATTTGTTTGAATAATTGTGATATTTTTAAAAAATTTTTCAATATTTGAAACTTCTTGGCTGCTTTACATTAGGTTTACCTCGAATCAATTTACTCTAAGCTTTGAATTATCTATTTAAGGTGAAAGGAAATTTGTTATATGGCATGACTCCCGCTCTCTTAACATGATTTTCCAAAACTCTTTCGCCGAGGAAAATAAAAAAGCTGCAATTTAAGAGCCTTATACTTAAGGCTCGGCTATCATTTTACACTATATATAATATCTAGTGAATTATCTGAGTCTTATAACGGAGAAATAAATAAAATATTTTAAAAATTACTATAATAATTTATTAAATAAACTTTTTTTAAAAAAAATGGCCAATTTGACGACATATTTCCACGGAGTTGAAAATTATCAAAATCACTACCTTATTCTTAGTTTTTGCACGTTTTTATGAATCCGCATAATGCAGAATCGGAGTTAGTTTTAAAGTTAAAAAAAAATAAGGAGTTAGTTTAGTTAAAAAAAAAAAATAGACCACAAATACGCTCTATTTTCCCAACGCTGTGGCTTATCTTCATACTGACGTTTTTCGCCATTTTGAGAATAAGCATAGCTGACTATAGATAGGCTAAATTTGACCTAACAGTATTAATACTGTTAGGTCAAGTTAGGTTGTGAGTTGTAACAGGGTAACTCTTGCAACTCACAGCAGTTATGAAAATAACATTTTATTCGCAAAAAAGTTATATGTTATAATAGTAGATAAAAAGTAATTCAAGGGCTGAAGATTAAATAAAAAAAAGTTATAACGATGTCAAAAATAATAGCACGCAATTATAGCTTTTATCTTGATCGTGTCGAATTTGCTACAGGTATCGCGTGGCTCGGGACGAATAATATTTTTTTTTCTTCTTCCGATCTAGTGGTTTCCTGATGTTTCGGGGCGATGACATTAAAATCGCCATTAGAAAGTGGCAGAGATACTTAGAAGGGCGGATCTCTTCAAACCAATAAAAAATAAACAGAGAATATTAAATTCTATGGGAGTTTAAGAGGAAATACATGACCGGAAATGGAATACAAAACACATGGGCAAGACCGAAATGATTTGGGGTGGCTTTCAACTCTCTAATTCCGAGGCAGTTGGTCAAAATTGAAAGAAGAAAGCGCAAAAAAATAGGCAGAAAATAATACAGATACATAGATGAAGTAGGAGGAGTTTCTTTTGTTGTGTTTTTTTCTTCTTTTCATTTTTTTTAGTAGAAAAGACACAAACACCTGCCCACCCTGTTTAAGTAGTTGCTTGTGTTGTGAGTAATTGCAGAGAACAAGGAAATGGCACACGAGCAGTGGAGGTTGGATTAAAAGATTCTGAATTTGTCATTTATTAAAAAAGGAGAGAAAAAAAAAAGGTGGAAGTAATCCCATGTTCCGTTACTTTTCATGTTGTTCTTAGTTTTCGTAAACTGTTTTAAGGCTGTTTTTCGTTGTCCCTGTCTTTTGTTTTTTATTTATTTTTTATAAAATGCTTACTTCATGACTGCTGTGAGTTTAAATGACAATTAGGTCAAGTTTAGCCTATCTTTAGGCAGAATTCTAATTCGGAAAATGACATGAAACGCGAATACGAAGAATGATCACAGTTTTGTAAAAGGAAAAGTGGTTTTAATTTAACCTTTTTCAATAGTTAAAAAGTTATTTCAACATTGAATTTCTCTGGCTTATCAAAATTTGCAAAAATTAAAACTTATGCATTGGTTGTAAAAATTTTCGTCTGTCGAAAAAACCTCGACACATTGAAGATTTTTAAAAAGACTCAAGAAATTCTTCTAAGAGAAAGTTTGCCCGTCCTAAATTCGAGATAATACTTTATGGCAAGATGGTATAGTTTAAAATTATAGGTTTGCCTTTGTAGTGTTCTTAAACTGTGGCTTATTTCATTTTATTTGGACAAAAAAGCTTTGAAAAATACTGTTCCTTAACCTTAACGTAACTCGTGAAGATGGCTATTACGTTGATTGTAACATTCCTAAAATATATCAGGCAGATTAGAAAATATTAAAGACAATTATCATGGCGTGGTGTATTGCAACAAAATTTCCGAAGAGTCTAATTTTTCAATCGGTCTACACCATAAATTACACTGGACATCAAGGATATATATTTCCCAGAAATATATATCCTTGAAGTCATAGTTGAAGTCAAGTTGGGAACATAATCCAAGTAGCTGAACATTTTTGAAACTTTCTGGTAAGATGTCGTTACTCCTTGAATGTTCAGATCGAGGAAAACTATAACGCATAAGCTGATTTCTTTGTTGAACAATTAGTTTTCAGTCATAGTCTTAGTTGAGATTACGAACTTGTTCCTATAATGCTTAAAATGTGAAAATTCGATAATCCAGACTCGAAAAGCATTTTGTTACGCTCGCGTCTGACAAGTCTGTTATTTTGCAATAGTTCGATATTAACATCACCCACTCGCTTCTTAACAATGACCGCTAAGTCGCAACTTCCGATTACTATATTTTATTTTATAACCATCGTTGAAAAACAGCTGACCGTATTTTGGACTTTCGACTACAAATGTTAAACTCCGTAAATTTGTAATTTTAAACCCAATCCGGAAGACAAGTGAACTCCTGAATTAAGTATTGGGAGAAATTTTCCTTCATGGAGGACTTTTTTGATGGAGCTAACCAAGCGTTACGTAGTGAGGATGCACCAGATTATTGTGTTTTTGTGCTGCTACCACTGAAAGTTTCGTCATTTTGGAACACTTGGACTTATACAACATAAACTTATTTCATAACTATAATTTTTTCATTTATTTTTATTTTATTTTCTCATCATCGTTGAACAGCCAATCTAATTTTGAGTTTACGGCTATCAACGTTCAACTCCGTAGCCTTATAATTTTGAACCCAATCCAGAAGACAAGGGAACTCCTGGATAAAATACAGGGAGAAATTTGCCTTTGTGGTTGATTTTATTATGGAACTAACCCACCTGTACGTTGCGTGGAGAGGCCAACCACGTAAACGTCCCACGGTTAGCCTGTCAGCAAGGGGACTCTAACCCATTATCCGTCTGCCATTGAGGATATTTTTCGTCAGTACCGTAGTCGGCGTGGAATTCTTATAGACCAGTCATCGCTGGAATTCGAAACCAATCACCTCATTGGAAGGCAAGTGCTCTATCTCTTAAGCTACCACGGCATTATAATTATAATAAGTTGCAACTATTACTTCAAATTTTTTTTTTGTTGTTGTTGCTAATTTTATGAAAAATTCTGTTATATCGGAACTATACCATCATCAACTTCATAATCATAAGTCCCATCTCTCACTTCAGACAATTATGTTTTTTTTTTTCCTTTCTTTCTTCACGAAGAAACAATCTAAAATCGTCTTTCTTCAATTCAATTCTAACGAAGGAAGTCAGAATTTTTCGAACCAGAGAAAAAGGGAACCATTTTTCGACTGTTTTAGTAAAGGACCATTAATACCCATGAAAGACAAAAGGGCCCGCTTCGAATGTCAGCGGCGAAACTCGAATATCAGAAGGAAAAGTTGTGAAAAATGTAGAGCTGTTCGCTCACAAATTTTTCCTCGGGAGAGTTCCACAGCCTATTCATTGCACCTTGTAATTCTATTTCTCTTTCTGGATCATTTAGCCCTCTATAAATCATGAAAGAGGGTGAGAAGAGGGCATGAGGGAGGCGGACGTTGCTCATGGCTTTTATTGTACCGTCTTGACGCGAGAGAATCTGTGTCAAGTCGGTTTTCTTTTTCTGTTTTGTGGGCAAGTTTTGTTTTACTTCCCAACTGGAAAAGCCTTTTACTGTCAGGATAATCAAATGAAGTGCTTGCCAGTGGGAGTGGTTAACAGAAATACAAGGATACCCTTCTTTTAAAGAACATTCTTTTTTCTTCTTTTTTTTTCGGTGAGAAAAGAAGGAAAGGAAAAACACTTTTGAAAAAAAGGAGAAAAAACAAACTTTAGGAATGTTAGGCTTTTGGTATTGTTTGAATTGTATCACCAATTCGCCGAAAATCATAAAATTTACACAATGGATAGAAGCAATTAAAATTCTCGACTTACTTTTCCAATGTGTCGAATTTCCTGAAAAAATAAGTATCTCTTAGAGTTGCTAATGTTTGAAAAAGAAAGGAAAGAGAGTAGAAAATGATTCTCGGTCAATTTAACTCCTTTCTCAGATTTAAAATGAACACAATACCATCCAGGTTTCGGGCTTAATATATACATTATTTTTTTTTTTTTTTTTTTTTTGAATGCTTAAAGAAAACAAAACTGCACCCATTTGGTGTCCAAGACAATATTTAATTATAATGAAAAGTAAAACAAAATAAAAAAAAGTTTTTCATAATCTGGCGAAGATTTATCGAGGTGAATTCTTATGAAAGTGGTTTGCATTGGTACCAATTTAATTGTTGGAGGATAATATTGAAAGGTGCTTCAAATAATTATTGCTTTTAATCTTTCACCTATCACTCATCAATAATCAAGCCCAGAATTTAACTTTATCTATACGGTAGTTTACCTCGATAATGAATCGCAAAATTTTTAATAATTTTTTCTAAGTTAAGGTATTGAATTAGAATCACAAATATGTAATGGTTTTACTTTAATTCGACCAAGACTTTTAAAATGTACATAGAGATTACTGGTAATCATTTAATATAGCTCGATATTATGGAAGAAAAAAGACAATGCCTTCCATGTTAATTGACTACCATGCAAATAAATATGTTTTATGAAAGTGGTATCACTATATTCACCACGGGGAAAAGTCATTTAGTGATTTTTTGGGAAACAAATTTTTAAATATTGTTAACTAAGAAGTAGTTTAGGCAAACATAGTTTAAATTTCTTTTAGGATTTTTTTAATTTGGGGAAATTTCTTAAAAGTTTAATGATGCTTAAATGTATATGATTAACTAATAGACCAGTAACAAAATATTTCAGGAGAAAAATAAAATATTTTCTAAGTACAGTAACACAATGTTTATACCTATTAGTATCTAAGAGCTATTAGTTATCCAAATTTTAAACACTCATCTTTATTATTTTCACCAAAACCAATTTGAGTCTGAAATTATTTTTGTTCTTTCACAGTTAAAAATTAATTTTCGAACTCTAATGTGAATAGTTTATACTTCATCTTTTACAAGCATTCTTAATATTCATGAACCATCAATGTATGAAATGCCGCTTTCTACAAACAATTTTGTCAATGTATAGAAGACCTGGTGTTTTTAGGCAAAGTTTGAATTCTGAGAATTATTTCATACTTTGCCTAGTCATTGTAGAGAATGCTTAGGCATTCTATCGAAGAACAGATGCTGATTACGCCAAGTATGAATTATAAAAATTATTAAATATACCTTTTTTAGTCATTGTATAAAAAGCCC
The DNA here is from genome assembly GCA_949128135.1 of Parasteatoda lunata. Classification (NCBI taxonomy): domain Eukaryota; kingdom Metazoa; phylum Arthropoda; class Arachnida; order Araneae; family Theridiidae; genus Parasteatoda; species Parasteatoda lunata. The sequence goes on from OX421971.1 coordinate 120,959,742, forward strand.
AAAGGTTTTTCATTAATCATTGTATAGAATGTCTGTAGAGCATTCATTTTATTTTATATCCGTCGTTGAACAGCTGACCCAATTTCGGGTTTACGATTACTAATGTTCCACTCCGTAGCCTTGTGATTTTGAACCAATCCAGATGACAAGGAAACTCCTGGATCAGTACCCCCCAAAGGTATTGATCTGTTATGGAAACATGGAGGACTTTCCGACTTGAAAAATTTAACCTGCATTATTCACCATTAACTACACGGGGAGTCTTCGGTCGGCAGGGATCGAGCCCATGAACTCTTAGACATGGGTCCAGTGCCCTACAAACCAGGCTATCCCGGCTTCAGGGCTTTCATTTGTCATTCTATAGAATGCCTGTAGGTTTTTCATAAGCAATTACTTAGAAATATTAATCATTTCATGTTTTTTCCAGTTGATTTTTAGGCATTCTATGCAATGACTGGGCAATCTGTAGAACACCGAATTTCATACATTGACGGTAACATATATAATAAAAGTTACCGAAGATTGTCCCAGACAATTTACAAGATGTTTAGTGTGTCGAAAAGCTGAAATATCTGTATGATTGTTGGTAAAGTGATTAGTAATTGCATTCATGCGCATTAGATAGAGATTGAATGCATTCCTCGTTAGCGGGTATCGTTAGGATTAGGGCAGACTCCATTGAAGATAAGACCTGAAATAAAGCAGAAAACATGCAGAGTCTGCGTCTGATTTGTTTAGATAGTGATCATCCATTCTCCGAAGACCACGTGACTGGGGGGGATATTCTTAACTGATTTAACGAGAAAATAATTGCTGTGGGAAGATGTTTCACAAATATTCCATTTAAAATTATTTTTATTTGTGGCTGATTTTTTAAATGCTTTTTCGTAATATGAAATATATTTTTCTTAATTTTTTTTTTTAAAAAAAAATTAACTATTGTGATTTAATAACAATTATTTATAATTGTTATTAAGTCACAATAGGATAAGTTTTTCCTGTTTCTAACCACTGTCCTGTATCCTGATAACGTAAATGAAAAAATTTTTCTTTTTTCAAAAAAAAGGAAATCTTTTATTTAAGTTTTTTATATCTTGAATTTTACTCTCTCACTCACTGCATTTTTCGAGCTAATAAAAATATGCTAAAAAAGTAAATCAATTATCGAATTTAGTAGTTTTTATCCCAGAAAAAAAAAATCGCGTTAAGTTGTTGATTTTTTTATAAAAAAATGTGTTTAATATTTTTTAAACATTTAAAATATTTGTCTAATGTTTAGTAATGTCAGTTTTCTTCAACGCTATCGTTTATCGTCGATGAGTTTTTATTCTGGACACAAATCAAAATGTGCGTTTAAAAAATGGACACAGCTCAAAAAGCGTCCTTCAGAAATGAACACAGCTCAAAATGCGTGCTTCAGAAAATTGATACAGGTCGAAATGCGTGTTAAAAAATGGACATAGCTATTTTTAAAAAATGGACATAGAATTTTATTCAGTTTTTCAAGCTTCTCTGATGAAAATTATTAAAATGGCACATTTCGAACTGTAACCATTTTCTTAAACACGCGTTTCGAGCTGTGACCATTTTCTTAAACACCCATACAGAGCTGTGTCCATATTCTAAAACATTCATTTTAAACTGCGTTCATTTCCTTAAACACCCATTTCCAACTATGTCCATTTTCTTAAACGCTTATTTCGAGTTGTGTCCATTTTTTAAACGCTCATTTCGAGCTGCGTTTCTTTTCTTAAACACTCATTTCCAACTGAGTCCATTTTCTTAAACGCCCATTTCTAACTGCGTTCCTTTTCTTAAACACCCATTTCCAACTGTGTCCATTTTCTTAAAGAGCCATTTCGAGATGCGTCAATTTTCTTAATCACGCATTTTGAGTTGTGTCCATTTTCTCAAACACGCAATTCGAGCTATATCCATTTTCATAAACACTGATTTCGAGTTGTGTCTAAAATTAAATATTACAAAACTCACACATGTAATGTTTTTTTGGAAACACAAATTTGGATGTTTTATAGTTACTTTAAATCTTATCAACCTTATGATATCTGACAAATATTTTTAGTACAAATCCAAGAGAAGAATTGGTTCCAACGTAACTGCTCTATAATATCTACAATGAATTAAAGAGCAAAGTCACTGACGATATTTTGAGAATTCAGCAAACGGGCGCCAATAATATCTTAAAAATGCATGTACTTGGGACTCTGTGGAACCCCGAAGACTGGATCACGTGGGATGCGATTAGATAAATCTCGATTCAAACAAAATAAATAAATTAATAAAACGAGAAAAAAATTCAAACACCAAATTTATCTTCTGGTATGTAATTGTTTTAAATTATCGTTGCATTGTTAACAAGGAGCAAAGAATGGTGAAGAGTACCAGGGCGACAGAGGGAGGGGAGAGGACTTTATCTTGCTGACATCCTGTGAAATGTTTAAAAATGCATCCTGATTCGCTGTTATCATTTAATGACAAGTGCGGTCTTTGGTCGTTAAATGTTTTACGTGAAACTCAATTAATAAATGTTGGTATTTATTTCTTTAATTAAGGATAGTGGGTTTTTTCCATGGCTGAAAATTTATGCTCTTGTTTTACTGCAGCTGTATTTATAAAATGTTGCGTTGATAAAAATCGAACATTTTCAAAATGGATTATGTTGTGTGATTGGTTTTTATTATTCTCACAAATCAGAACATTTAAATTCAAGAGTGCTGGTGGCATAAGAGAAAGGGCTTACATATCACCGTGCAATGTCTTTCATGATAAATATTAGGGAGAATAATATTAAATCTTGATTAATTTTTAAAATTAATACATTCATAATATTAATACGGAATGTACCCGTTCTATTCGAGAAATAGTTCAAGTTACTCATATTTAAATTAGTTTAAAATATTTTGAATTCAAAATATTTAATGCCTTAGAAACTACAAATTACTTTTGAATATTTTGAATCTCCGCAACATATTGATTCTGTTCTGCGCGGGCTATTTATTAATTGTTATCTATTAGTTTACATTTTAATTTGCATTTATAAGTTTCACTCATTTTCACTTATATCCAAGACGTTGAAAAGAATAACGCATTCAGATTTTAGTGAAACTTTTTGGGAAATCGCCGAGTATGTGTGTGGATTTTTTAAACTATATTCAATAATTTTGCTCAACGTGGCCCAAATTTTAGAGATAGATTTCGCATTATCACGTATAGAATTCAAACATTTATTATGCCAATACCATGGGTCGGAATGAACGCTTTATTAGTACCGAGAGTACTGTAGTCGCTATTTTTTAGTAGTGTTATGCGCTACTTTTTTTTAAATGTCGTGTCTTGAGTATTCAAATACAAAAAATAAATCTCTTGTCTGTAAATACTTTATTTTATAATCATCATTGAACAGCCGTCCTAATTTTTGAGTTTAAGGTTCAACTCTGCAGCCTTGTAATTTTGAACCGCATCCAGAAGACAAGGGATCTCCTGAATCAAGTATTGGGAGAAATTTGCCTTCGTGGAGAAATTTTTCACGGGATTAATCCGAATTTGCGCTACATGGAGAGGAAAACCACGAAAACTCCCGCGGTTAGCCTGACGGCAAGGGAACTCTAACCCATGATCCGTTTACCACTGGGGATATTTCACTTCAGCAATGTGGTCGGTGCAATCCGGATGCGGAATTCGTATTAACTCGGTTCGATCGCTCGGATTCGAACCCCGTTCACTTCATTGCAAGGCAAACGCCTTATCCCCTGAGTCATCACTGCTCTCCCGCCACTATTACCATTAGTTTAGTAAAGAAACAAGTTTCAAATGCAACTAATTTTACAAAACTCAATCAAGTCATATTTTGCTCCATAACTTTTGTTGCACAGTATTTTTTAAAGGAAATTAAAGAGTTTTAAACACCTAACAAAATCAAAAATTTTTGATAATTTTCTATCATTTCTTTTATTAAATATATTCGCTGATGAACCTTTAACACAGAAGGAACACCTTTTTTACTTTCATAAATTATTTTTCTTACTGAGTAAATATACAAGCAAAAATAACATTAAGGAATGTTCCTTTTGTTATGACATAACATTCTTGGGAAGTACTTATATATATCAAATGAAAGTTTTTTTTATTTTTTCGAAAATAACATAATGAACGTTTTTTGTGTTATAACATTTTTGGGAAGCACTTATAAACATCAAATAAAAGTTTTTTTTAAAAAATAACACAAATGAACGTTCCGTGTTTTGTGACATAATATTCTTGGGAAGCACTTATTAACTTTATTCGTGTTTTTCCTTATTGGTGTTCGGTTATTAGTTTAGAACAGCGATTCCCAATCTTTCAAACTATTGAACCTTAAAGGATCGAACATCTTTTAGCGGAATCCCGACTTCATAAATAAAATTCACAAGCAATTGTGATAATATGAATAAAAAAATCAGAATTATTTTTTTATTGGAATGATAAACGAAAAGGAACTCTTATAAGCGTTGGAAATGGTTATGAGGAAAGATTATTTATTTTTTGATGAATTCAGTTATTTTATTTCAAATTAAGAAGTTCGATGGGGAATACTAATGCAATTTTTTGTATTTGGGTGTCTTTTTCATAATTTATTCAGTGTATTAATATTAGAATAACTATATATATTTTTAAATTTTGTATTTTTTCCCAAAAGGCATTTCTACTCAAATAATTTCCTGAAAAAATAATGGATAATATAAAATAATGGAATAATATAAATAAATAGAATAATATAAAAAAATTGAATAATAATGGAATATTATAAAATAATAGGATAATAATGGAATAATATAAAATAATGGACTAGTGTAAAATAATGGACTAGTGTAAAATAATGGAATAATAAAGGAATAATATAAAATAAATAATGGATGACTGATTAAAATTATTATAATTACAGGTTTCAAAAATCATATCCGGTTAAAAGAAATCCTAATTATCGGCACCTTCCACGGAACGCCAGTTTTCTGCAGAACATCATTTGGGAACTGCTAGACTAGAAAGTCTCAAAAACGCATTTCTTTACTAATTTCCATTTAGCAGTTTGTTTGTTATATTGTAGAAGTTTATAAGGTTTTTCCGAAGATGTGTTGGTGTACTGAATTACGACAAATTTTAACAAGATTTAATATCGTTTTAGTATGTCCTTAACATTGTTTAATTTTTTTTATATTTATGATTTCCGAAATTTCATCTTTGCTGATTTATAAATATTCTTTTTATAACATTTCACTCAATTAAAAAGTTTGTAATAAATAAATTTGTAATTAATAATTCTTTCAGGCTCATTATTGTAATGTATTATTGCATTTTATAAAATGTATTAAATTGTAAAACATCTTGTGATGAACTATTTAATACATTATTCTAAATTATGCAAGGCCATATACTTCATTAATTTTAGAAAATATAAATCTTGAAAACTAAGTAACACTTATTGGGTTTACATTAGGCCGTATCAGTTAAAGGTACAAAATTTTTTTTGATTTCTCGAAAGGTTTCAAACATGAGAAATTTGGGTCAAACGAAAAAGAGTCCAGTTGCTTTTTCTAGGGTTTATTTATTATAATTTTTTTTAATAAATGTTAATTTTATTAATGAATTTTGGATGACTAACTAATTACAAAAAAAAAAAAGTCTTTTTAATGAGAATTTATTTTTCTTGTGAAATATATATTTTCTAAATTTAGCAATAAATGGACCTTTCCATCAGACAAAGGAATAAAACGCTATTAACTCAGCTCTTCAGATTCTTTCATCCCTATAAAGAAGCCTAAAATTTGCCGTAGGGAATTTCCACTTTGACGTAGGGGAAAAACGCAGAAAGATAACATCCCCAAGCCTCTGTACTACTCGATAGAACAGACGAATCGCAGTTGACGACAGAGAATGTAGTTTCGCTTTCCTGCCGTTTGCGTCAATACTATTCCCTGCAAAAACTCTCCACTGCAAAGTGCGTATTTATCATTAAGAATGGAATGCAAAATTTGCTAGAGTTTGTTGTTGCAGTTTTGGTTTTAATTTGTTTACTTATTCTATTTTCTGATCCGGAAAGTAAGAAATCGTTTGATTTTGCAAATAATATTAAAGATAGTCTGCGTCTTATGAATGAAAGAAATCGTCTGCTGAAAGAAGACGTCAAATATCGAGCAATTAACTTTCAAAGTGCGGTTAGAACTATCAAGATCATCTGTTGGATAATTCGCTATGGAACATGTGCCTTTTATTTACATTTCATTTGGAAGGAGGGAAACTACTAAATTTGTCAGAAAATGCGCACTGTTTATTTACATTTTATCCTGTGTAAACTACTCTCTGGAACTAAATATTGATTGCGCATTGTGGAAAATCTACAAAATTTGTACGAAAATTTTGTGAACTTACAATTTGCTATTTTTGGAAGCATATTTTATATGAAATACTGTGGTTGAATTTTGTATTTGAAGATTTCCAATTTTTTATAGTTTGGACAATATCTAAGATGTCATTTGAATGCCTTACATGTCATTTGAAGAGATACATTTACTGGAAAAAAGCAGGTAAGAATTTTAAATTACCCTTTTAATATTTTCTTATAGTAATTTATATTTTTATTCTTGTAAAGTAGTTGATTGAAATATGCTAAATACTTCTAATTCTATTTGTTTATTCTTTTTCGCTTAAATTATTAGTTTTTTCTTAAATTTCAGCATTACACTTTAAAAATATATTTTTTACAAAATTCACTGAAAGTGCATGAAATATTTTTTTTTTTATTTTCTTAAATTGCAAAGTAGTATTTGCTCAGAAATTGAATCAATTTGCAACAAAGATTTTAGTTTTGATTAATATTTGATTTCATTTCTATTTATATTATCCATATAATATGTTGATAAAATTTCCTTATTTATCGATATTTGATTTATTAGCTGATTTTATTTATAAATTCCTTCACTTTTTGATTTTGATTATTTCCTTAATTATCAATATCAAAGAAAAAAAATCCTCAATTCGAAATTAAGTATTACAATACTTTAAAAAAAATTTTTTTTTTCTTCAGAAATCTACTTAAAACATGAGGTTATTATTTACCTTTTTTTATTTCAAACAAGCTTCCGTTTAGATGGATTTTACATAGATTGAACTTCTTCAAAAATTTGTATTGAATTAACATTTGATAACATGAGGTTATTATCTACCTTTTTTTTATTTCAAATAAGTTTCTGTTTAAATGGATTTTACATAGATTGAACTCCTTCAAAAATTCGTATTGAATTAATATTTAATTGATTTTCAATTTATATAATCTGTATCGCGTTCCAATGAAATTTTATTAATTATTGATATTTTATTTATTAACGGATAATTGCCCGCAATAGTTTTTAATTCCCAGGAAAATATTGAAAATGAAGGGGAAAAAACTTGTCATATTCTTTATTTATAAAGCTGATAAATAGATATTTAAAAAGTTATAATTACCTTGAAATTAGAAGATTTATTAATCAATGCTTAAATATATTTATTTTACTTTTTGTCGAATTTTATGATTTATTTTTATCCAAATTCAATTATTATACTTATGAAACTGATTTAATTTTAAATATGATAAAAATGGATAAAAAACTAGGAAAATGAAAATAATTCATTTAAGTCTGTTAACGGAATTTAATAGCAATTATACTCCAATTAAAATAATGATGTAAAGGCTAACTGAAATTTTAAAAAAAAAATGCTTAATATAGATAATTTTCGTGATTTAAATGTTATTAGACACCATCGCGAATTAATATTGTGAAAGTTTTATGAAACCTGGTATTTTTCTTTAATTTTATATCATTTCATTGCTTTTTATTTTCTTTACCAGTTGCTCGTTTAAAACAGTGTTAAATAAATTGGCAATGTTAATATTATTCAATAATTCTATTTAATAATTCTAATTTAATGAATTTAATATTATTCAATGTTTTACGAATAAGTTAAATCCAACTCAAACTTGTAGCATATTTGATTTCTGAATCAAACAAAAAGGAATTTTTCAAAAAAATTTGTAAAACTCACCAGTGTTTTGTTAGTAAAAAAATAACAGAAAGTAGAAAAGTTAAATTAAAGTTCCATGAAAAATTTTTTATAGTTATCGCATTTTAAAGTGTTTTTTTTTTTTTTTTCTTTTTAAGAATTTTTTCTTAAAAATTGGTTTACGTTTTATTGGGAAGAAAGCTATGTTGATTTTTGCGGGATCAATAATTACAATATTATATAGATCTTGTTGATCAACTTCGTAGGATAAAAAAGAAAAAGAAAAAAAATTCGCTAATGAAAGTAATAAACTGAACAGAATGTCTGATGCATTCAATAAATGTCTCTTTATATTTAAAAACGCACATTGTTTCAGATTATAAATAAAACTACTTCCATTAAAGAAATAAGGTGGGTCAACACCGAAAACCTTTTTTTTTCAATGTATCACCCGGATATTGACTTTCGTCATTCAGGTATCAGTATGGTAAATTAGATAGCTACTCTTTCATGGGCACCATATTAGGTAAACCAACGTTACTCCTACAGTAAGGACAGATAGTACAGAAAATTAAAGATCTATGCCTTGTCCGGGATTCGAACACTGTACCTTTCTGACTTGAGGTCATTTCCCTGACCTCTATGCAGCCTGGTCAGCACACCGATATCTCTGATTGAGAGAAATAAATTATTCGTTCTTCTTATACGTACATAACTTAATCATTATTTTGTTTAAAGATGACTTGAAAATACCCGTTAAAGATTTTATAAATGCTATTTAATTGGATTTTTTATTAAATAAAAAATCATATTCTTCCACATGCTGGCTTGATGATGTCAAAACATGACCTCACAGTTCTCAATAGCTGTTACGAGCTCGTAACAGTTATAAAAATAGTATAATATTTTGTAAAAAATGTAGAGCTTGTAGAAAAAGCCTCAAAATTAATGAATGCTTTTCAATTTTTGTCTTTTTCTATGAAGCCAAACCATGGAGAGATTTTTTAAGCGTTAAATTATTACATTACTTACGATTTCCGTTTTTTTTTTTTTTTTTTTAATTTTTCAAAACAAATTTACTGGTTTTTTTTAATTCAAAAAAAAAAAATATTAATAAGTATTAAAAAAAAAACAGTGAATTTTACTTATAATTAAGTGTTAATGTGTATATTAGATGTATTTTGCCGCCCCCGAAATTCTTTTAAATAAAGTTCCTTAAAGTCAGCATGTTTAATTAAATTTTCTCCCATATTTATATTATTTTTATTATTTAATTAGCATTTTATATCCGTGTATTATTTCTTATATGAGTTTTGTGAAGTGGCTATAAAGGGACCTATCGATATCGATCATCAAATCATTAGGTTTGATTAAGAAGTAACTACCAAGTTATTAGAGTCTACCGACTACTAGCTGAAAATTTAAATTTTCTGGTCTGATGTTAAGAACGATGAATTGTTTTGAATTCATAGGACGAAAAATTTAGCTTCAAAAAATGAAAATTTTTATAATGACCAGTGACCAGTTGTAGCGTTTTTGGCATTGGCTTTTTTTTCTTTTTACAACATGTGGCCACCTTTTCTAAAATTTAAAATTTTAATCGCTTAAAAAACTGTCGATATTAATAATGCGAGTGACTTATTTTAAAGCATTTTTCAAAATATGATAAACATTGCAATGTTCATTTTTAAAACTAAGAAACATTTTAGGAAACAAGATCGAACTGAGTAATTTTCAGGCTATTATAAAATATTCATAATAATTCTGTATTTATTTTTGAAAAAAATAATAATTATAGAATGCACATGCATTTTCGACGAAAAAATAGTGTGGCTTTTGTCAAACAATTTAATCGCCGTTTGTTACATTTAGTCACTCCATGGCCGATGGCAGTCTTTAATTTTGCCATATAAGTGGCTCAGGGGATAGAGCGTTCGCTTTGCAATGAGGTAAACCGGGTTCTAATCCCAACGATGGCTTATCAATACGAATTCCTACCAAAGTGTTGATGGAAAATATACTCCTCAGATATAGATGGATCATGGGTTAGAGTCTCCTTGCCGTCAAGCTAATCATGAAAGGTTTTCGTGGTTTTCCTTTTCATGTAACGTGAATGCAGGTTAGTTCCTTCAAAATGTCCTCCACGAAGGCAATTTTCTTCCAATACTTTATCCAGCTGTTTTCTTGTCTTCTGGATTGGATTCAAAATGACAAGGCTACGGAAATGAACATGGGTAGTCGAATACCCAAAATTGGGTCGACTGATCAACGACGGTTATTTAAAATGTATCGAACGAGAAAGCTATCAAAAAACATTCTTTAGAATTCTGATGGACGCTTATTTTTTAGGTCTTTTACTATTTGAAATGCATCATTTTCAAGAATTTTCCGAAGTTCGTATTTACTACGGATTTCATTTACTGAGGTGCAAAGGTTTTTCATGAATGATTTTTTTCCCACAACTCTCTTTAAAACAGATAACTTATCTGTGTTTGTTTTGGGTCTTGTTAATCTATACATACTTGATTTTGAAAATCAACCATTGAAATACAATCATTGAAAATCAAAAGTTTTCTTTCCATTATTACAAAAATAATTTCATCTGCTGGTGTTTCTTAATAATGCCAGATCTGAAAATGGTTTCCATCTTCTTATTTTCACTTGAATCACATGGAAAAAAAGATTTTTAAAAAAAATCATCTATTTTCAAAAGTTGATTTTAAATATTATCAACGAAACCTTTTTGATGTCCAGTATAAAACTCCATCATCGAAATTGAAGAGATAACTCGTCCTCCTGGAACATTCCATTCGCTGTGCTCTATCACTGTATTAGGGAATATGGTTATTAATTGCATTTGATTATTATTTTTAAAGTAAAAAAAAAAAAAAAACAATAATAATTTTTAAAAGAATATGCTTTTTGTTTCAATTTTAGTGCTGCGAGAGAACTCTAAGCGCAGGGAGTGGGACAAAAGCACGTCATTGCCTCGATGAAAGTGTTAATGAAACGTTAATGCTTAAGAAGTACAGGATGTGTCACAATTCCATCCAGGATGGCACAGGGGATAGAACGTTCACCTTCCAATGAGGTGAACCTGGTTCGAATCCCAGCTGTTTAATACGAATTCCGCATCCGGCTCGCACTGACCACAGTGCTGACGTAAAATATCCTCAGGGGTAGACGGATCATGGGTTAGAGTCCCCTTGCCGTCAGGCAAACTTTGGGAAATTTTCATGGTTTTCCATTCCATGTAACGCAAATGCGGGTTAGTTCCATCAAAAAAGTCCTCCACGAAGGCAAATTTCTTCCAATACTTGATCCAGGAGTTCCCTTGTCCTCTGGATTGGGTTCGAAATCACAACTCCAAGAAGTTGAACATTAGTAGTCGTAAACCCAAAAAATTGGGTCGGCTGTTCCACTACGGTTATAATATATATATATATATATATATATATATATATATATTTATATATATATATATATATATATATATATATATATATATATATATATATATATATATATATATATATATATATATATATATATATATATATAAATCCCTCCTGAATTTGGAAGGCTTATAACAAATAAAATATTATCGATACATCATCGAATTTTATTTTACCAGAAAAAGAAACATCGCAATTTTTTTTAAACAATGTTTAGTGAACCTTAGGTGATACGGCTGGCTTCAAGTCTTAAAAGTCAATTTGCAGTTAATGGTGTTGTTTACCTCGATATGCTGCAACTGTGGTTAATGTCACAATTACAGGAAGTTTATGACGAGCGTCTAAGGGTAGGAAGATTGCATAATATTAACGGACTTAGAAAATTCAGAAAACGTACATAAGGAAAAATGAACTCGATATCGAGAAATTATTGCTAATAAGAACATTTGCTTGGGAAAATATCTATCTTTTTTTAGCTGTCCTTTAAATATTTTTTTTCTTTTTCTTAGGAAATAAAGAATTAAACTGTCAAAAAAAAATCGGAAGTTTTTAATAAACTTTATAAAACGCAGTAACCGCGGAAGTATCTCACAAGTGAGAAAGGGGGGGAGGGCACTCTCTCATTTAAAGATATTTTTTTTAAAATTCAGTTTCACTGTTTGTCTTTTTATTCTGTTTGCTGTGTCATTTGAAACCAACAATTTTATCACCAATGGGGCCGTAAATTTCTTCTGAGGGAAGGGGATGAGTCAGGGATGATTTGTTTCCAGTTTTCACCAAGAATATGTTAAAGCTCGCTGGAAATTTAGAATTCAGACACACAAAAAAAATTTTTTTAATTGTAAATTCAATGACACAAACATTGAGTGAAAAATTTTAATCTTAGATGGAGCTGTGTCTCTTTATTATAAAATGTAAGTGCAGGGGTCTGTTTAGAAGAAATTTGGTTCCGTTAACGGACCCTTCATAAAATATCATTTCATAAAAACGAACCCTTCACAAAATATTTTAATTTAAAAACGGACCCTTCACAAAATAATTTATATTTTAATCAGACCCTTCACAAATTTGTTTATCTTCATTATTGTTTTGCTAATCGAATAAACCCTTCCCAGAAAGGGGGAGTGGAGAAAGACAGATGCAAACGAACTAAGTTTTGTCTTCGGCAGGCGCTTTTTATTCGTCGGAAATGAATATTCTGTGTTAAACAGTATAGGCTAAATACTAAATATTTGCATGTTGCATCTCGAATTTAGTAGCAGCAATTGCTGTTTATTTTTGAAAACTTAATTTTTTTATTTTTTTATTATCATTTTACAGTGTTGAGCATAATCTTGTTTCTATTTACAATTTAAAAACTCCTTGAAAAAGTATTTTGCAATAACAGGACCCTATTTGCACAAATTCATAAAAGCAGGACCCTGGTTGAAAGAATGTGACTTAACGTTTTTTTTTTATATTCACAAATTACGAGTAATTTTTTCAAAATTTTACAAAAACGGACCTTTCACAAAATGTCTGGACAGACCCCTGAAGACGGCTAAAGCCCTCTCCCTGCTCCGGGCAGATTTCACCGAGAATGAAGTTTTTGTACCATTTGATATCATTTTAATGAACAGAGGGAGTCTCCAAAAATGTAAGAGAGAGGGTTCAGAAACTCTTTCCAAGTCAAAATTCTTGATAGTCCCATCAAAATTTTTTGATGGTTTATGTTGGTTTCAAAGCGATTCATGATGGTCCAACATTATTTGATGGTTACCATCTACCAACATTTTTCATTACGCGTTCATAGTTCTTGATATGCCCACAAACTTCCATCCCTCCATGATGGAAAATGATAGTTTAATACTATGATGGTTAACCAGCAAGAGAAGTTTGATTCTCATGAACTAACAATCCACGATGGTTCCAACTCTACTTTTCCATGATGTTATATAGGGAATTATTGTTGGTTCTCAGGAATATACCATCAAAACAATTTTTTTTAATTTTTTTTTTTTTTATGTTAGACCATCATAAATCAGTCCAAATTATTCCTACTTTGGAATGATGGTTGTCCATAATGGTTCAAACATTTGAGTTTTAAGATACTATGATGAAAATTCGGGATGGTCCATAATGGTACAACAATGCATTTTCATGAGGGTTTAATAATAATTCTTGTTGGTTCAGCAGGAATATACCATCAAAGCAATTTTTTATGTTGGTTCATCATAAATCAGCGCGAATTCCTACATTGGGTTGATGGTGGCTCGTGATCATTCCAATATTTGATTTTTAGGAAACAATGATGGAAATTTCTGATGGTTCAACATAAACAAACCATCAAAACAAGTTGGTAATCTTTTGTCGCACCATCATAAATCAGTCCGAATTCTTACATACGGGTGATGGTTATTATGCTTTTTATTAACAAAAAATATAATGGTTCATGATGGAATTATTGATGGTTACCATCAAGATTATGTTGATCCATCAATAAAAAGCCATCAAAAATTTTGACTTGGGTTGTCATGGAGAAAGTGGAGTGTCAAAATCAGCCGTTTAAACTTTTTTTTTTTAAATTTTTAATATTTATTTGTATATTTTATTCAACTTACAATTATTTTAAAATGCTGTTGTCTTCTTCTGATTTTGTTTTACGTTAAATCATATAGTTGAAGTTTAAAAATAAAGTCTGAATTGCTATCTATAATGAATGTTTTGTTTTTAAATTGTTAGTATTATGCGATTTGGTGGAACGAGTGGAAATGTCATTAATAAATGTTTCAGTATTCTATAGTATTGTTTTCTTTCTGTTAAGACGGTTTTTCATTATAACGTCACTTAGTTGTCATTTTGTCCGAAAGAAATCTCTTTCGACCAGGTCACTGAAAGAAACTTTAAATACCTGAAGAAACTGAAATTAAATAGAAGTAACTAAAACTTAATATTTTACAATTGTTTAACAATATTTTAAGAACAGCTTAAAATCAAACAAATTAACCTTAAAGTTATATATATATATATATATATATATATATATATATATATATATATATATATATATATATATATATATATATATATATATATATATATATATATATATATATATATATATATATATATATATATATATATATATGTATGTATATATATATATATTTGGCCGTGAATGACCGAAATCAGGAGAATGTCGACTTAAACCGGTGAATGTCAACAATCACATAGTCGCTTTGGTGAACTTCTTTTTTTTCCTCAAATGTAAAGAGTACTTGATTTTAGATGAGCTTTCACTTTTGCACCCTAACGCACTTTAACGCCCTAAAACTTCGTTGCTAACTTGGTTTGAATGCCCGAAATATTTGTTACATCTGATTTGATAATAATTTATTCGTTGATATTTTTATATTTATTCGATATTTTAATATCTGCTGAGGATAGATTAGGAGAAATATCAGTGTTCGAAGTACCGGCTAAATGCATACTTCAGAAAATTAAAAAAAAACATTGATGTAAGGCATACCGGGCAGTGGCACTTAACTAGACCTAGTATATACTTCAGACAATATATATATATATATATATATATATATATATATATATATATATACATATATATATATATATATATATATATATATATATATATATATATATACACATATATATATATATATATATATATATATATATATATATATATATATATATATATATATATATATATATATATATATATAAATTTTTTTTGTTTTTGAAAACAAGTTTCTTCTACTTGGATTGGAAAGAAAACCATGAATTTTTCGTGGTTTTTTCCACAGTGAAAGAAATTTGCCACCCTACTTTAAACCTTCTCACTCTAAATTCTTTATTTATTAATTAAATACGAATGAAAAATTAAACGTGAACATTTTATGTAATGCCTCTCATTCCAACCTTGAGTGAAACCTTTACTCTTTTATCTGTTGGCGAAGACGTTTCGGAAATAGGTTGAAGAGATGTTTTTATCCTGATACTAATGACTCCTCCCCCTTGTGAGGCGGTGCCCCGACACACGCGCTCTCTCAACATACACAACACAATATTTGATGGCGTCCTTGGGCTGGATTACTAGCAATTTGCTGAATGATGAAGAAATGGTGTTTGTTCGGCATTTCACACTTTAAAATACTGTTAGTCCGTCTTTCAGCTCTGTTTTGCTTCAACACTGCTTAACAGGTATTATGAGGAAGGAAGTGTGAATGTGTTAAAAAAGCCACAGGAAAAAGAATTCTACCCTCATCTCAAAGATTACCCTGTCTCCCAAACTTGCTTTAGGTAAACACGGACAGTACTGTGAAAATTATGGTGCATGCCCGAGGAAAAACCCTGAAAAGAGGAGTGTATTTATTAGAGGAATATCTTTTTCGTCTTAAAAATGAAAAAACATTGGGAAAATACATATCAAAATAATACATGATATGTTACCGTGAATGAACGAAATCAAGAGAATGTCGACTTCCGCCGGTGAATGTCAACAATCACATAGTCGCTTTGGTGAAAGTCCAAAATATTTGATATTAATTTATTCATTAGCATTATTATATTTATTCGATATTTTAATATCTGATGAGAATAGATTAAATGAAGCATCAGTGTTCGGAATACCGGTTAAATGCATAATGGGCAACTTTAAAAAAGCATTGATGTAGGGCATACCGAGCAAATGTGTATACCGGGCAGTGCCACTGAACCTTAAAAAAAAAAAAAACACCCACACCCACATTGATGTAGGGCATATTGAGTAGTGGCACTTAACTGGACCTAGTAAATATTTCGGACAATTACCCAAATCGACTAAGTAATTGTCAACATTAACCGGCGGAAGGTAACAACCACCCATTTATAGTAACATTTATAGTAACATATATACTCCATATTTTTAAATTCATTTCTTTACTAGTTATGTTTCTTATAAGAAATGAATCTCTTCTATAAATATACGTGTGTCATATTCTATGGTTAAAAAAATTAATAAATAAAAATAATAGATTATGTATATTATTCTATTCTCTACATCTTTGCTTTTCTTCTTTTTTTTCCTCAAATGTAAAGAGTACTTGATTTTAGATGAGCTTTCACTTTTGCACCCTAACGCACTTTAACGCCCTAAAACTTCGTTGCTAACTTGGTTTAAAAATGATATTATTTTCTTTAAAGTAATAAGAATAGTAGTGGTAAATTTAGGGGTATAGTGCCATTTGAGTTTATTTATTGAATAGCAGTTGACCTTTGGTCCTCTTCTCTGCACTACAATAAACTCGTATTCCAAGGTGCTCGTAAAACAACATTTCATCCTTTTTGTGTTATTTTTAATTTTTTTCAACGCCAAATATAGTTTGTATCACCTGGTCTAAATCACTAATATTGTTTACTTTATATTTTATTTCAAAACAACCGACCCAAATTTGAGTTTACGACTACCTCCGTAATTTTGAGTCCAATCCAGAAGGGAACTCCTGGATCAGTATCCACTAAGGTATTGATCTGTTATGGGAACTTGGAGGTCTTTGTGACCCCGAGATAAATTTAGTGTGCACCACAGTCACCATTTAATACACGTGGATTCTTCGGCCAGCTCGATTCGAACTCCTGTTCTCACGAACACGAGTTAACGCCTTTCCAACTAGGCTATCTCGGCCCAATATTGTTTATTTGTGGCATAGTATAGCAGATTCCGGATCTTATATTCCGGTCTACATTTCTACATAAAATCTACATTTCGCGCACATGCATACGAAAATCAACTTTTCCCAGGCCCATGCCCACCCTGTAAAATTTAATCAGTTCAATATATATTAAATTTATCTCACGCTTGATGGCTTAAAAGAAACGAAGAAACTGAAAATCTTCAATTCCTTTGACTACACCTTTTTCAAGATGAAGTCAAACGAAAGTAAAATAAGAGTAGGGTGCACGAATATTATTCGAAATCAGTCTGGCAAGGTGGGCGACAAAAAAACATTCCCAAGTAATATCATGATCTACCTTCACGAGTTGAATCCAAGGGTAAACAAATTGCGCTCTCAGATAACTGCGCAACTGTGTTCCTTTTTTCCAGTGACCTTTCCGGTTCCACCGCCCTGCGCACCCCTATCCCAGTCCTTTTTTTTCCTTTTCTTTCTCTCTTCCTGGTGTTGCTCCTTTTTCTTGGACCCCTTCTTCCTTTCCTTCTTCTGCGACGCAGCAGCCGATCAATAGAGTCTTCTTTCACGTTGGTTTGTATCTTCGCTGTATTTGGGTTAAAAGGGATTCGTTAGTTTTCGGCATAAAATTAGGAGAATCGCGTTGTGGTAAAGCTGCACATTTTTCGTATCAGAACAATTCTCACACTGGTCTATTTTCTGGAAATGAAAATAGTAGTAGAGTTCATATTTTGGTTTTATACTATCTGAAAGAAAAATGTAAAATGTCAGTTTCATATTTTGTACAACTAGCTGATTTTTATTGCAAAATAAAATTTAGATCAGAACATGAGGAATGTTGGAATGTTCTATTAGATTATAAAAAGTAATACCTTATGTTTTTGAGTTAAATTTTTTAGAGAATAATCCTTTGATCAAATAATTATGTTTTCATCTTTTACAAAAATTATTATTTTTCTTTCACATTACTTTTCCAAAACTTATGCAAATGTATAAAGTGTTTTAATATTTGAAACTTTTTCGGTGTTTAACTCTTAGGTACTCTGAAAAGAAAAGTAAGTAAATTGGTATTAGTTGTGTTATTCTTCGAAAAAAATTTTTTAATTATTATTATAGAACACTGTAGGATTTTTTGGAGAAATAACTCTTCAGTTAAGTTTCAGTAAAATAAGAACTATCTCTGCCGGACAGTTTTACTTTGAAATATGATACTTTCCCAGTCTTTAAAAATCCAACTACTAGCAAAACTAAATTGTTAATTTATATACTTTAATATTTGTTTTTAAATTTTATACAACTTGCTGATTTTTATTGTAAAATGACCTTAAACCAGAACGTTAGCTAAAAGGCCTTATTTTATAAAAATAATTATAAGTGTAGTCTTCTTTAAAGACCGTTTTAATATTTTGTAAATTAAGATAAAATTTTGTAAATTAATTTAAAACAGTTTTTTAAAATTTCAATGGTGGTTTTCTTTTTAATTTAATTAAATCTCTAATTTATTATTTATCTTATTTTTAAAGAGATTTCTTTAAATTAAGAAATAAAAATGAATAGAGATAAAGCGATTTCTTTAAATTAAGAGATAAACAAAAAATTTCAAAACATAAATGGTAATATAATTTCAAAACCAGTATTCCTTCTTAATTAAAATAAACTAAAATCATCTCTCATCAGTTAATCTTTTTAATATTATTTTCTAAATTATATATTTTGTTATCATTTCGTCATTATTATCTTGATTGCTCAATAAATTTCTCAATCATGTTACAAATAGATGTAAGAAAAATTATAAAAAGAAAATTACAATAGGATTGTTAAGATTTCAAAAGTGTTAATTAATTTAAGCTAAAATCATCTCCAATTAAATATTTGTGAAATTTTTTTTATCACCATTTCGTATTTACTTTCATAAATGCACGAGTGCATTTCTTTTGATATAAGTAGACCAATATAAGTAGATTTGATATAAGTAGACCAATAAATATAAACAAAAGTTTTAAAAAAAAATCATAAGTGGTGTTCCTTCTTGATTAAATTAAACAAAAATCATCACCAATTTATTATTTTTGTCTAAAACTTTTTAAAAAAAATTTTTTTTTTTTTATTCTCCTTTCGCCATTATTCTCATAATTCCACAAGTCCATTTCTTTTATCTGCTATAAATAGAGAGATAAATATAAACTTTTCTGATTGATATTGAATGAGTAATTGGTGATTCTCCGAAGTTTGAATCACTGTGTGTAGACGCTTTAAATAACAAATGTTTCAGCGTTTTTCAGCGAAATCCCGAAACTTCTATTACACAATATGGCAAAAATATTTTTTTCTTTTTTTTTTTTTTTTTTTTTCTTTCCCAAATAGAATGATGATACTCTGATAGAGTCTTTAATTCCCTTAACTGAGTAAGTAGCAGGTGTGGATAATGTAAAGCGCAGACTGGTGTTTCCGTGTATTAAAAATTCGGAGAAAATCAGAAGGCCCGGGGTCTATGACCGCGTAATTGACTTTAGTCTGAATCTCCCCGAATGTGTTATTTTTATGAGTCTCATATACTTGCCAATATTCTTTTCTTTTTTTTTTTTTTTTCACTTGCAGGACAATTATTATTATTATATTTTTTTTCGAAATGTCGATGAGAAAATCTTCACGGAGCTTTACTTTTGAGCTTTAGCATTTAGCTCCAGAATTCGTTCCCATTTGTCGTTCGCGAATTCGAAGGTGTGTACGAAACTTTACTACGTATTATTAAATTCACATTAATATTTTATTAATGTTTTTTTAATGAGACAGAGCGAAAGAATATGTTACGTAATGTTTATAGCTATATTTCTCACCTTTCTTTATTATTTTTGATAAAAATGTTATAACTAAGGTAAGATTGTGATGACATTTTTTTTTTTTACCATTTTGGCTCTTTTGCTCTTTCTTTAATTTTTTTGGATAATTTTATGAGATTTAAATTATTTTTTTTTCATTTTAGGAAATTTTTTAAGATTTTGGAATTTTTTTTTAATATTAATTTTTAAGCATCTGTTTTAAGATTTAGAGTTTTTTTTTTTTTTTTCCATTTTAGAGCATTTTTTTAAATAAAAAATTTGGGACATTTTTTGAAACTTTTAGGTGTGCAAGCTCATTTTTAGAATTTTCACTTAAAATCTTGATCACTTAAATCAATTGTAAAAAAATTTTAATTTCATTTCTCTTTAAAAAAAAAATAACATTTTAGTAAATAATAAGTTATTGAAATAAAAATTTTTAAATTGAAACAAATGACATACAGTAGAAAAGTATTGCAAAAACTAAACAATAGTTATGTTTTAAAAAACAGCATAAATAATGACACTACTCCTAAGCATTCTTTCAGTGTTACGTCTTTCATAACAGTCTTCATCGCTTTCTTTTCCTATTCGAGCATGCTTTTTCTTATTATACTTAAAAGGCGAGCCGGGATAGCTCAGGGGATAGAGCGCTCGCCCCCCAATGAGGTACTCGGGTTCGAATCCCAGCTATGGCTAGAATTCCGCACCTGGCTCACAACGATCATAGTGCTGACGTAAAAATATCCTCAGTGGTAAACATATCATGGGTTAGAATCCCCTTGATGTCACGCTAACAGTGGATTGGGTTCATAATGACAAGGTTATGGAATTGACATTAGCAGTCGTAGTCCCAAAATTGGGTCGGCTGTTCAACCACGGTTATAAATTAAAATATACTTAAAAAACGTAATGAGATGGATGCACAGAATAATTTGCATTTAAAGTCTAAAGCACATTCTTCAATTGCTAAAAGTAACAATGAATTATTAATCATGCATATATGTCTCATTAACAGTTTGATGACATGAACTATTCGCTCTTAACCTTTCTTTCTTTTTCAACTTATAGCTCAGTTTGTTTCAGCTTTCGCGAGAAAAGTATTTTCCTCCAGAAATTTGTAATAATATATGCTTTCTTGCTCATGACAGTTCACACGCTCGATATTTCAATTCTTTGTTGATAACGCGAAAAAGAAATGAGAACTTTCCTTGTCGCCGTGTATGAGAAATACCAGAGCTCGAAAAAACTCTGAAATTTTAACCGTCACCGAGGACGGTTTGTCCAACAATGTACCCGTCCTCCTTTTAAACTAACCCGTCACTTCTAAATAAATAAAAATATAATTTTCTCTTATTTATTACAAACAATTATCATATAAATTGCACAATGAATTAGTAGTTATTAGGATAACATTATAAAGTTATAAAAGAAATACTAGGTTACTAATAGTAACCTAGTATTTATTTTATGAAATAATTTAGTTCTTATATGAAATAATTTAAATGACAAAGGTCAAGTTATCTGGAATGTCAATTTATCTGAGGGTACTGCGTTTTTTAAATGAATCAAATATGACGTTTGCCAGTTCCACAATCAATCTAATGATTTACAGAGGTTTGTGCTCAGAAATCTCAAAGGGGTTTTCCATTTAGGTAGATGTTCATAATAATAGATGTTCATAATTGCGTTTAACGCTTCTTGTTAAGACCAGTACGTAATGTGTTTTTTTTGTAAGTTCATTACTGAAAAGCTCCTTTCAACAGCTGCAGTACTCCCAGACAAAGAAAACATCAATTCCACCTAGCGCAGTATGTTGCTGTATTTCTAGATTAGAGGGTCGTTATAGAAGTGAGGCGATAGACTCTTGTAAGATAACAAAAATTGAAAATGTATCACGAACTTTAACGGGAAAATGGCCGTCCGCACGGACGTCGGATTCGAGAAATTTGTTGTCCACGAGGAATTTTTGACCGCCGAGGACGGGCGGTTTTTCGAGCCCTGAGAAATACTTACGGGGGGGGGGGGGTAAGTACCTAGATTTGCTGTGTTTTGTAGTAGCCAAACTCTGAATAACACTGCCATCAAGAAAGACTTACAATATTGGCGTTGATTAATTCAAGAAAAGTTCTTTTTGTTATATCTACTCTCTAAGGTTCTCTTATTTTTAAGCTATCCTTATTTATTGGTCATTACAGTTATAATAGTCCAGCTTATAATACGTTCATTAATGATACATACCCCAATAAACAATAAGGACTTTGTCCGCACTCTTCTGTTTCGTTTCGATAGCCTCTGCTCGCGGGCACGGTCCAGTGTCCACACTAACCCCATTTATTTGTATCTATGCTGAGCCTACGAAAGCTGTAGTGCAACGGGAGAGGAAAATATCTACATCTAAAGCTGGACAAATGTTTTACGGGCTCCAGGACAATATTTATTTGCGGACCCCTTCCAAAGCACAAAAAGCATTATTTTTCATATTTTGTAGAATTCTTTAAGACTCTTTATACTAAAGTGGAGCTTTTATGTAGTAGTTATACTAAATTATAGTTTTTATACATTAATTTTTAATTTTAAATAATATAAATATGTAAATATTTACAATTAGATTAATAAAATTTTTCTTAAAAGAAGTAGCCTGTTAAAAGAATACCTGTTCTTCGTACGAGGTGAAAATAAAGTAAATCGATATATATATAAATGAATGTGTGTCTGTCTGTTTTGTCCTTTATAGACTCCTAAACCATCCGACAGAAAGCTATGAAACTTGGCATACAGATAGTTCAAAGCACGAGGAAGGTCACTGTCGACATTAGAACATTCTGCGACAAACCGTTCCAGCGGTATCAGCGAAAATCGAAATGGAATTTTCTGATGGGTTAAAAGTTAGCCACTGTTTTAAAATTTGCTATAAACGATTCAGTTTTCAAATATCTGGAAGATAACAACAGTGATATTTTCTATCTTATAGCTCTATTCATTTAGAAAAGTGAATTACAGGCAAAGGCAAATTTCATTCAAATTGCACGTTTTCAATAATTATTTTTATTTAGTATGCAATATTAGGTTAGCACAATTAAATATAGTTTTTGAAGGTTTCATTGCTGACAGTTGTCATTTGAAAACTATTAGATTGTTTATTATTACAAAGTTTTCGAATTCACATTCACTTTATTTCTTTCATTTAAAAAATAGATTTTTGTTTTAAATTTTACCATTTTTATCTTTCTTATTTAATTTATTTAATTTTTATTGCTTTTTTTATTATTTAAAATAAATATGTGAATTTTCGATTTAGCAAATTTGTGACCACTGTCAACTTTTACATTTCTTTTTGTTTGAGAGAGAATATTTGCAAAAATATGCCGCCGAAACAAATCGCTCTTAGTCGATCAACATCTCAAGCGCGCAAAATGAGAACTACCTGGGTAGTGCGTGAAACGGTTGGTCGAAGGTAGTTCATAAGAAAACAATTTGGTTCGCCGTATCTGCGAAGATATTTACACCAAATTTTGTTGCACATTGGTTCAGAATTGCAGATTTGTATACAATACATTCACACATACAAACATTGTGCTTTATTTATATAGATTATTTAAATTATAAATTATCATGAACTAAATTTTTCACATTTGAGCGTTTCTGAGCCTATGTTTTATTTGACTTTTGAAGAAAAACACAAAAAATTACAAAACTTCTGAAAAAACGATATTGATAAAGACATTATTAATAAATTTAATTTTCTTTCGATTTATAAATTTCAAAATTGAGTTTATTTAACTAATTTGAAAAGTTAACTAAAATTATTTCAAATAAATTTAATATATCATTTGTATTACATTTTTAGTTCATGAATAGTCACTTAACTATCTTCTTGTAAATATATATATATATATATATATATATATATATATATATATATATATATATATATATATATATATATATATATATATATATATATATATATATATATATATATATATATATATATATATATATATATATATATATATATATATATATATATATATATATATATATATATATGTCACGGCCAAAGTTTGAAATTTTCTTGATTTTGGAAATTGGCCGGCCAGGCCGCGAAGTGGCCACGATGTTCCGGCCAAGGTGCGAAATAATTTAAACGATCAGTTAATATTTTACTTTGGCGGCCTTCTATAATTATATAAATAATTCTTAAAAATCTTCTCATTTAAAAATATAAAAAATAGAAGTTTTTATATTGTCTATTAAATAATCATTAATTTAATAATCATTATTAAATTGTCTATTAAATTGTTTAATTAAAAAGTTTATTTGCTAATATTGCCCCTTTTGTTTTCTTTTTTAATTTAAAAATATAAACCTTCTAATTTTTTAATTTAAAAATATAAACCTTCTAATTTTTTAATTTAAAAATATAAACCTTCTAATTTTTTAATTTAAAAATATAAACCTTCTAATTTGAAAATATAAAAAAATAGACAAGTTTATTTCTAGTCATACTAGGTCTAGTTAAGTGCCACTTCCTGGTATGCATTTGCCCGGTATATTCTACACTGATGTTTTTTAAGGTCAAGTGTCACTGCCCGGTATGCGCTACACTGATGTTTTTTTAAGGTCAAGTGCCATTGCCCGGTATACCCTACACTGATGTTTTTTTAAATGTTTAGTGCCACTTCCCGGTATACATTTGCCCGGTATACCCCACACTGATATTTTTTAAGGTTCAGTGCCACTGCCCGGTATACATTTGCCCGATATATTCTACACTGATGTTTTTTTAAGGCTCAGTGCCACTGCCCGGTATGCATTTGCCCGGTATTTATCTTCTAATCTATCGTAAGTATTAAAATATCGAATAAATTTAATCTATCGTCAGGTATCGTACAGGTATCCACATACCGGGTGGTACGGTGGGAGCACAATTTTTTAATATTTGTTTTATTAAAAAGTTATTTTGCTAATATTGACCCTTTTGCTTTCTTTTTTAATTTAGAAATACAAATCTTCTAATTTAAAAATATAAAAAAATAGACTAGTTTTTAACTTAAAATTTAAAAAAACTTAATTTTTTACTTTGTCTCAAATGAAATCAAGAAAATATCGGACATTGGCCGAAACATCGTGGACACTTCGTCCCCCAAACTATAGTGAGTTGCCGTGATCATGGAAATAAGTTCCTAATAGATTGGTCAGGAGAGCGGTCCAAAGTTTGGACAACTTAATGTTAATTTTACTTTTTGCGTATTTCAGCCATATTTCGAGAGTTTAAGTGAATTTAAAATTCTTTGTCACAAAAATTCATTTACCCAAAGATAATTCCATTCAATGTACAACTTTAAATAAAATCTATTTTTATTTTATTTAATTTAATAATAGTAGAAAAATTTTGAATTGCAAGTCATTAAAATTTTTTCATAATTTTAAAGAATGCAATTCTAAAGGATAAAATACAAAATTTGAGCGGAATCGGTCCAATAGTTCCTGAGAAATCGAATTTTGAAAAAGTCGCATTTTTAAAATTCAATTTCTCAGGAACTGTTTTAGTATGATTTAGCTCTAATTTTGTATTTCTCCATTAAAAATCCCATTCATTAAAATGATGTAAAAATTTGAATATCTTGAAATTCAAAAAATTTTCGACTATTATTAAATAAAATAATACAAAAATAATAAATATTTACAATAAGTTATACTTTGCATGGGGTTACCTTTGAGTAAATGACTTTTACAATTACATTCAAAAATTTTATAAAGTTCTCGAGCATACGCAAAAAGTAAAATTAATATTAAGAGATCAAAACTTTGGACCGCTCTCCTGAATAAGAGATAAAAAGATAAGCAAATGAGAAAAAAAAAAGCCAACGCCATTTTTTTCTCTTTTTTTATTATAAAAATGTAAGGGATGGAGGAAAGGTAGGATAAAACATGTAAATCTAAAATTTAGGATAGACTACTCTCATTCTTAATGCATGGTTGGCTTTTTTCCACCCCTTGCATGATCATAAACAACGTTACATCATTATACATGGATATATATGTACATCACAATACTCTCTATACATGCACATATTTGTATTATGGCTTTTGCGCATTTTCCATAATTGCTTACACATATATATTCAGAAAGAAGAAAAAAAATAGTATCAATAGAGAGAAAGGGGGGGGGGGCTTATTTTACTTTCAGATAGAGAAAATAAAATAAGAAAGAAAAGTAATTTTTTCCATGAAATCATTTTCCCCCCCCTCTCTCTCTCTTTTTTTATTTATTTTTTTTTTTTTTATTTATTTTTTTATAATTTACCGGCCATAAGAGTAGAGTTCATGGAACGTCCAAGTATGCGGTTTCTCTAAATTCTTCTGGTCAGAGAAGTTGAGTTGAAAACTGGTTTAGCAGTGAATAACTACTACTCTTTTTTTTTTCTTTTCTGCATGCCGTTCGGTTATTATAACGTCTGGAAATTCTTTCATTTAATATGGGGCATTTGCCCCGTTCTTCAATCAAGTTTACCGAATCTTGGAATGGAGAGGAAATTCCATTCACAAAATCTCACTTCTTTTGAAGGCGCTGCTTACTTTTCCCCATCTTTCTCTTTCTCTTCTTTTTTTTTTTTAATTGTATTAAAATTTATGAATGACTTTTTTTTCTGCAATTCTGAGTTCTTTGAAATGATTATTTTTGTTCATCTAATTGAAATTTTAAAATCAAATCTTGGGGATAAAGATCTCAATGAAAGGATACAGAATAAATCTCAACGAAAATTCTTTGTCGATATTTTTTGTTGGAATTAAAAGTAATTTCTATTTTCTATGGGAATGTTTATTCTTGTAGATGAAGGAAATAATTTTTACTAGTTAGCAAAATATAAAGAAAAAAAACGAGATAGCTGCAAAGTGTTTTGACATTAATGAGTAAAACATGAAAAATATGATTCATAATAAGGATGAATTATGGTTCATGAAATAAAGCTGCAATTCATAATAAAACTGAAATAGGATGCATAATAAAACTAATATAAATCGTGCAATCGGATTCGAAGTCGAACCCCGAACAAAGTCGTGATAGATGAAGACTCTACCCATTACAAAAACTAAGCATCTATAGTCTGTCTATCTAAAAAAAACTCCCCTCACCGATCTTCTGTTCTATGGGTTCAAGGTTGGTTACGGTGACTATAGTTCTGAGCAAGCAGCAATGTGTATGGATAGGACAAGTATTTGACACGGTTATTGTTTCTATAGCAATGGACAACCCTATGTCAGTGGAGAAAAGAGTTCTTCACATAGACAAGTTATTATTGTAACCGTCGTTGAACATTGGACCCAATTTTTGGTTTTACGACTACTAATGTTCAACTCCGTAACCTCGTAATTTTGAATCCAATTTAGAAGACAAGGGAACTCCTGGATCTAAGTATTAGGAGAAATTTGCCTTCGTGGAGGACTTTTTGATGGAACTTACCCGCATTTGCGTTACATGGAGAGGAAAACCTCCAGAGGTTATCCTGATGGCAAGGGGGGGGGGGAAACCTGGTGTATTCGTATCGCTGAAATTCGAGCCCGGTTCACCTCATTGGAATGCGAACGCTCTATACCCCGAGCCACCACGACCCCGACTATAGTTATAGAATAAGTAACAATGTAATGAAATATTATTTTCAACACAAAAAATAACTTCTTTGAAAGGAACCAGAAGAAAAAAAAAAAAAAAAAACGTATATTCCGCCTTTCTGTTAGTTGGAACAAGAATACTCCGTTATTTTTTACACTATATTTTTACAAAAAAAAAAAAAAAAAAAAAAAAATTGTGCAATGTAAGCCTGTTAATTTGTAAAAATTTCTGCTTTATTTAATTGTTAGTCAGCAAAAATCTTCTGTAATACGTATTAGCTAGTAACTATAAATATGTCTTAATTTCAGTATGAGATTTTTTTATTTTTTTTATTTATAACCAAAGGCATCTTTTTAGACTTTTTTTTAATTTTTTATTTTACACTCTCATCTCTCCCGATATGGCTCAGGGGATAGAATTTCCGTTTCCCTAAAAGGAGAGTCAGGTTCGAATTCACCTCCCGACTTGCACCTACCGTAGTGCTGACGTAAAATATCCTGAATGGATTATGGGTCCTTACTGTCGGGCAAATCGTTGAAGGTTTTTGTGGTTTTCCTCCCCACGTAACACAAACGGAGGATTGAGGACGTATTTTAACAAAAATTTTATGAGAAAATTCTTGTTCGATCAATATTTTACAAAGTTATATAGAACTTATAAACTTTTTACGTTTCCGGAAGGAGGGAAAGGGCGTATAGAGTTATTCTTTGTAACTAACCTCTTCATATAATTCCAAAAATGGCATCCTCTAACCTTTTTCCGTTTTTCTCTTTTACGAGAAAGGGGAGGGGTAAAATCATCTGTAAAGAGGGCGTCAGTTAGAAAAATAAAACAGAAAGTTTAGAAAAGAGTAAGTTGAAATGAAGAAGCAGTTAGTTAGGAGAATCTCCCACTCGTTATAGAAAAAGTATCGTCTGTTCTTTTCCTTCCATTGAAAACGATTCTTATTCAGGAAAAGCCTCCCTAAAGAAATGTTTTAAGAGGAATGTTAGTCTTAACGTCTTTACGAACGTGGGAGAGAAATACCAACGTCGTGATTTGTGTTGTGCCTACGTTTTTATGATATCTTTTGCTCAGGAGTCATAGCAGAGTTGGTTAAGATTTGGGGAAGAAGTTTAGGCTTCTTTACTGGTGCAAATATTTCTTTGATTCTCTCAGTGGAAACTACGTTTTTTTCTTTTCTTTTTATTTTATCAATTTTTTCCAATTCACTTTTTAAAAAGTGAACCTTAATTAATATAGAAGCTCATATGAAAACTGTGATTTAAAATTATACATTTTATTTTATATGTTGTAACCGTCTTTGAACAACCGACCCAACTTTTTGGTTTAGGACTATCCATGTTCAACTCCGCAGCCTTGTCATTTTGAACCCAATGCAGAAGACAAGGGAACGCTTGGATCATGTATTGGGAGAAATTTGCCTTCGTGGAGGTCTTTTTGAGGGAACTTACCCGCATTTGCGTTATATTCAGATGAAAACCTCCCACGGTTAGCCTGATAGCAAGGGGACTCTAACCCATGATCTGTTTACCACCAATGATATTTTTACGTCAGAAATGTGGTCGGTGCGAGCCGGGTGTGGAATTCTTATAGACCAGCCTTCCATGGGATTCGAACCCAGTTCACCTCATTGGAAGGCGAACGCTCTATCCCCTGAGCCACCGCGGCTCAGAATGACACAATACCTATAATTGAATGAGAGGAAGATGAATTCATCGTTAAGAATTCCATAATTAAAAAGAAAGAGTATTGGAAAAAACTGTAATCATAATTGAAGATACCACAATTAAAAATTTAAACCGTTGGTTCATACAAACCATTATTAATTTGAAGGAAAAAAAATAATAACTGGACCCTAACTAAATTGTAGTTCCATATAGGAGATTTAATTAAATTGATGAAGTAAAAATTGTAACAATCATTGAGGATTCTGTAATTTAAATTTCTAGGCTAAGAATTAAATCGCGACTAAGAACTGACAAAAAATTAAATAGCGACGGATTACGACTCCATTACTACGACTTGGTTAACCACTCCATTGCCAGGACAAGTTCGACTAAACAGTTCGTTATTATGTACTTTTCGAGATTTTGTCTTTTTCGATGCTGTATTGAGTGCAAGTTTTATTTAATTTATGTCAGATGCGTTTGGTTTTCTGGTGAACACGTATTTGATAATTATGGTTCTTTTACTCATGCAAGATTAATCCATTGCAGCCATTTCGGAAAACCCACTAAGTATAGCTCATGCTTCCAATATTCCGACGCATAAATTAAGGAATTTTTTTTTTTTCGAATCTTGTTTTATAACTGTGAGTTAACAAGAGTGAACAAGCAAATAATTAAACATACACAAATGTAACCAAACAGACAGTCCAAATTCATAACTGTTTTGGTCAAGTTTAGCTTATCTTTAGTCTGCACCCTCTATGTT
Organism: Parasteatoda lunata; assembly: GCA_949128135.1. Classification (NCBI taxonomy): domain Eukaryota; kingdom Metazoa; phylum Arthropoda; class Arachnida; order Araneae; family Theridiidae; genus Parasteatoda; species Parasteatoda lunata. The sequence goes on from OX421971.1 coordinate 120,989,779, forward strand.
GACTCAGAAAATGGCGTAAAACGTTAATTTAATGAAACGTCGCAGTTAGTGCAAAATGAAAAGCGTTTGTGATCTAATTTTTAATATTTAATAACTTACTCCAATTATGCATTATCTAGGCTCATAAAAATTTGCAAAAATTGAGAAATATTCATTGATTTTGATAATTTTCTCCTAGTTGGAAAAATCTCGCCAAATTGGCAATTTTTTTAAAACAGAAATTATTAAGTTCCAAAATATTTATGTTATTTGTCCGTTCTAATGCCTAGATTATCCCTAACAGCAAGATGATTTATCTACTTAAACTGTGGCTTTTCTTATGTTCCTTGGAGAAAGACCTTCGAAAATTACTACTAAAAACGTGTCATGCAATAATTACCAATTATCATTGCGCTTAATTAATACAATAATTATCCTCAAAAGGTATGGTTTTAAAAATGAAATTCTTCGTTACGTAAATATTTTTGAGATTCAGACTTATAATATCTCGAATAAAAGTTTCATCGTGTTATTAAAAATATTTACAAAGCATATTCACAGCAAATATTTGGAGATTCCTTTGCTCTAAGTATTGAGGCGACACTATGACAGCAAACTTCTCATAATGCTTTGATTAAGTAAATATTTATTGACGCTCTAATAAGTCATTGTAAGAATCGTTTCTGCAACATTTATATATTAATACATGATACTCAGTTGTGGAAATATTTTCACACATCTTAAAACATATGACATATGTAGATGACATGGCATTACTGATATTCAATGTATGTACAAAATTTTTTTAATAATAATAAATTTTAATATAATGATTAGTTTTTACGATTATAAGATTCAATCTTAATAGCTCGAAGGATAAACCTAAAATACGTTAAATATGATAACTAGTACAAACGACATTTTAAGGTTAATCTGATTTATATATTCAATTAATTATAAATGAAATAATGATTATTGAAAAAGTTGTATTTTTCTTTGCAATTATTTTAAATCAGACGTTCATGCAAATCATTTGGCTCGAAATATCAAATACTAATTAATGATTTATGTCGCTAAACTAACATAATAGAATCAATCCCTTATGTGTATCATTATCAAAATAAATCCTTTTCCAAAGAGTTTTTTTCTTTAAAAATGGGAACTTAACGAACCAAAAAGATTATAGTTTTAGTCACAAGATTCGAATCAATGATTCAATCTGATTCTACGACTCATTCAAAATAGCCCAATAGAATCACTTACGTAAATCAATATCAACGCGATGATTCATGTCTTGAACACTTCGGTGATTTGAATCATCGATTCAATTAATTCTCTATTTTAGCGTAAAAGTAATACATCACGTTCATTTTCACTTTTTTCGTTAACTTGAAGCACTCCGCCTAATTGTGTAAACTAACAAAACTATAGGATTAATCGCCATCCGGATGATCAAATTTGAATGATTTCTATGACTGATTCAAACTTACCTAATATAATCGCTGACGTGTATCATTATCAAAGCGATTATTCGTGTCTAAAACACTTTGACGATTTGAATCACCGATTCAGTGCTCAATTCTAACATAAAAATAATAACCCCCATTCCCGGAATGTTTTGCAATTTCTTAGACTTAATAAACCCTCCACCTAGCTGTGTAAACCGAAAAGATTATCGTCTTAATCGCCATCTGGTTTTCTGAGGTGGCTGGGGGGAGGGGGATGAGAGAGATATCGAATAAAATGGTCTTTTAAAGAGGCATCAGTTTTAGTGAATGGACGAAGGGAAAAAGTCGTTCAGAAAACAGTTTATATAAGTTGAATGAACCGGAATTTGTTAAAGATCGATTCAACCCCCTCTTTTCACTGCTTGTTCAAAAGTCATCATGTCTTCGTTCCAATGAAGATGATTTCATTCAGAAAATTCTTCGAAAAGGGATGTGGAAGGATGCTCTTTATCTCTTCCAATCATCTTGGAAGATGCTTTAGAGAAGGAAATTTGTAACGTGTCGGGTTTGTTTACATGGGTGCTTATGCGAGTTGAGGCATTTCGTTATTGCCACTTATTTATTTTTAAAACACTTAGCTGCAAATATGTAGAAAATCTTATGTACGTCTTTCAACATTCCGTTCACTCATTCATCTCAATACCAATGCATATTTATTATTTTTATAAGTGTTCTTATTTATTTTGATTTTTGATCAAAAGCTCTCAAATTAGTGTATAATGCGCAGAAAATTAACAAATAGATACAATTAACACTATAAAAAAATTGTGATCGCTTTATTACGATCACTGGTTAACCCATTGGTCAAATGCTTTTTTTCTTTTCTGGATTGACTCTGATAAACGCCACAATATATCAAATCATAGACTGTTAAAACTGTCTCAATTGATGTTTGTCGTCGGATTGGTTTTCAAATCCTCACACAAATCGTCACAAAATATTCGTCAATATTCATATTTATATTAAAATCACCGTCAAGACAGTAATTATAAGTTAGTAATAAAAAGAATATAAAAATAACTTTAAATTATTATTATGTAAATGCATTAAAAATGTCTACTGGTGAAATTAAATAAGAGTTCTAAAAAAATCATCAAAGAACAGCGGTCGCCGTAGCAACGTATGCAATGACGACGCATGCGCACTGTTTATTATTACTCTTGAACACAGTTGAAAAGTTTGATGACTTCCAAACAATGTGCACACGCCATCGAACCCAAAGCAACACCATTTTTGCCAATGGGTAATAAACGGAGCACCCTGAATAACTTTTGGATCTAATGATCGGATTTTCATGTACGAAAACTAAATCTCAATGGCTCGAATGTTTCACCTTAACTAGTACAGACGCTATTTTAAGTTACGAAATTCAACACAAAAACACAATTTCTCTGCATAAACCTGCCTTTTCCTTGACGGATTTGGATTCCTGACCCTCAAAATATGGGAGTCGGCCGCAATCTGGGAAACAGGATTCTAATAATTTGAGTAAGAGAGCAATCCTAATTTTGGAACCCTTAAGACAATTTTACTTTTTACATATTATTACTTTATCCCTAGAACTTTTTAAATGAGCCAAAAAAAATTTCCGTACAATTATAACAATTTGTTTCTCTGAAGATAATTCCATACAAAAAATAACTTTTAATAATTATTGAATGTTTTTTTGTATTGTAAATTTGAAATGTAAAATATGCAAATCTTTACATCATTTTAAATAATGTACAAAATTCGGAATTTGGACAAAATTAGATGAATAAAATTTGTGAAATCAAACTTTAACTATACGACTCTTTCAAAATTCGATGGTACAGAAACTATTTGACCGATTGCTCTTGATTATTAGTTGTTGCGGATAAAACTGCTTTGAATTCTGTAAAAAATAGGGTTCAAAAATTTCGATCGACCCTAAATTTCTTTCTGCGATATTGTTGTGACGAAACAATAGAAGATTATATTGTTATCCAGCACAAAACTTAAATAAAATGTTTAGTGATGCAACTATTCTGATAGTGGTCGGAAATTCAATTATTAATAATTAACTTTTACGATAAATACCGCTTTTAATAATATGGAAACGATTAAAACTTGTATTTTGATCAAGCTTAGAGCTCTTATTAAAGATTTTGAATGTTCTAATAAATCGAAAATGGGTTAAAAGTTTGAATAAACTAATCTGTAACAGCTGTGAGATGTGGTGATATAGCTCTCCAAATTTAGTATTGAACAACTTAAAAATCTACATATAAAGGGACATATTATTTCAAGATAACATCTAATCGAGCGTTGATAAACATGAATGCTCGATTAAAAGATGCATATCATAATAAGAATTCTTATTGGTAATTACTAAGAACTCTTACACTCATAGGTAAGCATTCTCATACCAAACTCACGCACATTCATACCAGTCGTAAATCATTTTCGCTCTTGAAAACATAAACTTCTAGATTCTTGATATCTCGAATTTCTGTATCTCAAAATCCTTGTTATGTCAACCAAAGAAAAAAAAAAACCTCCTGAAAATACAAATTTCTGGATACAGATCTTGATATCTCGAAAACGTTGTTATGTCAACAAAATATATATATATAGTATATATATTTTTTTCTTCCACTTAGCATTACATATCCACCTAATGTTAATTTGAATTCCTATGTTTCTAGGTTCTTCTCAAAGCCTCGTTATGTTGAATATTTTTCTAAATAGAAAATTAATTTTTTCGAAAAAATCACAATGTACGTTTATTGGAAACCAATTCTTTTCTATTTATGCATAATTATTTTTGTCTTACTTTTAAAAAGTATCATTGCTGTATTTGATTTACAGTTAACTATCATTACATACATAGTTATTAGCAATTTTTCTTATGTTTCAATACTATACTTTTTAGAGTACTATTTTAGAATAAATCTTTCGACTTTTTAGAGCATATTTAGCTCTGAACTTGTTATCTCTAAAACTCGCTATCTCGAATTATTATTTTTTTTTTTAGCGTACCTTTAACTTAGAGATATCGAGAGTATACTGTAATTTGGATATCGTCAGTATTATCAATCGAGAACGAAATGACGTGGTTGATTTTGTCAATGTACTTTCTGTTGCTATACGACTACAGAAACAAAAGTTCGTCATTACATAATGTATGCTTCTAGTTGTGTAATAAAAAAACTCATATTTCATTTTTAAATATCTGTCCATTGTATTAAATATTTTTGTAGTGCGTGATTTCAATCCGCATCTGCTCTTTAAAACCTAATTCGAACTCATATTTTACTCTCTGTATTACGCGCATGTTTGCTTCACAAACTAATTTTATTTTAAGAATTAGTGTCCTAAATTAATGATTCTTACTCTATATTATACCGTAAAAATATCTTTATTGACACATATGTTTATCATATCTTACTGCAATAATAAATTTAAGTGTAATTGAATGACAAAAACGATACGATAGGTACTTTGCACCAATAAACGAGCTTTCTTGGTATGTCACTACACGAGGAACTATTCTTGGCTTGTTGCTATAGTTATCTATGGTGTTTCACAACACTACTTTGGTTGCTACACTAAAAAAATTTCTTATTGTGTATAATGGAATACCTGCAAATGACGTAGTGTGGGTGTCTCGATCCTGATTGGTTTAGGTTAGCAACTGCTCTTTCCATTCTATTTCGAGTAAGCCAAGCCCGTTAAGTATCAATTCTCTTAAGTGAATCATTCTTTCACAAAGATTTTAGTTCTTTCACTTTATATTTGCACAGAGAGAGACATAACACAAAGACAGGCACGAAGCCATGTCGAACATAAACAAAAATATATCACGATTACAACAAAATACATAAACAAATAAATCTAATTTAAGTAAAAGAAATAGAAGATAAAGAATTATATGTCAACTCATTCGATGTGCAATACGACTCTGTATTTAATTAACTTCACATTCTAACTTATGTATAGAAACCTAGCTCAATTTTAATACGGCATTTTGCTTATAAAGATTTGCTGGCCACATGTGTGGGTATGGAAGGTCTTCTTCTTGAAGTTCAAGTACTCCATTACGAAGACGAAAAAGAATGAATTAAAATGTTGCAAAAGAAATTTAATTTATAAGTATTTTTTATTAAGCCGAATAATATTCTGTTTAATTGCCGAAGTATGGACACATTCCTCGCCATATCGAAACATTTATTGTATCGTGGTTCGAGTATTTACCATTTTTAAGTTCACAACGAAAAAAACCTTCTTCGAATGTTTCGTTCCCACCCTTTTCAAATAACCCTGCCTGTACCTTTCTGTTGATTGCACCAAAATGGAAAATAAAACGATTTGGATAGAACAATTTTTTTTTTCGTGGAATTTCCCTAGACATGGCTGCGATAAAAGAAAAGTAAATATTTAGAGAGGTGTTGGAAGATAAAAAGGCAGTTAAAGCTGAATCCAAAAAAAAGAGATTTTTGTTTGACGAGACACGGACTTTATAGTGTGTCACATGCTTTCAGATGATCTCTTTTTCCACGAAAACTACCCATTTGTGAACCCGGGCACGTCTTTATCTCTCCACTATGAACCAAACAACGAATTGCGACAAACGCGTTGCTTTTCTCTTAAGAATAAGACGGGGTAGTTTCATATTATTTATTTATTTATGTGTTATTATTTCGATGGTTTTAAAAACCTGTCGTCGGATTTCTCAGCAGCGTTAAAAAAAGATGTTTCATTATTCCACAGATTTCTTTTTCCTTCTTTAATATTTGCAGTAAAAAGAAAAATTAAGTTTCTGTTTCATTTCTTAAAATAAAAATTTAAAAAAAAAAAGAAGAACTTTTGCTAATAGTATGATATCAAAGCAATTACTACTTAAGTGGCTAAGTGCTGATGATGATTAAAGGAAGAAGAAAAAAAGACAATTTTTATGACTTGCGTAGAGCTGGCCTCTTTTCGATATCTAATTGATTTATTTATAGAGTTACAGAATCATTTGAAATCAGAAAAGTGATAAAAAGAATTTTGTGCGAGGAATATTAAATATTTGCGTAATTAAAACATCTCAATTATACTTTGAAATTTTTTAATTTTTTTTTTTTTTTTTTATTACTATTGAGTGGCGACTTAGTTCAAATTAAAGAAGCACTTTGATTATAAATTCATTCACTGCTTGGAAAACTGTTTAGGCTTTTCAATAAATGTGTCGTTATTTTTTCCATTTTTTTTAGATCGAGATTTTTAAGATTTAGCTTTTGTATGTATTTAAAAATATTGGCAAAGGTTAATCAATCTGGGTGCTTGTTTTTAACATAATTTTTTGAAGCTCTGTCGCCAAGGAAAATAAAAAAGCCCCCGGCACTTTGCTCACTTGAAGCAAAATGATGATTTTAAATTATTTATATCATCTTGCCCTGAAAAATTATCTGCATTTTAGAACTTAAATATTTTCAAAGTTATTTAACTTTTAAAAATCGCTAACTAGGTGATATTTTTTCAACTAGATGAAAATGATCAAAATCACTGTCTTAGACTCATTTTTTGAAAATTTTTCTGAGCTCACATACTGCAACATTGGAGTAAGTTTTTAAATGCTAAGAAATCAGACCACAAACTTTTTTCGTTTTAGCAAAACTGCGGCATTTTCCCCTTAATGACGTTTTGAACCATTTTTAGAATAATCATAGACATCGCTGACTTTAGATAGGCTAAACTTGACCTAACAATCATGCGTAACTTGATGCAAACTCACAGCAGTAATAAAAATAGCATATTATTCGTAAAACAAAGTATTATTTCAAATGACGGCGTAGCCTTCGAAAAACAGCCTTTACATTATAATTCGATAAAACTCTAAAATGCCATAATGTTTATTAAAATCGTAAGAAGAAATGAATGATTTTTAGTTCCACATAGACTTATTACGCTTTCAAAAATAATGGCTCAAGTTTATAAATGAAACAGTTCGTATAATAAAATTTATAAGTTTAAGCATGAGTATTGCATGCAATTCGCCGTAATTATTTAAGTCAAGTTTGAACGATCCTTTAAAATACGAGCATAACGTTGATTAGCAAATTTAAAATTTAATAAACTTGAAACTATTGGCTGTAAAAAATGAAATGATGAAACGAACGGTACGTTTATATAGATGCATCATACGTAATTTTATAAATGCTATTGTTGTTGTTGCTTATCCTCTTAATCTAGGCCGGGATAGCCTGGTCAGTAGGGCGCTGAGCCCATTTACAAGAGGTCGTGGGTTCGATCCTCGCCGGCTGAAGACTCCCCGTGTAGTAAATGGTGACTGATGCACATTAAATCTGTCGAGTCTCAAAGTCCTTCATGTTCCCATAACCAATCAAACCTCTGGGGGTACTGATCCAGGAGTTTCCTTGTCTTCTGGATTGGTTCAAAATTACAAGGCTACGGAGTTGAACATTAGTAATCGTAAACCCATGAAATTGGGTCGGCTGTTCAACGACGGTTATAAAATAAAATAAAATCCTCTCAATCTGACATATGTCAGATAAACTCCAAGATGCCGCTGACCGCAAGAAACTCCACAACAAAAAGGTGATCTTATGTAAGAATCCACTTTAAACAATCAAAGGCAAACTAGAATATGTTACGGCGAATCTGGTTTAACCCAGCATTTTTTACACGTAGGGAATATCTTTCTGCTTCCCTCAATTTTATAAATTAGTAATTGAAGTTGACGAACAAATTCAATTAGTTACAAACGTTCACTTGAAATCAATTAGCTACATAAGTTAGCGAGAAATTCAATTAACTACGAAAAAGGCAAGCAGATTCAATTGGTTGCAAAAGTTGACCAAAAATACAATAAGTTACAAATGTTTCCAACAAATTCAATTACCTACAAAAATTTACAACAGATTCAATCGATTACAAAAGCTGTCAAGGGATTCAATTATCTACATAAGTTGTCAACCGATTCAATTTGTAACAAAAGTTTACGAAGTTTTTTGTGAATAATTAGAAAAATCAACAAATACTATTAGTTACAAACGTTCTCGATAAATTCAATTAGTTGTAAAAGTTGCTTAGAAGTCATACCGTAGCAAAAGTTGCCAAAAGGTTCAATTAACTACAAAGGCTGCCAACAGATTCATCGTTCTCAAGAGTCCTAACAAATTCAATTAGTTGTAAAAGTTGCTTAGAAGTCATACCGTAGCAAAAGTTGCCAAAAGGTTCAATTAACTACAAAGGCTGCCAACAGATTCATCGTTCTCAAGAGTCCTAACAAATTCAATTAGTTGTAAAAGTTGCTTAGAAGTCATACCGTAGCAAAAGTTGCCAAAAGGTTCAATTAACTACAAAGGCTGCCAACAGATTCATCGTTCTCAAGAGTCCTAACAAATTCAATTAGTTGTAAAAGTTGCTTAGAAGTCATACCGTAGCAAAAGTTGCCAAAAGGTTCAATTAACTACAAAGGCTGCCAACAGATTCATCGTTCTCAAGAGTCCTAACAAATTCAATTAGTTGTAAAAGTTGCTTAGAAGTCATACCGTAGCAAAAGTTGCCAAAAGGTTCAATTAACTACAAAGGCTGCCAACAGATTCATCGTTCTCAAGAGTCCTAACAAATTCAATTAGTTGTAAAAGTTGCTTAGAAGTCATACCGTAGCAAAAGTTGCCAAAAGGTTCAATTAACTACAAAGGCTGCCAACAGATTCATCGTTCTCAAGAGTCCTAACAAATTCAATTAGTTGTAAAAGTTGCTTAGAAGTCATACCGTAGCAAAAGTTGCCAAAAGGTTCAATTAACTACAAAGGCTGCCAACAGATTCATCGTTCTCAAGAGTCCTAACAAATTCAATTAGTTGTAAAAGTTGCTTAGAAGTCATACCGTAGCAAAAGTTGCCAAAAGGTTCAATTAACTACAAAGGCTGCCAACAGATTCATCGTTCTCAAGAGTCCTAACAAATTCAATTAGTTGTAAAAGTTGTTTAGAAGTCATACCGTAGCAAAAGTTGCCAAAAGGTTCAATTAACTACAAAGGCTGCCAACAGATTCATCGTTCTCAAGAGTCCTAACAAATTCAATTAGTTGTAAAAGTTGCTTAGAAGTCATACCGTAGCAAAAGTTGCCAAAAGGTTCAATTAACTACAAAGGCTGCCAACAGATTCATCGTTCTCAAGAGTCCTAACAAATTCAATTAGTTGTAAAAGTTGCTTAGAAGTCATACCGTAGCAAAAGTTGCCAAAAGGTTCAATTAACTACAAAGGCTGCCAACAGATTCATCGTTCTCAAGAGTCCTAACAAATTCAATTAGTTGTAAAAGTTGCTTAGAAGTCATACCGTAGCAAAAGTTGCCAAAAGGTTCAATTAACTACAAAGGCTGCCAACAGATTCATCGTTCTCAAGAGTCCTAACAAATTCAATTAGTTGTAAAAGTTGCTTAGAAGTCATACCGTAGCAAAAGTTGCCAAAAGGTTCAATTAACTACAAAGGCTGCCAACAGATTCATCGTTCTCAAGAGTCCTAACAAATTCAATTAGTTGTAAAAGTTGCTTAGAAGTCATACCGTAGCAAAAGTTGCCAAAAGGTTCAATTAACTACAAAGGCTGCCAACAGATTCATCGTTCTCAAGAGTCCTAACAAATTCAATTAGTTGTAAAAGTTGCTTAGAAGTCATACCGTAGCAAAAGTTGCCAAAAGGTTCAATTAACTACAAAGGCTGCCAACAGATTCATCGTTCTCAAGAGTCCTAACAAATTCAATTAGTTGTAAAAGTTGCTTAGAAGTCATACCGTAGCAAAAGTTGCCAAAAGGTTCAATTAACTACAAAGGCTGCCAACAGATTCATCGTTCTCAAGAGTCCTAACAAATTCAATTAGTTGTAAAAGTTGCTTAGAAGTCATACCGTAGCAAAAGTTGCCAAAAGGTTCAATTAACTACAAAGGCTGCCAACAGATTCATCGTTCTCAAGAGTCCTAACAAATTCAATTAGTTGTAAAAGTTGCTTAGAAGTCATACCGTAGCAAAAGTTGCCAAAAGGTTCAATTAACTACAAAGGCTGCCAACAGATTCATCGTTCTCAAGAGTCCTAACAAATTCAATTAGTTGTAAAAGTTGCTTAGAAGTCATACCGTAGCAAAAGTTGCCAAAAGGTTCAATTAACTACAAAGGCTGCCAACAGATTCATCGTTCTCAAGAGTCCTAACAAATTCAATTAGTTGTAAAAGTTGCTTAGAAGTCATACCGTAGCAAAAGTTGCCAAAAGGTTCAATTAACTACAAAGGCTGCCAACAGATTCATCGTTCTCAAGAGTCCTAACAAATTCAATTAGTTGTAAAAGTTGCTTAGAAGTCATACCGTAGCAAAAGTTGCCAAAAGGTTCAATTAACTACAAAGGCTGCCAACAGATTCATCGTTCTCAAGAGTCCTAACAAATTCAATTAGTTGTAAAAGTTGCTTAGAAGTCATACCGTAGCAAAAGTTGCCAAAAGGTTCAATTAACTACAAAGGCTGCCAACAGATTCATCGTTCTCAAGAGTCCTAACAAATTCAATTAGTTGTAAAAGTTGCTTAGAAGTCATACCGTAGCAAAAGTTGCCAAAAGGTTCAATTAACTACAAAGGCTGCCAACAGATTCATCGTTCTCAAGAGTCCTAACAAATTCAATTAGTTGTAAAAGTTGCTTAGAAGTCATACCGTAGCAAAAGTTGCCAAAAGGTTCAATTAACTACAAAGGCTGCCAACAGATTCATCGTTCTCAAGAGTCCTAACAAATTCAATTAGTTGTAAAAGTTGCTTAGAAGTCATACCGTAGCAAAAGTTGCCAAAAGGTTCAATTAACTACAAAGGCTGCCAACAGATTCATCGTTCTCAAGAGTCCTAACAAATTCAATTAGTTGTAAAAGTTGCTTAGAAGTCATACCGTAGCAAAAGTTGCCAAAAGGTTCAATTAACTACAAAGGCTGCCAACAGATTCATCGTTCTCAAGAGTCCTAACAAATTCAATTAGTTGTAAAAGTTGCTTAGAAGTCATACCGTAGCAAAAGTTGCCAAAAGGTTCAATTAACTACAAAGGCTGCCAACAGATTCATCGTTCTCAAGAGTCCTAACAAATTCAATTAGTTGTAAAAGTTGCTTAGAAGTCATACCGTAGCAAAAGTTGCCAAAAGGTTCAATTAACTACAAAGGCTGCCAACAGATTCATCGTTCTCAAGAGTCCTAACAAATTCAATTAGTTGTAAAAGTTGCTTAGAAGTCATACCGTAGCAAAAGTTGCCAAAAGGTTCAATTAACTACAAAGGCTGCCAACAGATTCATCGTTCTCAAGAGTCCTAACAAATTCAATTAGTTGTAAAAGTTGCTTAGAAGTCATACCGTAGCAAAAGTTGCCAAAAGGTTCAATTAACTACAAAGGCTGCCAACAGATTCATCGTTCTCAAGAGTCCTAACAAAGAATGTTTCGGAGTCCAGTACTATCAATTCTACCATTAAAACTCGAGAAAGCCGAAAGTTTATGGAACAACATGCTTCTCACATAAAACGTGCCGAAAGAAGTCGTGTATTCTGTTGAACAACATGTCTTCCTAACATGGAAGATGCCAAGAAAATGTATTCTATAGAATAAGGTATGTTCTTAAGATAAAACATGAAGATGGAAATCAGTGGGAACAACACGTGTTTCTGAGATGAAACATACCGAAAGATGTTACTTATTTCTTAGGAACAACATGTGTTCCCGGGTGTAGAATATAGCAAATCACAAACGGTAATTCATGCAACAATTCATTGTATATTCAGTTTTGTAATAGTAATTCATGTATATTTCGTTATATTTTATATTCGTTAAAATTTTGCAACATTGGCGATTTGTAAGAAAAAGTTTAATAATTTTTAAAATATTTAAGTCATTTGTCCGTTCTAAAGTCCTGATAATTAATTCTTCACGGCATAATGGTATATATAATTTAAAATTATAACTGCATTTCCCTCATGATAAAGAGAGGATCGAAAAATAATGAGTCTCCTTTCAATTGAGATAATAATAATTGTAGACTTATAGAATTCGCATCCCTTCTTTCAGTTTGCTTGTGAATGATATATTATTTTCGTTTGACTACAATTCGCGTTATCTTCCGAAAATAATGTAGTTCAGATTGTTTCTTCTGATTCATTATCTAACCTAAAGATTTTGTCGGAATTATTCGCAGGGAATCTACTTTTTGATTATTTCATGTGCCTTCTCCTATTCTGCCGAAGGAAAAAGGGAATTAGTGCCGGAAAACTCCGTCTTGTGATTGAAGGAACACTCCAACCATCCCTCGCCATACCCACCCACACCTCAGGGACGTGCCAAGATTCTCCAAAAACCCCATTTCCCAAATGGATGTAAGAAACAGGAAAAAATGGCGAATTTTTTTTTTTATCTTGTTCTTTTGAACTAGCTGAACATATAAGCATCTCTACGGATAAGGAAAAACGCCGTTGAAAACCCTGGGACTATCTTTGTGGTTTCCCACTGCGCTTGCGCCTCACTGTCGAGAAAAAACTATGAAAAGGTATTTTATCCTCTCTCGCAAGAGATATATACAACCTATCCTTCCCAGTTTTTCCCATTTTTTTTTATATGTATTTTTTCCCTCGAACTTTACGCGACTCAATAAAAGGATGAAAAGAAACGAGAGTACCTTTCTTTATTTTATATCTTTCTCTTTTAAAAAAAAAAAAAAAAAAAATGTTTTTGTGGAAGTCGAAACCACGAACGAAAGAGGATCGACTCGTATTGTGTCGCCTCGCATTTGTCGGCATTGTTTATCCCCCTCATTTTTTTATTATTTTTATTTTAAAGACTTGAGAAAAATACCGGAAAAGCCGAGTCTGGGACGTGTTGGGGTATTCTAACGCGGTTTTGTTTCCCTCTTCTTCTTCTTTTTTTATTTTTTATTTTTTGGCGTCTAAAAAATTTCCGAAAATTTTTTTTAGACTCCATCGTTTGCTTGAATACACATCCATATCTTTGACTTCGATTCCCAATGTCAGCTTACGATATACTGCTGAATTGTGGCAAGTAACTCAGAAGTTTTAATACTGATAACCACACAGGTTCGACCCAGGTTGTTCTGGAGCCCCGGGGCTCCAGAACAATTATCCCTCCCACCTTCCCTACTTGATTACATCACATGTAAATTACGCGCATTATTTTCTTAAATTCTCATATGAAATAAAAATATCTGCTACTCTTTCACTAAAATTTTAATATTTTTAAATTTCCCATACAGACATGTAACATGTGTGCCCCGATAGTAGAGTCAAACCGGATTATTTGACATAATAACTAGTGTTATTACTTGTTTATTACTTGTTTATAACTAGTGTTAAAAATAATAATAAATAATTTCTTAAAATTATTTTTTTACATGAAATTATCGTTGAATAAACGAATTTTATGATTGTGTGCTAAAACTCGCTTAAAAAATCCTGGAAATATCAAAAAGTGAATTGGATGTTACAAAGTCATAATTTTCGATCAATTTTCTTCCAATTTTCCCCGTCCCCTCATTTTGAGGGCAAGGAATTTAAATCCGTCGAAAAAGATATTTATTTATTGAGGAAGAAATTTTATTTTTATCTATTTTATAGACTTAATTATCCTTCACTGTTAATTAACATTTTTATAACTAAGCCTGCGAACCATTAACAGTGGAAATGTGAAAATCCGTTCATTAGGTGAAAAATTATTCAGGGTATCCCCCCCGCCCATTTTTTCGAACTCTACCACGGCGAGAAACAATATGTTTAATAAACTCATTCTAAACTAAATAAATGAACATTTTTTAAAAAAAAAAGTTGGAAGAAAAAAAAAATTTCTTCCTCCTAGTGAGTGATATTCTAAAAATGGCAGAACATTTTCTTTAATGTTCTGTTATTACTGAATCAAGCATTTGATTGGTGTAATACGAGTAATTTTTATTAAAAACGATTATTATTATTTTTCAAGAAAAAATTGTCTGAAAAAAAGCTCAAAAACTTCTAACTCCTTGCCTGCAACTACATGCTTTGTAAGAAACATACTTTTTCTTTAAAAAAAAAAGGGGGGGGCTGAAATCACTTTTTTATTTATTTTATTTTATTTTTTTAGTACCTAAAAGTCGAAGTCTAAGCACGTTTCTTATTATGCAAGTATCTCTTTTGAAGGGGAGGGAGAAGATGAGAGGAATTGAAAAGAAGGGGGGGGGGGGAAAGAGGTTAAAAATCGGTCCAGAGAGGGAGGAAGAGGAGAGAGAGGAATAAAATGAGGAATGAGAGAAATGCGAGTTCTTTCGGACTTCTTCGGTATTTCTAGAAAGTTTTTTTTTTTTTTTCTTCTAGGAAGAGGAGAAAGTAAATTTATGGCAGATTATTTCATGCACATATTGCTGTACAGAAAAATGTTCTTTATACATACATATATGTATATATATTATTTATTTTTATTTAGAAAAACTTGTTTCTACTTTTCAGTGTCTTCCCCCCCCCCTTTAGCTTACTTATTTTTCCCGTCATGCAGTTGTTACGCGGCTATTTTTTCAAGAACTTTCTCTAAAATACATTATTTTTAGCAATTTTTTCTTTTTCTTTTATTGTTTCCCAGAAAAATATTTAAACAATTTCCTCCATTTCTTACCTACCTTGCTGATAAAATAGACTTTCGTCCGAACGATTTAATTTAGCGTTCAGAAGACGTTACAAAAGAGGTAAAGACGTTATGGTAGAAGAAATTTTAATTTTTTTTTATTTATAATTATTTTTATGCTGATATTGAAAAAATCATCTTACAAGGTCTTTGCTTTTTTTAAAAAAAACAATACCAAGTCTCTGAAATGCTTATAAGTAATAAAAAAATAAAAAAATTTCATTTAGAATAAAATAAATTTTATAAAATACCATTCATTCTTAAATTTACTTGCAAAATTAATGATTGATACAATTTGAGTTTATTCAAGATTAGGAATCGAATTTTTTTTTTATTTATTGCATTTTTATTTTTTAGTACGTGATTTGTTTTTAATCATTTTCAGAGCATCCTTTTATTTGAATGATTTTAGTATATTCTATTCAGTTTAATACTGGCTGGGCTAATTGAAATAAAGCAGATTTTTCAATTAGCACAGCGAAGTTTTTAAATAAAGGTGGCTGATTACAAAGAACCTAGTTATTTTATTTCATTTTAGAACCGTCGTTAAACAGCCGGCCAATTTTTAGTTTACGACTACCAGTGTCCAAATCTGTAGCCTTGTAATTTTGAACCTAATTAGTGGTCCTGGATCAAGTAGTTATAGAAACTTTCCTTCGTGGATGAATTTTTTATGGAACTAACCTGCATTTGCGTTACTCGGAAAGGGAAACCACGAAACCCTACCATGGTTAGCCTAACGGGAAAGGGAACTCTAATTCATGATCCATATACCACTGAGGATATTTTACGCCGGCATTGTAGTCGGTACGAGCCGGATGTGGATCAGCCATCGCTGGGATTCGAAACCGAGTTCCCTCATTGAGATGCGAGTACTCTATCCACTGAGTTAGCTTACAGGAACGATATTATGTAAGGCGCATAAGATATACATGTCTTGGTGTATCAGGCACATCAACTATACCAAGACTTTTAACTATTCAATTGTTACTACAGTCAAACTCTGTTATAGTGAACACGGTTTATAGTGAACTCCTGGATATAGTGAACGGTCCCGTGCCTTGCTATACACGTATAACGTTCTTTTTTGTGTATATATAGGGAACTAAAAAAGTGAGGAAGTTATGAACTTTTTTTTTGTCTTCGGCTTATTTTTCTTCTTCATTTTTTTAATTTTTTTAATAATTTTGAAATGTCTACTTCAAAATAAATACTTATACTGATTTTTAAAACCATTTATAGAGTGGGATGTAGCGATAAGCGTTTTCTCTTGTTTGCTTCTTTTATCCCACTTTTCCATCTCTAAACAAAGGCCTACCCAGGCAGAAGTATGGACAAATTTTTCCCTGCATCAGATAAAGATAAAATTTTTTTTGTACACAAGACGAAGAGTAATAAAAGATTAAAAAATAAAAGCAAGTTAACACATTTTTTGTTACTACGTATTTTTTTTTTTCCTGTCATTTTTGTATTTCATTTTATCTGTCATTATTTAAATAATGTGTAATAGTTTGCGGAACAGATATAGTGAACTCCCAGTTATAGTGAACCGAAATTTCGGTCCCTTGAAGGTTCACTATTATTATTGACTGTATTATTAACAATAATGAAATGAAGATTTTGTTTCTCTACATCTAAGACATCAAGTTAAGCGATGATTTTTTTTTTTACAACAATGAATAAATAGTGTTGTTGTTGTTTCTTATGTCACTTGCTACTCGGGCAAGCCTGCTTGGTGAAACCGAGCAGATTTAAGGCAAAGTGTGCGTTTCTTATTATTTCAATGGCGCCATCCTATGGCCAAGAATCCGACTTCAGCCACACACACGTCGCACCCGTTTATAGAGCGGACTCATTCATTCAGTCATTCATTCATCCACAGACTGTAATTTTGACCTGAATCAGAGAACGATCGATCTCCAATCCAATACCCCCAGAGGTATTGATTTGTTATGGGAACATGGGGGACTTTTGCGACTCGACAGATTTTAACGTGCATCAGTCACTTTTACTTCACGGGGAGTCTTCGGCCGGCGGAGTTCGAACCCACGAACTCTCGGACATGGGCCCAGCACCCTACCGACCCTTCTATCCCGGCCCATGAATAAAAAGTTATTAATGAAAGAAGAAAAAGTGAGAAAAATTCTCGGAAAAAGCTCTTAAGATTATTATAACTTTTGAACAAAGTAGGATTTCGAAGTAAAAAAAAGAAGAAAGAAAAGACTCACGACATGTTTATAAATGCACTTCTTTAATTGCATTTCTGCGGACTGCAGAGTGATCAACATGTTATTTTTTACTACGAGTTTTACTTTTAAAATAATTCTAGAATGTTAATTTTCTTTATTTCATCGTACTCTCTGTATAATTTTCTACACATCTTCGTAATTGCAAATTTCTCAGTCTGATAGTTTTCGCGCAGCAATGCAAAATGCAAAAATATTTCTAGAGTTTTAATTTTTTTAATTCATCGTACTCCTTGTACATTTTTCTTCACATCTTTGTAATTGCAAATTTTTAAGTCTAATAGTTTTTGCGCAGTAATGCAAAATGTAATGTTAAGTTAAGCAACTGAAACCGCGGTGGCGATGGTGGCTACGATTTTTTAATGTAGAGAAGTGTAAGAAAGAGAATCGTGTATTCTATACAACATATATTTTTGAACTGTTTCACAAATATTATTCATAACAAAAACAGGTGTTTTTCAAGTGACGAAGAGGGCCGATTTTTGGGTTCTAGCCCACAACTTCCTGTTGCCCCACAAAAACAAAATTAATTTTGTTTCGTGTTGCCCACGTTAACGTCACACTACTAACACAACTGATTATTAAGAACGTTTGAAGAGAAGAAATGTCGAAAGCATTAGAGAAAGGTGGAAAAAAAAAATCGCCAACCTTAACATCCCACCCCTCAAGGCCGGATTCGAAATCAGAATAGCAATCGCTTTTCACCCCTTCCGCCCACAGTTTAGAATATCTGACTAACTTACTCATTCTTTTCTAAAACAAAAAGGACAAAAAAAAAAAAAAAAAAAAGGCTGGAATCGGTAACTACTTCGGTTGCACTTCAAGCCTTTTACGTCATGTATTGCGTAATCTTTCGTCTACTAATTTGTTTTTTTCTTCCATTGAACTTTTTTTTATGAGGAACAACGATTTTCGAGGACTTTTCATCTGTTTTCTTATAACTTAAGTACAGTGAAACCTCTCGGGAGCGATCACTCTCCGTTCCACAGTAAAATGGTTGTTGAGGGAGGTGGGTCGCTCTTAGGGGTTACTTCAAAATTGTTATTTAAGGTATATGATTTTTCGTCAACAATTTTAATTTTAGTCTGTGTTATTTTCTTCGTGCGGGAATGCCACTTCTGTTGGCGTTATGAAATGAAGATGAATAAAATTTAGCATCTATAAAAATGATCCCAACTAATATAATTATGTGTAATAATAAATTTACCGATTATAAATAATAAAACTATTTTACAATATTTAATAAACAATTATGTTTTTTGTTTAAGTTTGTATTTTTATACCATAAAAATTGATTAGCTTTTAAAAGATGAAAAGAGGTTAAAGTTTGTTTGAGTTGTATCGTCAAAAAGAGCTTTTTAAATAAGAGCCTCACGCAAATATTTTAAATCTACTTATTTGTTCTGTTCAATTTTTTCTTTTGATATTTTTTCGTGCTTATTTATTTGACCTTTTTTATTGTGGCTCAGATGTTTGCCCGGTCGCTGGGAGATGTTTTAATGGTCGCTCCTAAAAGTTTCGCTCAACACCAATTCGATGGAAAAAATTCCGTGCCTCCCAAAAGTGGTTGCAAATGAAGGTGGTCTTTCCTGGGGGTTTCACTGTATCTTAAGAGATCTTCCCACTCACGAATAGAAATGGAACGTAACAGAGATTTTCCGTCTGCTACATTCCAGTTTATAAACCCATACTCAACATTTATGTGCCAAAACACTTTGAAAAAAAAAATTTTTTTTTTGCCACATTTTTATTAAAAACGGGATGCGGAAACGTTGTTTTGTAATTGGAAAATAAATTCGAACACTTGTTCCGAATTTGTAAAATATTTTCGAAAAATAAAGAAATTTTTATTTGTAAAAATAAAGAGAGTTACTTTTTTACTTGTCAGAAAATAATAAAAATCATTTTTTGCAATGGGTCAAAAAATTAACAAGGGACGTTTATTGTCATTTGTCCGAAAACATCATTTTCCTTGGGGAACGTGGCAGACTGTTCCGTCTGTTACATTTCGGCATAAAATTACATATTCCACAGATAGTTTTATGGTACAATATAGTTTTATGGAGCGTTCAGTTGTTATTTGTCAAAATTAACGAGAGAATTTCTCGGTTGCTTGTCAGAAAATTAATAAAACCAGTTCTTTCTTTTGCAAATTGGTAAATAAAAAAAACTAAAAAAACTAGAAACGTTTGTTGCTATTAAGCATCTTTTTCCCCACTGTTGGGGAGTAGAAATAGAACGCAGCAGACATTTTCTGTCTGTTACATTCCGGCACATATTCAACATCTATGTTAATAAACACTTTTTGACATTCATTAAAAAAAGGGACGCGGAAAGCCTTATAGTTTTTGGAGCATTTACTTGTTAACTTTTATAGTTGCTGTTTAGTTTAGTTATAAAAAAATATATATATAAAAAAACTATGAACGTTTGTTGTTATTTGTCAGTAAACATTTTTTTCTAACTCACGAGTAGAAATGAAACTCAGCAGACATTTTCCATCTGTTACATTTCAGTATATTAACCTTGCTAATTATTTTGAAAGAACAGACTTCCACATCTTATGTAACAAAACACTTTTTGACGATTCGCAAATCGTCAAAAAAGAAGGACTACTTCACATTTTTTGTAATTGCTCAGAAAATCACATAGGAAAAATTTGTCCAAAAAAAAAAAAATAAATAAATAAATAAAAAGAAGAAGAAGAAGAAAAAACGAGAACATTTTTTTACGTTTTAGAAAGTAAGAAAAATGTATTATTTTTATTGGTCAAAATAAATAAGTAATAGCAAGAAACGTTCGTTGTTACTTGTACGAGAGTATGTCGTCGTATATCAGGGGTTCTTATGTATGTTGCCATTTGTCAGAAAGTAATATTTGCTATTGGCCATAAATCCATGATGAATATATTTTGGTAATTGAGCAGACCATAACGAAGGACTTTTTTTTTTTTTTTTTTCTTTTTTTTTGCATTCACCAGCGACTGGAAACATTTTAATTTTAAAAAAATTGTCAGAAGATTATGAGATATTTGAGTAAATAATGCCAAAATTTGAGGTTAAGATATTGTCTGATTACAAACTTCATTCGCTTCAAAATTGTATATGGTTCGCATTTGTATCATTTTGTGGCAAATGAAGTTCTCAACCAGGTAATGAGAAATTTTTCAAGAAATAACAAAGAACATTTGTTGTTCATTGTTATTATAACGTGGAAAATTTGTTACTATTGTCAAATAAACTAATACGTGGATCACCTTTTTTTTTTTTTTCTATTGGCTTCGAAATATTACTAATAAATATGAGCGGAACACGGAAAATGCGGGGATAAAATGAAAAAATTGTTTCTCAAAATTGGAAAGATTTATAATTGTTTGGAAATTTTTTTTTTTAATTGCTTGAAATCAAGAATAAAATATTAAATTAAATATGCAATTAATTAATGTTTTATGAACAATATTTTATTTTTCTGAATTATTGAAAAAAAAAGGAAACTTTTAAATTTCTTTATGGGAAAGATTTTGGAGAAATTCGGTAAATATATGTGCATTTCTAGACAGAACAAATATGGAAAGCTATTCTTTTGCGGAACGTAAATCAGAATTTTCGAAGCAAAAGCATCTTTTTTTAAATTTACTTCTCCTTAAAGAGAAGCAATTGTTGTGTAAAAAGGTGCAACAGAAACGCCTCCCTTCCTACTGACGTTAGTACAGCGACGCCATTGAAAAAAGTAAATAAAAAAATGAGAATAAAAAATAAATAATAATAATAATAAAAGCGAAGGATAAAACCGTCGGCTGGAATGCCGAGTCGACGACCCCTTCTACTGACATGCAGCGCCGCGTAGCGGAAGTCTGCTAAAAATCGACGAGACAGTCAAATATTAGACAGAAACCAACATTTGGCGAAGTTAGGCCTTTAAGGCGCTTTTTTTCCCTCCTATCAGGTATATTTAGTATAACAAAATTTTTTCAATTTTAATGTCTACTTATTGCTTACTGTTTTATAAAGCTATCACCAACATATATATTTTTTGTAACTTATATTACTTAATATATATATATATATTTTATAACTGGACAAATAAATACATGTGTCCGTTTTCTTTTAGGTCGATGCAAGAATTGAATAATTATTAATTAATGTGGATTAAATCGTAAAGGATTGTGAGATTTTTATTTTCCAAGGTATGTAAATGTTTAATCATTTCTATAAGTTCTATTTTCTTAATTTGTAATAATTTTAATAATAAGTATTAGATTTTGTTAATCATCTTAAGAGCTATTCAAATAATAAATGCTCACATTTATAATTATTTTTATCTTGTTATATATATATATATATTTCAGAAAACAACTGAAACTTATCAATTAAATCTTTTTTTAACTTGTATAGGTAAAAAAAAAAAAAAAGTATTACTTTAGGATTAAGAAATGTTTTTAAATTTAAATTCTTTTTTCGTTTCGTTTAATTTAAACAAGAAATGTTGTTTTTTATAAAGTTATTTTAAGATAGTTCTTAATGTTATAACCTTAAAATAATTCATAATTAAATTTTTACAACAATAAATGATAAATATGTATTTTTTTACTGTTGACCAAAATTATAATTTTTTTTAGTAGCATTAGTTGATTCTTAAAATATAAATTTCTTCTTAAAAAAATCAAATATAGGCATTTTTTTAAGAAAAATTTTAGGGCAGATTTTTAAAGACTCTCTATTTTAATTAGATTAGTTTCAGAATTTTTAAATTGTCATAATGTAAGGAAAAATATAAAAGTTATTAATTTAATTTCATATAGCATGTCCTAAGATAAAATTTTTTTTACACTAATTAGAAAATTGCTGTAACCGATATTTAACTTATAAACTATAATAATTACCTAAGAAAAGAAAAAAAAAAGTGTCTGGTGTTATTACTCGGTTTTAATTGTTCCTTAACGGAAATCCTGATAAATAGTATTGTCATTCACGGAATAAAAACTAAGATAGGAATTGCTGCATCAACCATTTAAATGTCAGTCTAAATTAAACCGGAAATAGTGGGCTGGAAAAATAGCTTTCGTTTGGCTGCAAGTTGGCGATATCTTTTGGCGATGACGTACAGTAAACCTGTCTCGGCCTTTCGGTAGTTGAATTAGAAGCAGGGTGTGCTGTGTAGTAGATGAAAATCTATACGGATGTTCGAGTGTTGGATTTGTGTTTGTCTCTTCAATCCGCTGATTTTTTTTTTTTTTCTTATTTATTTTTTTCTCTCACGGATATTTGAAAGAAAATTTTTTTAAAAAAATATCCTTTTTCAAAAGATGAGTATTAATCGGAATTATTTGATTTTTCGGCATTATCATCGAAAAAAGTTTTTTTTTTTTTTTTAAGTCTATGTTGGAAGAAATGAGAACTTGCAAAAGGGGGACTGTTTGAAATTTTGGCGCTGGAAGCTGAGTCCCGGATGTTGCTTGGGGGAGGTGTTGTATGTATTATAAGTGCCTCGTGGAATTAACTCTGTGAACTCTTAAATTTCGGCACTTGCGGAATTCCTGTGTGTCTGACGGAGTGGAGTACCGAAATCTCTGGAGGTACTTATTTATCTTCTTTCTCCTCTTGCATTGTTAGCTACAGGGAAAAAAAAGGTACTTATCCATTTCGCCGGTGCAAATAAAGTCAAATATTTTACGTATTTATTTTTAATTTAAAAGTATTATTTTTTATTTACTTTAATGAATGAAGAAATAATACTAATCCGATTAAATAAACTTTTTTTTTTTTTTTTTTTTGACTTAATCGCTTACTCCAGTGAAATGGATAATACCAAAAAAATTTATAATAGTTAAGAACCAGATAATATTTTAATAAAATTTTACGATATTTTAATATATAATCGCCTTAATTAAGTTTCTGAAATTTAAAGAAGCTAATATAATCAGTTTTAGCATTTTTAATCATTTAATAATAATATTATGTTAAACCAATTATTTTTTGAAATTGTCGGTTTCAATATAATCTTTCTATAATTTAAATAGACAGGTTGTATACATTTTTCAAATCTCTAAAGATATATATTTATATTCATTCATCTCTTGCATTGTTATCGGCAAGAAAAAAAGATATTTAAACAATAAAATAGAGATTATGTTTTATTAATGTTTTATGATATTTTGAGAAATAATGGTATTAACGTCATTTTTTATTCTAGATATCAAGAGAAAAAAAAATAATAGGGAAAATAGAAGGAAAATAGATTATATATTATTTTTAAAATTTTTTGATATTTTCATTAATCATTATTTTAACGTTTTTTATTCTATAACAAAAAAAAAAAAATTTGGAGATAATAATAATAGAATTTATATAGATATAATAATATATATTTTATATTATAGTAGTTTTATGATGTTTTAATAAATAAATGTTTTAACATAATTTTCTGTTTTAAATAGCAATATAAATAATAAATCTAGAGACCAAAATATGTTTTATTTTAATAATGTTTTATATTTCAATAATCGTTCTAACATAATTTTCTATTCTAAATATCATTAGAAAAAAATATTTAGGAACTAATGTAAATTTTATATCTTAGTAACGTTTTATGATATCTCAATTAATAATCATTTTAACGTAAAATTTTTGACGTTTAAATAAGTAAACGAAGGATTACTATATAATCAATTATTATTTTATTTTGTAATCAGATTAAAATAATTATATGTTGAATTAAAAAAATCGATTTAGCAAAATTCTTTAACATTTAAATAGGCAGGATTTTATAAATGACATTTTTGTAAATAAGACTTAATTTAAGCAACTAGTTTGGTTAACTTAATATAAAAATTTGATAAATAATTTAGTATCATTAATTTGATTAAAAATTTTATAAATAAATAATTTGATAAAAATTTTAGAAAACTAATCCTATACTTTCTGAAGCATAATTGTATTTTATTTTTTAAATGGAAAGAAAATTTCAGACTATAATTATTATTTTAGTTAATAACATTTTAATTAATAATTATTTAAACCTGATTTTTGTATAAAATTTGGTGAACAGAATATTATGAAATTTTAATTAACAGAAAAGTTTTATAGTGTTTAGTTTTTTAATCCAAACTATTTAAAAGATTTTTTTCTTTTAAATTTATATGAACATGAAACTAAATTACTATGCTTGAAATTAATATTGTTCGAACGTTTTCTGATTTGAATGTAATATCAATTTTTAATTTTGTTTACCGAAAAGAAAAAGATTTAATTTTAAATTTATTTCCAGGATAAAATTGTTTACATAAATTGATACAAATAAATAAAATATGGAAAATTCAGAGAAAAAAATATTAATATTGTAATATTTTTTTAAAGTTTTTGAGTGAGAAGTATCAGTATTATGCAATCAATTAAAAAAATCCTAGAATGTTAATGTAAAGTATTTCTAAATTTTATAATAAAAAATATAGTTCGCAGAAAATTTTTTTTTCCTCTACTTGATTTTTTCTATTACATGCTGGAAATTTATTTATCTATCTCTTTAGCAAATTAATTGATTTCTTGTATGAGATGTTGTAATTTTTTACTTCCATTTTTCGCTTAATAGAATATATAGTTCAGTAAATCAAGGTTATGAAGCAGGATATTTAAATATTCTCACTACGCGACCTACCGGAGAAGAGGGGATTGGGAAGCCGGAAGTATTGCGCCAGGCGTGGGACTCTTCCTCCATTTTTTTTATTTATTAATATTTACATTTTCTTCTCTTTCGTTTTTACTTTGGAATGTATGACGCATCTTTCCCCCCTCCCATATATTTTATTTATTATTGCACGTCAAAAAGCCAATAATCAACATTAACATTTTAATTGGACTTAAAAGAATCCATTCATTACTCCATACAATTTGAAATTGAATTGCTAAGAAACTATTCAATTAATTTCAATTAAATTTTAGATTTTATAGTTTGAAATGCGAAAGTTTTAGAGAATGTATACAATTAAAAAAAAATTCGATCATCATTAAATTAATTAAATATAATAAATAATTTCCAAAATTAAATACTTTTATGTTATGCATTCACATTAACATTCTAATTGAATCTGACGCTATAATAAAAATTCATTCGAACTTATTTGAAATGCCATTGCTTAGAAACTATGGCTAATCAAATTTTATGATTTTATGTTTAAAAATTATTAAGAATGTACAATTTTGTTTGTTTGTTATTATTTATTTAAATAATTGAATGCAAAAAAAAAAAAGTTTATTTTAGTTTGTAGTATATTATACATTAATTTTGGCTTAATTTTAAGCTATGTTTTTTATGTCAAAATATGAAATGTGAATGAAGTCGGTGAAAATATTTCGTACGAACTGAAATTTTAAAAATATAAATATAGTAAGTCTATAAGTATAATTGAAACATAAAACAGTTTACTGGTATGAACCATTCTCTTTTAATTCTTCCCAAATTATAGCTCGGTTAGTTTCAGTTTTTAGTTGTCCACGCGAGAAATGAGGACGTCTAAGAGAAATATATATTTTACTATATTAATACGATATTAGAAAGTACTTTTTTTTTGCGGGTATTATCGTGTGAACTGATGACACGATTATATATTTTCCTTATTTTGTTTTCAAGCATTTTAATAGTTTTTTTTTTTTATTATTATAGTCGGTTTGAGTATTTATACTTACAGTAATTGATTGTAAAAATTAGTATGATATTTGTAATTGTGGATTAATTATATGTTTTTAGTCGTCAGGGGTCTGTCCAGACATTTTGTGAAAGGTCCGGTTTTTATGAAATTGTGAAAAAATTACTCACTTTCTTTCAACCAGGGTCCGCTTTTATGAATTTGTGGAAATAGGGTCCGGTTATTGCAAAAAACTTTTTCAAGGAGTTTTTAAATTGTAAATAGATACAATTTAAAAACAATTTTCAAGGAGTAATTAAATTGTAAATAGATTATGCTCGGCACTGTCAAATAATAATAAATATAAAAAAAATTCAAAAATAAAAAGCAATTGCTGCTTCTAAATTAGAGATGCAACATACAAATATTTGGTATTTAGCTATACTGCTGAACGCAGAATATTCATATCGGACGAATAATGGAAGAATCGTCTGCCGAAGACAAAACTTAATTCGTTTACATCCATCCGTCTTTCTGGTTTTCTGCCCTGAAAAGGGTTTATTCGATTAACAAAACAATAATGAAGATAAACAAATTTATGAAAGGTCTGATTAAAAGAAAAATCATTTTGTGAAGGGTCCGTTTTTATAAAAATATATTTTGTGAAGGGTCCGTAAACGAACCCAAATTTCTTCTAAACAGACCCCTGGTCGTGCATAAATTTAGTATGTAATTTGTTAATTTAGTAGTATTAACTAAATTTGATTATGTTATTTTAACAGCTCTTCATATAATTATATGATTAGTTTTTTTTTTTCCCCCAATTGTTACTTTTTAGAATTCACTTATTTAGAAGTGTTGTTGATTAGGTTTCCTCTGATTTTTTCTCCACTTCGGAAGAAATTTAACCACCCCTGAGTTGTATTTGCCCAAATAATTGTAAGAAAATTAATTCGATCGTAAATAATTTATGAAACTTAAACGTTCCATCTTAAAATGGCGAAAAAAACTTCGTGATGTCTTATTTGAAACGAAAAGAATCAAACAATAGGGTCCGTGAAAAGAAAATTTTAAGTTTTAAGTTAATACATTTCACATTTTGTATAAAAATAAAATTAAAATACTTATTGTTATCAAAAAAGTTTAAGATCAGGAAAAATATCTATCAAGTCTCAAGTAATTTCTTAATAACGCTTTATTATTCTTATTTTTTTAAACAGAAAAAATAAAATGAATCGTGACCTATTTTTATTTTCATTCAACTGTTTTGGGGGCACTTTATTTGTTATTTATTTTGGAATATTTTAATAACTAGCTATGTTGTCATTGATTTTGCAATCCCAAAACAAAGAGTGTGAGACAGGTTTGCAACCTGGGACGTCTGGTCATCTTATTAGGTATGCCTGTACCAATTAAATCGTATGGTTCGCATTTGTGTTTTTTTAAATAGTTTTTTTTTCTTATTACCGTCGTGTGAAAAAGTATCGGATATACTGCGGATAAATATTAGAAATTCCCGTATCGGTACAAAAGCTGGTCCATATATCGGGAAATAGCAATATTTTAAAAAATCGCAACGTTACGTGAAATATTCATATTTTTAGACGATATATCGCTGTTTTAAAAATTCCGATAATGCTTATAAGTAGCCGAACGCGCCAACTTACAATCACCAAGATGTCACTATTTAATTGTAATCGGGATCAATTAAAACAATATTTTCAGACGCAATCCAAATTTTCTGTGATGATGACTAGTAATCTGCCGGTATATCGTCAAAAAATAAACGATTGTCATTAGTGAATATCCACTTTTTTTTAACTATAGCGAATTAAATAGAAAACCAAAAATACCTAGATTAACCAAATTATGTGTAAATGCGTAGCTAATGAAACAAAATTTAAAATTTTTATCCTGATTCGAACATAAATTGTTTTGTTAAGAACGTGGGCGTAATTTGTTTTGCACCTAGTGTAAATTGTTCCGCTATATTTTGATACTTCTGCGATGTGAATGTGCATCTAGAAGTTAATATGAAAAAAATAATATGAAAATCCACCACTAATCAGTTCCTAACTTTAAAAAATAGAGAATTCTGAGGAAATTTATGCCGACCCCATTACACCTAAACTTTTAAAAAATAAATTAAAATTCAGAGAAAGAAAGTCAAGAAATTAATTTGATGTTTTTGCGAGTTCGTGAAAATAAAGTCCTTTTTTTGTGCAAAACACAATAAGCATATTTTCAAAGAAGGGTGGTTTTTAAATTATGAATTTAGTATGAATGAAGGGATTAGTTTTGAAATGAAAAATATCGTGAAGTGTTTGATTGTAAGCTAAAGTATTTTGTGAAGTGCTCGTTTTCACGATAAAATATTTTGTGTCTGATAATAACCGTAATCCCTAGTATTTTTTTTTTTTTTTTGTCATATGTGGTACATTTTTCTTGTTTACAATTCTGCGTTCCCCCTCCCCTTTCAATCTACAATAACTTCTGGTCTAATTAACATTGACAATTCCGCTAACAAAACTCCTTATAATGATTTCGATTGCATTGAAAGTCCGTAAAAATTAAATAAATAAAATTCAAATTCCCCGAAATAACTCCCATCTTGTCATGCAATTGTTTTAAAATTCTGCAGCCACGCGCACTAAGGTTTTATTCCTTTATTCTTATCAGTCCGAATAATTGTCGTTTCTGAATGGTTGAAGTTTTAATAATTAGTGTCTACTGACTGGGTGATAAATTTGAACGACAATTGTTTCTCTACAATTCTTATCACAATTGTTATACTAAATGAAATGATATTACTTAAAAGTTTTCTAAATAAAAA
This sequence comes from Parasteatoda lunata, assembly GCA_949128135.1. Lineage (NCBI taxonomy): Eukaryota > Metazoa > Arthropoda > Arachnida > Araneae > Theridiidae > Parasteatoda > Parasteatoda lunata. The sequence goes on from OX421971.1 coordinate 121,018,602, forward strand.
GATATGATTAGCTCTTCTATCGAAATAACTCTGCAGATATGATTAGCTCTTTGAAAACTGGCGACCCGATTTCCCTATCCTTAAAAAACAGTCCATGACGTATTTTTAAAGTTAATATTATTCATTGTTATTATTCGAAAATGCCAAGATATTACCTTTCTGCATATAGTGTAGAAAAGCTTTTTTTCTTCTTCTTTTTAATAATTTTTACTGAATTGAAAGTTTTGTAAGTTTTTTTTTATCTCGTTAATTGCACTTATTTCACAATTTAGTTTCTTTATCCTACTTTATTCTTTTTAAATCGTGGAAAATTAATTTAGCCTTAAAACTAATGTGTAAATTTTTCTACGTTGAAGTGTTAAAATCAGGGATGTTACGAATATTCGGCCACTATTCGGCTCTTTTGCCGAATATTCGGTTGGCCGAATTCAATTATTCGGCAAAGTATTTCTTAAAGAGTATTATTCTACATAGTTTTTTTTTTTTTTCTTTTGGATATTGAATATTTTTAATAATGAGTAACTTAAAATCGTATTTTTTACTATACATTGTTCGAAATAAGTTCTAGAACTTGCAAATTTATGTTCTGAAAGACAAATGGAAAAGCGAAATTTGAAGAACTGAAACTAGATTTAATAGATTTTATACTGAACCACAAGTTTTGTACTGCTGAGATTTTTTTTTAAAGAATTATTTTCAGGCAAGCCAATTTTATCGTTTTTTTAAACCCTTTTTGTTTAATTATGATTATTTTTTAATAATGACTAAACTTATTTCTATATAAGAAATGTTTATTAATGATTTTTTAAAAAATTGTTGCTATTTCGCCGTTGAATATTCGGTATTGGGCCCAATTACTATTCGTTACATCCCTGTTTAAAATATAGTTGTCTATAGTATAATAGTACTTCGATTATGCAGACCTCTTCAGAGGTCTGTTTAGAAAAGATTTGGGTCCGTTAACGGCCCTTCCCAAAATATCTTTTCATAAAAACGGACCCTTCGCAAACTATCTTTTCATAAAAACGGACCCTTCGCAAAATATCTTTTCATAAAAACGGACCCTTCACAAAATATTTTACCTTAAAAACGGACCCTTCACAAATTTGTTTACATTCATTATTGTTTTGTTAATTGAATAAACCCTTCCCAGGGCAGAAAACAAGAAAGATGAATTTAAGTTTTGTCATCGGCAGACGATTCTTCCATTATTCGCCCGAAATGAATATTCTGCGTTCAGCAGTATAGGCTAAATACCATATATATGTATGTTGCATCTCTAATTTAGAAGCAGCAATTGCTTTTTATTTTTGAATTTTTTTTATATTTATTATTATTTGACAGTGCCGAGTATAATCTATTTACAATTTAATTACTCCTTGAAAATTGTTTTTAAATTGTATCTATTTACAATTTAAAAACTCCTTGAAAAAGTTTTTGTGCAATTACCGGACCCTATTTGCACACATTCATAAAAGGTTGGTTGAAAGAATGTGAGTAATTTTTTCACTATTTTACAAAAACCGGACCTTTCACTAAATGTCTGGACAGACCCCTGCTCTTTTATCCTAATGCCTCGGTTAACCGGAGTAGATACCAAAGTGTTCTTTATTTTATGCTGTCATGATTCAGCAAGAAGTTCAACATAATAAAAGTGAAGTCTTTAACTCAAAAAGAGGTCGACTGTGTAGAGCAGATATATAGTATTATAAATCCTTCCAGATATTTCTTTGAAAGGTAAGAGAGTTTTTTTAAAACAACGTAAATGGAGGCACCTACGTCCATTTTTTAACTTATCAATTGTTATATCTTCTTAATTTACACTAAACTGATTATGTTTTTTTTTTTTTTTAATTGTAAGGATAAAAATTTTTGTTTCTGAATTCCTAAAACTGTATTTTTTGAAATTAAATTTGATTGTGTTAATTTCTCCTTCGCAGAAACTGAACTTTTCTCCTGGCACTCTTAGTCAATTAGCATTAGCCGAAGTAATGCTGATGTTTCGTAATCAGCTGCTTTTTATATAAGCCCAGTAAAGTAGACATGTGTTATCGCCGCATCCGAACACAGGCGCCGATTTCATCATGTTTACGCCACAAATTAGTAAATAAAACGTCTTCTAAAGCTGCGGGTGTCTTGGAAGATCGGCAATCTAGCTGACGTCTCTCGCCCGCTGACAAATCTTGCGCTCCCCTTGCGCAAATAATGCGCACCTCGGTCGTCGTCTTCCCACTCTTTCCTTTCGGCCATTTGGCGTGCTTCAAAGGAGAACACTTGGCGAGAAAATTTGATTAAGCTTTTCTCTTATCGATTGGTTTCGGAAAAGTGATTGTTTTATGGAATTTCCGAGTGGTTTAGTTGAGGGCTGTTTTCCCACCAGCGTCAAATGTAATATGCGAACTAGAACATTATTTTGATGTGTTTTAATTAATTTGAGAACTTTGTTTTTCCTAAAAATTGATTTATATTACGTTATAAACCCCTGCTGCCAATCAGTTTAATTTTATGTAATAATCTTCATCTTTATACTTTTATTCCTGCACGACTATATTTACATGGTTTAAATTTTAATATAGTATATATATATATATATATATATATATATATATATATATTTTTTTTTTTTTTTTTTTTTTTTAATTTTTTTTTTCTTTTGCTTTGGCAGCACCATATCATTTTTATTTCTATTTTAAGATGGCAACGTAACAAAAATTCAGTCTTTACAGTCCTTTAATTGTGAAAAACGATTCAGAAGATAAGAAAATTTTCAATTCAAATATTTTATAACGGAATTTGAATAGATAATTTGTATTGGACTTTCGGATACCTATCCTGTTTAGAAGAAATTTGGGTCCGTTAATGGACCCTTCACAAAATATCTTTTCATAAAAACGGACCCTTCACAAAATATTTTAACTTAAAAACGGACCCTTCAAAAAATGATTTTTCTTTTAATCGGACCCTTCACAAATTTGTTTATCTTCTTTATTGTTTTGTTAATCGAATAAACCCTTTCCCAGGAGCGAAAACAAGAAAGACAGATGTAAACGAATTAAGTTTTGTCTTGGGCAGATGCTTTTTCCTTTATTCGTCCGAATATTCTGCGTTCAGCAGTATAGACTAAGTACAAACTATTTGTATGTTGCATCTCGAATTTAAAGCAGCAATTGCTGTTTATTTTTGAAAATTAAATTTTTTTATTGTAATTTTACAGTGCTGAGCATAATCTTGTATCTATTTACAATTTAAAAACTCCTTTAGAAAGTTTTTTGCAATGACCGGACCCTATTTCTCCAAATTCATAAAAGCAGTACCCTGGTTCAAAAAATGTGACTTAACGCTTATTTTATAATCACAAATTACGAGTCATTTTTTCACAATTTTACAAAAACCGGACCTTTCACAAAATGTCTGGACATAGCCCTGCAAATGAAAATAAATTATGAGATTATAACTTAGGATTACGCAACGAAGAAGTTATTTTCTAATAATTTGTTTGTATTTTAATATTTTGAAGTATTTTTTTTTTTTTTTCTGCAATTTAAACTTTATGACTTACTCTAGATTTACCTGAACTTACTTTTTCTTTGTTTTAAATTATTAATGAAGGAGAAAAAGAATTTGGGACGAAATTTTTCTTTTAAGAGAGGAACTAGAATCTGCCTAAGATCAGATGGATTCACTATGTGGAAGAGGATTTTAAAATCCTAAAAATTACTAACTGGAGAACAATCGCAAAGAAAAGAGCAGAATGGAGGAAGGTTCTAAGGAAAGCTCTGGTCCACCATAATATTCTGTACAAAATGGGAACATCAATTGCTTATCCTTGTTCAGTCGAAGAAACATAAATAAGATGTTTTAAATTCTGGACGTTGTTCAAAGTGCGTATTAAAGAAAATGGAGAGAGTATTCGATACGATTTTTTAAAACCTCTGTAATAAAAATGTTTTTTTTTTTTTTTATTTATTTATTTTTTTTTTTTTTATTTTTTTTTTTTTATACAGAATTAACTAATGGATAAAAACAATTTCGTAATGTGATGTTTCCCATTTGCTTAAATCATTTTTTTAATTTGTCTATTTTGAAAAGGAAACTGAAATGGATAAAATAAAATATTTCTAGAATGGTCAATCAAATTTCTAGGATGGGTCGAGTCAGGTCCAAGGGATTTAATTTTGAGAGTAAAATCTGAACATTATAATTTGTTCTGCGCTCTTTTTTTCATTTTAAACATGCCTATATTTTGTATGGTAGTTTGCTTTATCCTTTTTTTTTCTCCACTTATTGTAGTGTATAATTGTTGTAAAATATTATTGAGATTGATTTATAAAAAGAAATTCATTTAGCTTATGCCTTTAAATTAAGTTGAGATTCAAGGCAATTTTTTTTTCTTCTTTTTCGTGGAAAGGAGAATACGATTTTAAAATTTTTACCTACAGTATAAACTACAATGAACTCGATGAGAAACGATCCAATAAACTAATGCGTAACGCACAAGCGAAAATGGCTCCCCTGTTCCTCTCTCTATTTGACCCATCGCTAACTTTTGTTGTTACACACATTTAGGTAAGCAAGTCCTTACTTAGTAACTTTTTTTTTTTTTTTGTATTTTCTGAACCTATCAGCAGATGAACACACAAATAATAGGTGGAGAATAACTTCACTACGACATCTGGTGGCAAGTGTACTTGTCATGGCCTCATATAGGGTTAATTTGATTTAAATATGATTCGCAACATTTCATTGGCAATAAAAGGAAAATAAATGACTCATTATCTGAAAATGGTGGAAGGAAAATATCTTCCTGTTATACGATTTTTACTTGGAAATATGTAGTTGAATTCATTAATTAATCACGTTATTTAACCCATTTAACTTTTTTCAATTATTTTAATTATTACATTAGAAAGATACATTTAAATTTTTAAAATTTTTTTTTTTTTTTTGTATATTGTAGTGAATATTTAGTGTATTTCTTGTCATTTTTGTCATGAATACAAAGTCCTCTTGATTCATATAATAACAGGGGAGATCGTGTTCCGGGTTTTTCGTATCATCCCTCCTAGTTTAGAAACTAAGATTTGTGATTCTTTTCGCGGAATTCCGGGCATCTCGAGACCATTGATTCGCGGAAGTCCGCTAATCAAAACCTATAATCCGACGAAATTTTCACCTCTATCTAAAATTTCAATTTTAAAACCTTTGCCGAATCGCATTAACGAGACGTTTTAATACACGTGACTCTTCTGCAATTTTGATTCCTCCTCCCCCCCTGTTTAATCGGATTTACATCGATTTTCGTATTTACCTGATTTAAAAGTTACTCATTTAGAATCGTATTCACGCGACTTCAAATCGTTCGTCGCGAATCGTATTCACGATTTTAAAAATCCAATATCGCGATTCGTATTAACGCGAATTTAAAATCCAATGTCGCTATTCGTATTCACGGGATCTAAAAATAATGCATCACGAGTCTTTATTTACCCGATTTAAAAATCCAATATTACAAAAGCTATGAAGAGAGTTTCTTTTTTATTATTGTTAAAATTTTAAAATTCAAAGCTACTGCAGTGAAAGTTCTCAAATTACTCATATCAAGGAAGTATAAATATTTAGTTTGCATCTCGTAAACTTATTTCGGACCGCACACGATGAACTGTTAAAAAAAAAAAAAGAAAAAAGAATCTATCGGATCTTCTATATTGTTTTGCTGTGTAATATGTTTTATCTTATCTATGAGTCACAATTATTTATTTAGTTATGTAATCGTAGAAGTCTTTTATTGATTGAGTTTAATTTATGAAGATGTATCGTGTATGATCTAGTTATAGTTAACGATGTGTGAATGATGCCAATTAATGATGTTAGCTATCAAAGTCCAACACCAGCCTTTTTTTTTTTCTATTTGTTTATGTTTATCAGTAGCTATTCCAACAAACAGTTCTTTTAGTTTCTTAAGCACGCAGGTTTGAAATAATTTTTCTAAGCTGCCGTTAACTTATTTAGTATCAATCAGTTCGTTCTTTTTTATTATTATTAATTTCCCATGTATTTAAATACATATGTTTTGCCTACATAGCCATTATTATGGTTTTAGCGAGGTTTTTTGGTTAAATCTTTTTTCGAGTTTATTATTATTTACGAATTTTAGATAAATATTCTATATGATATGCAGGGCTGATTGTGCCCCGGAAAAAATCCGGATCTCCAAATTTTTCGCTAACAGTGATCCGGAAGTTTCCGGAGATCGAAGGTCCAGACGTTTCAAAATATCTTTGATCACAGAAGTTTCGGGAAATCAAATTTTCAAAGGTTGAACCTAAAAACACAGTTTATTTTATGTGTTTTTAAGGGAGAGTCAGATACTTTATAAGCTTATATTCAAGATTATTTATGAGCTGATTTTTTTATCAGTAAATAGTTATTATAATCATAGACTCAAGAAAAAAGGACATATTTGTAAAATTTAATTACTTCTGCAGGTCATGATAGGTATCTGTAAAATTTTAAATATATTTTAAGCAAACCAAGAAATATTGAGAAAAAGAAAAAAAACCTTGTTAAAATTTTTTTCTAATTTTTCAATTTAAAACAATTTTTTTTTTCTTAACATAAGAAATTTTCCGGAATTTTGACTTGGGCTCACAATCACCCCTGGATATGTGAAATAATTGTAAAACAGAATGATTTAACTTCCTTTAGTATCATACGGCTGCAAAATAATTAATAATTACTTCCTCTTTTCATCATAATCTAAATAAGGTGAATTATATAGTTACTATGTCCCAAAAAGTCGACGTTCACATGATTTTTGTCATATGCTTTGAGAACAAGTGTCACCGAAATATTCTTCTGAAAAATTTATGCTCTATAAAGTTTTCAAACTTAGTAAGATTTCTTTTGAAATCTCACGGTGTCTTATGCGGCCGCTAAGTGCAGACTTAAATAAAAAGAAAAACTTTCTACGAGCACGAAATCTTAATTAAAAAACTTTCTGCAAGCATTGATTAACTCTTGTAACTAGTTTCAACCCATTCGTTGCCTTCCATTTTGGCAATATTTGTTTAAAAATCTCAGATTTTTTTAAAAATGTTTCATTTTTATAGAACTCTTTTTAAATAATTAAAGAACTCTTTTTAAAAATTCCTGAAATTTGAACAAGAAAAAAGTGTAGGAATGTTATCAATGTTTTAGTAAGAAATATTGATTCGAGATTTTATTTAGGTATTTTAATTATGTGAATTTGAATCTCAATACATGATTTTTAAATCACGCGAATACGAATCTCGATGTTTGATTTTAAAATCGCTTGAATACGGATCTCGATCATTAACCACGTGAATACGAATCTCGATCTTAGATTTTAAAATCGCGTGAATACGAATCTCGATCTTAGATTTTAAAGTCGCGTGAATACGAATCTCGATCTTAGATTTTAAAATCGCGTGAATACGAATCTCGATCTTAGATTTTAAAATCGCGTGAATACGAATCTCGATCTTAGATTTTAAAGTCGCGTGAATACGAATCTCGAACTTAGATTTTAAAATCGCGTGAATACGAATCTCGATCTTAGATTTTAAAATCGCGTGAATACGAATCTCGATCTTAGATTTTAAAATCGCGTGAATACGAATCTCGATCTTAGATTTTAAAATCGCGTGAATACGAATCTCGATCTTAGATTTTAAAATCGCGTGAATACGAATCTCGATCTTAGATTTTAAAATCGCGTGAATACGAATCTCGATGTATAATTTTTAAGTCACTTGAACATGAATCAAAATAATGGCTTTTAAATCGCGTGAAAATGAAACGCGATATTTGATATGAAATTTTTAACGATGCGCGATCTTAAATCGCGTAAACAGGAATCGTGATGTGTGATTTTGAATTGTGTGAATACAATTTTAAATCGTGTCGGTATTAGTAGGATGAAGCGTAAAAATGAATTATTTTTCTGGGGGATTCGAAAAATACAAAACTTTCCTTGACAAGGCGTTTTTTTTAGTAATTGTTAAAAAAATTTCCGCGATCGACTTTCACGCGTTCGTGTATATTATGCGGGATGTTTTCAAAATAATTACTGCGTAATTCTATGTAATCCTATCATATCGAAATTTTGTGTTTGCATTTTCATATTTTGAAAGCCTTTTTTCAGCATTTAAAACTTAATAAAAGTCGAAAATTCCTGGAAGTTAGCACGAAAACTTGGTTCGGCATGACATATAGTTATGCAAAAACTCTTATAATACGGGTGGGTGTCCACTTTGAGTAGTCTGCGTAGGGACCGAGGGTATGCGGTATTGGTTATCGTTAAACTGTTCTACCGTAAGGTGATCGGCTTCGCGTGCAGGTCGTCGGGCTACCGAAGCAGGGGTGCCATCCCCCCTCTGCAGAGGATTAAAATTTTGATGACATGTCTTCGGATTATCCTCAGGGATGTTTCCCAGACTGTCGCCAATAGCCCATTGTGCAGCTCTAGTACGACGTAAATGAACTACAACAAAACTTAATCAATGTTACTCTGTGTTTAAAGTAACTCAATTTTCTACATTATAATATATTTTATACTTAAATATGCTTTTGTATTAGCTTGTTTTGTGGGAAGATTATAGGATATATTGTTACCCATTTTGAATCAATCGACTGCATACCGTTGATATACTTATGAAGTTCAGTTTAAAAATAAATTCTGAAAAATAATGTTTGAATTTCATTTTTAATAAATTAAATATTTTTAGAAAATTTTATGGGTCCAGAAAATATTAGATAAAGCTTTCACCTTCATCCTGAGATTTTAAATGTATTTTTTTTTTTTTTTTTCCCTTTCCAAAGTACCCATGTACTTGCTTGTATTGTGGGAAGATTAGAGGATATATTGAAAAGACTGTCTGGTTAATGTCGGAAAATGATTGATTGGTGGCGTCTGAATTTCTCTCTTCCTTTCCCTTATTCTCAACCCCTCCCTCTTATTTTATGTCTTAATATTGATATTTTTTTCCTCCTGGTCGAGCTACTGTTATTTTGTTACTTGTTTACCTACTAAATTTGTTATTTTCAGATTTTAGTAAAAGACTAATAGGCTGGAATATGAATGTTGTTTATTAGAATTTTTATATTTTTGTTGTGAAACTAAATTGAATCCATTTTTATTCATTTTGTTTTATATGTGATTTTTATGTTTAATGAAGTAAGAATAATATTCATTAAATCTCTAAAACTGCTCGCATTGTTACACTCATTCTTGATTGTGGAATACTTAAATTCACAAAATGTTTTCGTATAACTACAATCGCGTTTGCATATTAACATACTATATCTTCCTAATTTATCAAAAAGTGTGAAAGCTAAAAAATTATTACGTTTAATATCTTTATTAAAAATAAAGTTTCTTTTACAGTGGAATAAAACACCCCAAAAGAAATAGGTTTCTTTGAACCCAAATGGAAGGAACTCTTTTTCAAAAAGAAATATCAATTGTTAGAGAATCGAAATCTATTTTAAATAATAGTTTTAATTTCCAAGCTATTTAATACGAAGATTAAAGGGGAAGAATGGTTTATGTCCATTTTCCAGAAAAATGTCGACTTGATCGCGATTAGTTGCAAATTGGTAAAATAAAAAGATTTAATTATATAAATATAAGTTTTTATTTTATTTTATAACTGAAGTTGACTACCCGACACAATTTTGGGTTTACGACTACTATTGTTCAACTCCGTTGCCTTGTAATTTCGAACCCAATCCAGAAGACAATTGTTCAAGTATTGAGAGAAATTTGCCTTCGTGGAGGACTTTTTGATGGAACTAACCAAGCGTTTGCGTTACAAGAAGAGGAAAACCTCCCACAGTTAGCCTGATCGAAAGGGAACTCTAATCCATGATTCGTCTTTGATCAGCCATCTTTGGGATTTGGACCCAGTTCACTTCATTTAAAGGCGAACGCCCTTTGTTCCAATTAATAATCAATTTGGTTAATCTAAAATGTAGAAAATCGCTTCTCTCCAAGAGTTATTACACCTTAAAGATGTGCCGCTCTGAATATTCATTTTTTCTTTGAATCTTTTTTCGTGGACATAAAACCGTTTTTCCCTCTAAATCTTTATATATCATTTTTAATATGCGAAAACAAAAAGAGCAACAATTTAAATAAAAATTAATTTAATGAATTTTTTAAGAAATTAAAACAGCTGTTATTTTACAATATTTAATGCAAATGACTATGGTAAAATCTTATTTCTAACTACATAAATAATTGTTAAAATAACAACATAATCAAATTATAATAATGCTACTAAATTAAATCACATACAAAGCATATGCTGTCATATAAACATATTGGATTCACAATTACAAATTGAGTACTAATTTTTGTTAAGAAATATTGTTAAGTATTTCTTAACAAAAATTTTAGTTGTTTAGTTAGTTTTTTTCCTTTAAAAAAATAGATGTAAAAATGGTACTTTATAAAATTTAATTTGTTTTCATTTAAGCTATTCGTATAATACTAAATATTTGTATGGGTCGTTTTTAGTTTCTTTCATTATCTGAAAGATAAATATTTCTTCCGGACGAAATGCCAAACCTGTCTTCTCAAACCATCATAAAGGCTAGGAAGTCATTACCTTTATTAAAAAAATACTTAAAAATTCTTTGTTCTTCTCAATGAATGTCCTCAAACCACGCGTGCTCAAAACTTTTGGAAACTGCATGTACTAAAATTTAAGAAAGAAAGAAGAAAAAAAAAACGGAACGTGGAGCTTCTTTTTAAAAATGTTCTTATCTGATGACAGGGGCTATTATTATTCGACGCAAGTAAAGTGTCATTTTATGAAATAAAATATTCCACAACAAGCACATTACGTCTGAGCAATTTCTTGCGTCACCTGAAGGTACAAGTTCTTTCATTCTCACTGTATCCGTGGTCGTAAAAACCAGAGATAGGCTTTTATGTCTCCCCTCCCCTTGTCTACCTTAAGGTAAATTCCTCACAGGGATAAAGGAGGGGATACCCCCCCCCTTCTAATGTCACCTTTTAGTTATAATGTGCGGTGGGCTGTATAAATATTGGCCGATAACAGCACTTTATGGCTGTTCCGTGAAAAGAACTTCACAGAAGTACCTTTTTGGAAATTATTACTATTTTTTTTCCTTCTAATTTCCACCCCACTTTCTGAACTATAAAAACTTCCGACTACCGACGAACACCTAAGGAAAAAAAATGTTCAAAAAAAGTTTAATTTTAAACATTTAATCTGTCATTGTCTCTGGTACGGTTTTTGTTATTATTTTATTCAATGTTTATATTGAGGACTCCAGAGATCTATATTCGATAAATATGGATTCAATAACTGACCCTTTATTTTTACCATTAGTTTTCACAAAATAAATATAAATTATTCCCTGTATTTGTGATTTTTCACATAATCAGGAGCCTCTTTTTGCAGATTCACGTTATTATGAGATAATTTTTCACCAACCCAAAAGTTTCACAAAAATCTATCATATTATAATATCTATATATGTTACTGGGAATGACCGAAATGTGATTGGTCCACCGGTGAATGTTGACAATCATGTAGTCAATTTGATAAATGTCCGAAATATATACTAGGTCTAGTTAAGTGCCACTGCTCGGTATACATTTACCCGGTATGCCCTACATCAATGTTTAAAGTTAAGTGCCACTGCGTAGTATGCATTTATTTAACCAGTACTCCGAACAATGTTTCTCCTTACCCCGGACCCATCACAAAATATTTTTTCATAAAAACGGACCCTTCACAAAATATTTTAACTTAAAAACACAACTTTGCTTCACAAAATAATTAATCATTTAATCGGACCCTTCACAAATTTGGTCATCTTCATTATTGTTTTGTTAACTGAATAAACCCATCCCAGGAAGGTGGGGGGGGGGCAAAAGACAGATTTAAACGAACTAAATTGTGTCTTTGGGGCAGACGCTTCTTCCATTATTCGTCCGAAATGAATATTCTGCGTTCAGCAGTATAGGCTAAATACCAAATATTTGTATGGTGCATCGCTAATTTAAAAGCTGCAATTGCTGTTTATTTTTTAAAATTTACTTTTTTTAATTATAATTTTACAGTGTTGAGCATAATCTTGTATGTCTTTACAATTTAAAAACTCTTTGAAAAAGTTTTTTTGCAATAACGTACCCTATTAGCACAAATTCACAATAGCGGACCTTGGTTGAAAGAATGTGACTTACCGTTTATTTTATATTCAGAAATTACGAGTCATTTTTTCACAATTTTGCAAAAACGGACCTCTCACAAAATGTCTGGACAGATCCCTGTAATCTATCCTCAACAAATATTGAATAAATATTATAATATCAACGATTAAATTATTATGAAATCGGATATATCAAATATTTCGGACATTCACCGGTGAAAATCGAAATTCTCTTGATTTCTGTCATTCAGGGTAACATCTACATATAACAAAGACAGTGTCTATCTTTGTTACTTTGTGTTGAACTTTGCAATGATGAAAATTATTAACAGATTTCTATGACAATAAAACTATTCATGCATTTTTAAGATCTCTATAACTTGTATTTTGTAAATAAATGTAGTTCAAAGTTTTCAAAATGTCTCTTACTAAAAATAAAATAATTAAGCGCACTATCACTATAAACAGAATATCACAATAAACAGAAAGTAATACCCACCTTAATTGCCCGTTCATGTTTTTCAATAAAACATTTTCGTGCAATTAATCAAATTTATGTTTTTTCTTCCCTCCCTGCCCATTCCTAATTTCTCAGTTTTTTAAAAAACTTTTTCTGTTCGCTATTTGCATATTCGTACTGGGGTTTTTATCCAATTTCGTTGTAACAAACTTTTTTAACTGCTTGTAAACACGGAAGAAAGCAATTTCTTTTAAACAATAAATTTTCTGAAATGGCTGGGAATCACGGAAAATGTGTGAATATTGGGTGGGGAAGGACTTTAAAAACTCGCCATTTAAAGGAATAATTTTTTAGGTTTAAGCCCTTTTAACTTATTTCTCAAAGCTATTAATGAAATATTTTGAACGTTTTTGTTCTTTGTTCATGAGTTTTTACAATCATTTTCGTTTTTGTGCAAAGCGTGAATAGAAGATATATTTCAAATGAAATAGTTCGTTGTTTCTATAAATAGTTTATTGTTTTGGTTGGTGCGATGCATTCTGTGATTTATTTATTGAAGTTTTTTTTTTTTGTTGTTGTTTAAAATTTATTTTGAATGGATAAATGAAAAAGTGTAACATTTAATCAGTTAAAAGCTTATTTCGTTTTACAAAATAAATCTTAATTAAAATATTTTCAGATTTACCCAGAAAGAAAAAAAAAAAAAAAAAAAAAAAAAAAAAAAAAACATTTTTATAGCAAAACGCTATCTTTTAGTACATATTTCATTGAGTTAACAACTAAGTCCTCGTGATTTTTTTTTTATAATCAAATTTATTAAATAGTTACTACGTTGAGTACGCCTATGTGATCAAAATTTCTATTTTTAAACTTGGCATCCCAATTGCGAGCGAATTTTTCAATTATGGCACCTTCTCCATACTCAGCACAAATGTCACGAGCAGCTTTTGTGATCTTAAAAACTTAATTGAAAGAAAAAGGAAGGAGGTGTCAGAAATAAACATTAATTTACTGAAATAAATAAACAACATGTAGTTTATCTAAAGTAAGAACTCCTCCAGCCATTCGTCGGGACCTGTGGTGGTGACTATGGTAACGAGGTATAACTATTTCAAGTAGGGGAGTAGGGTCACTGTTCAGGACAGGTTTTTGCTCAGGTCAGGTAGAGAAAGGAAATATTTTTCTTCGGTCTATTGTGTTAGCCCTAGAGTGATGAGAAGCTACCCTCCCTGAAATGCGCAATTCTTGTTTCGATTACAGCAGACCACCTCAGACTTCGTGACGGGGAGAGTTCTTACCGTAGACAAACTTATGGATTCCTGTCGAAGTAGACATTCTCTTTTGAATTATCTAAAACAGTGTTTCTATGCCCAATTTACCCGAGTGATCGATTAAATATTTCAGTGTTTTATTGCAGAATGGTAAGGTTAATATTTTGGACTAGTGACATAATTTTTGTACGTACAAAATTATTTCAATCGTATAATTTTTTCTGATCATTCGCAGACTTTCTACAATGAAAAATACTTTGAGCCTAAACCAATTTAAATATAAATAAGAGTTTATAGTGATTCACATACAAATATTATACCTCGGACCAGTGGTAGTGAAACAATGATCTAAAACAGTATGAAAAAAGAAAAAAAAAACGAAATTTTTATTTTTAAAATGCAACAAAACGGCAAAGGGTATTTACAGCGCCACCAATCGAAAATATCTTTTACTAAAACAGGAAACTGGGGAGTAAAAAAAACTAGTGCCCTTTCACTTGTGTTAACTGCAAAAATTATTATTGTTATTTTATATTGACTGATGTCGATAGACTAATAAGTTAGAATTTTACTTCTTTCTTTTTTATTTATTTTAATTTAAACACATCATTCAGTGTGTGAGAAATTAGAAAATCACTACTCAATTTTAAATTCGACAAAGTCTTAATGCGTGATCTGAAAAATTTCCAACCTATATTTTGGTAATTTTTATTTACGGTTTAATTTGATATAACACCTGCGTTCTCTTTTTTATCTCTCTTGAACATGTGTCCCGCATTATTAAGTATGTGAAGCTCCATTCCTTTATTTAAGAGAAAAAGCAACACACTCACACAAAAAAAAAAGGCGGGGTTTCGCAAAATTAAATATTTCCCTTCACTTTTAATTAGTTTTTTCGCTTCTAGTTGCAAGATTTTCGGTTAAATTAAAAGTTTTATGAGTAACTCTTTAATAAACTGGACTTAATTTTGTTTAGAGAAGATTACATTCTTTTTTTTCTCCAGCCGTCACGTTCATTGGTTTGTCAGGAATTCGAAGAATGTTTCAATTGACTTCCGCATAGTATTAAGAAGAAAAAAAAAAAAAATAGTTATGGTTCAATTATTCGAGGAAATTCTGATTATTCCAGGATTCTAATGATCGTGTGTGGTTTAAATTCCAATTGGTAATCACCTGTTCTATTAGATGAACCTAATGGATCAATATATAATAAATGTATTTTGCATAAATAATTTCGCCCGAAGATTAAAAACAAATATAAAAAATTGAGCCTGGATTGCTAATGTGAACAATTGAGTTTGTAGATTACAATTCAACATAAAATTTGCACATATGTAAGATTGAGCCTATATAGATTACAAACAAATAGCCATATTCAAATAACCATTGCAAACAAAAAGCCGATGAAGATTGTTGAATAATGATTGTTGAACCTTGAAGCTAAAACTGCTTTTTCATAACTATGTCTACTATTATTGTAACAATACCAGGATATTGGGTCTGGTCAGGATGGTACACTGTAAAAAATTCTGGATCTTACGGGGAAAAGTACGGGCACTTGGAATTGAAGTAGTTTTCACCCTAAAATTTTAAGGCACCAAAAATTTGATGTGCCGTAATTTTTTTTCTGTAATATTTACTGTAAAATCACTGTAATTAAATAAATATTATTGTAAAAATTAAGGTATAAAAGTTAACGGTAAAAATGAATTTTACGAACACAGCTCAGTGTGACAGTACTTTTTGTCGTAATTTGATTTGGAATTTTTTACAGTGTTCTTCTAAGAACTCAATTACTGATTTCGTTTGCATCTGTCTTTCTTCCCCCTTCCTGGGAAAGGTTTATTCGATTAACAAAACAATAATGAAGATAAACAAATTTGTGAAGGGTCTGTTTTTATGAAAAGATATTTTGTGAAGGGTCTGTAATATAGCAATTCCAGGAAATAAGCAAGCATTCTCAACTATTTAAACTTGCGATACAAAAAATATTAACTCATCTCCCCTAGCTTTAATCCCTTTATCTTGACGTATTTCTGCACCTGCAGAAAAATGGATATTTTATTTGCTTACGACAAATACTACTTTCCCACGATTCTGTCTAAATCGTTGCATCTACTAATTGGTCTCCAAAAAAGCATAATTTCTAGAAGGCACCTTGTTAGGAAAAAGAAAGTCACGTGACAGTCCCCCCCCCTTAAAATATTAGGCACCAGCTACGATTTCTTAGGCGCCGTGGGCATCTAAGATTTGTAGATTTCTAAGTATTATAGTTTAATATATTTAGAGTGTATATTGAAGATCGTACCATTTATTTGCTTCCGCATATCTCTGCCCAAAATCATGGAGAGAACACGAAATAAAAAAGTTATGACGCGTGCTGTTTTTAAGCATAATTCTCCATCGCGATAAAAAAAAAAATTAAAGTATAATCAGCAGATTTAAACCAGGGGTCTGTCCAGACATTTTGTGAGAAGTCCGGTTTTTGTAAAATTGTGAAAAATTAACTCGAAATGTGTGAATATAAAATAAACGTTAAGTCACATTCTTTCTACCAGGGTCCTGATTTTATGAATTTGTCCAAATAGGGTCCTGTAATTGCAAAAAACTTTTTTTTAAGGAGTTTTTATATTGTAAATAGATACAAAATTATGCACAACACTGTAAAATTATAATAAAAAAAAATTTATTTTCAAAAATAAGCAGCAATTGCTTCTAAATTAGAGATGCAACCTACAAATATTTCGTATTTAGCCTATACTGCTAAACACAGAATATTCATTTATCCATCTTTCCTTCTTTTTTTTTTTTCCCCCTGGGAAAGGGTTTATTCGATTAACAAAACAATAATGAAGATAAACAAATTTGTGAAGGGTCCGATAAAAGAAAAATCATTTTGTGAAGGGTCTATTTTTAAGTTAAAATAGTTTGTGAGGGGTCCGTTTTCATGAAAAGATATTTTGTGAAGAACGGACCCAGATTTCTTCTAAACAGACCCCTGTTTAAACAGACAAAATTAAAGTTTAAAAATAAAAAAATATTCTATATTTGGAAAAATATAAACAGGAAAGATAAGTACTAATGTAAGAAACAGAAAAACAAATTTAAAACAATTATGGTTATGTAAGATCAGACAGTCACGGAAAAATATTAAGTCATTGAAGAATATAAATGGGATATTTATATTATTTAAGTATATAGGGACCAACTATTTGCAAAATAGGAATCGGAAAGTTTAAATGACTTGGATCTTAAAGATGTGTTGCTTCGTAAGTCTGGAGGAATCACGGTACCTATGAAAATAACAACCATGACAAGACATTCGATAAGTAGAGGTTTTTAACAATTCTGGCTATAAAATTGACAACTATTTTAAACGATTGAATATTAAACAAAATTGAATGTCCGAGGGTAAAATAAATAATGAACGAATTTGAATCAGCATAAAATTTTAACAATTCAGCCACAAGGATTTCTACGATTTTGAAGGATTCTGTGCAGCTAAATTTAAACAAATCAGTCACTAAGATTTCTACATTCTTGAAATTTTCAGCAGCTAATTTAAACAATTCAGCCACAAATATTTCAAACGGGTTTGAATGATTCAACGTCTACTTTAAAAGATCCAACTGCAAATATTTCAACAAAATTGAATGATTTGGCAAGTCATTAAATGATATTAGTTCATCGATGACAATTACCGCAAATTTGTACTATAATATTGTCTTATAAATGTTTCGACGCAAACTTTTTTTTTTGTTGTTACCTTTAAAAAAAAACATAAACCGCGACCTGCGGAATGAAATTTAGTGTTCTTATTTTGCCTTCGTATTTGTCAAACTATATTTTTCCTCAAGGTTAGTAGACTTTGTAAGAATGTGGAGAAAGAAAAAAAAAATCTTTCCCTCAGAAACAAGATTTAATGTCATCCAAAATACACGTACGTGGAAAGTGGGAGGGGCTAAAAAATTATCTTGTTTGTTTAGTAGAAGGAATTTCTTATGAATGATAAGGCCCATTCATATTTAGGCCATGTTGTTCTCATGGGGTAGGATGTATGAATTTTGCTCTACGACTGTTAACAGGGGTCGTAAATTGTTTCAGATGGGTGTTGCGCAACTCGGCGTCCATCACACGCGTGACGGCAGTGTCATTGTTGTTCAAATTAGGGGGAGGGGGATAGGAATGACGTTGTCTTTTTTCGCTGAAACATTTCAGTGGCTAGGGGTATATCTGGGTTCCAGACTTCATTGAAGTTTTTCTTATGAATGTTCTTATCTTCTAGAACCGGTGAGAAGCAAACGCTGTAAATTCTTTCATTCTGAAATGTGCATCCGGTTCCTCTTGATTCCAAATCCTTAAATATTGCAACCTTTGAACCGGAGATTCACTTTTCATCAGAATTTTCAGTTTCAAAATATCCTTGTTTGCGGGAAAAAAATTATTTTGTCACCTCATCAGACTCTGTAAATGGTAGATTCACCCCTATCTAAGCTCACACCTTCGTAGTAACGCAATTTCGTTCCCGAATCAGACGATTTAAAAATATCGAGGGAAGCTAGAATTCAGAGATTGATAATAGAACCTGACGATACACACTACTAGCAAAACTATAACTGTACAATTTCTCCTTGACTGGATGCCTTATGATTGTTCTGACTTGGCAAAAACTGTTATCGTGGGAATCCCTTGAATCCATATTTAGTTATACTAATGGAAAAACAACAACTTTAAGGACCAGGATGGTAAATCCCTTTGTGTTATGTAAGAAAAAATTTTTTTGTCACTGTGCAAATATAAGAGTTGTGGCCATGCTTTGCCTATTTTCGAGTGTGGCTAATGAGCAGAATATAGTTTTTGTACATAGGTTTTTATTTATTTATTTTTATCTTTTTTTTAAACTACATTTTACACCATGCAAAAAGACTTATCTTAGGGTACGTATCCTAAATTCCGTTAAGAGGGAAAAGAAGAAATCGCGCACTCAATCCTGGCAGAGTGGAAAAACGTTTTCTTTGATATTTGGTGCAATACTTATTGCAATAAATTAACTTGCGAAAGATTTTAAGGTAAGAAAAAAACTAGAAGTCGATATGTTAATTGAAAATACCACCCCCACTGACTAAGGACATCATTAACAGATTGGAAGCTGTAAGCACAGAATTAGCGGAGTGAACCAAGTATAAACCTTGTTTCTTTATATTTATTTCTTTATATTTATATTAATTTCAACTGAAAGCTCGAAAAGAAAATATTTTCCTTTTTAATGGATCCTAGTAGACCAATCTACCTCTTCCAAAGAAAATGATGGAGTTTTCCAAAACATTTGCAGTAAATGAGCAGTTCTTATCGCGTTAAGAGCAAACACTATCCCGTTTTATATTTTGTATTGAAAAAATTAACTTTATACTAAAAGAGAATAAAAGCAACTATATTATAGTTAATTTTTTTCCTTATGTCATGTCGTAAAAACATTAATATTTCAAACATTCACGTGAATAATATCATATTTGTCTTGCTGTTTAAAAATGAATCTTAACATTAATAAAAATAAAAGCCATCTTAGATGTGGGCAAATTTATCTTGCTTAGATAAATAATGTGTTTCTATTTCATTTGTGAATTATACTTAAGTATGATAATATAATAGAATAAAATTCAAACAAAGGCTAACATTAATTATATCATAATTGTAAAATTAGTTTGGTTTACAAATACATATTTTCCTCAAACATATTACTTATAAATAAATTATGTTTTAACTATCATAGATATTGACTGTCATGCAATATTGACTGTCATGTTATTTGACAATGCAACATCAAAATATTGATTGTCTTTGTGTAAATATTTTAGTTATGCCGAAAATAACTTTTTTGCAGGAGCCTAGTATTTAATTCATGAGAACAAATTGAAGAATAGATCTTCTTAATTAAAAAAAAAAAAAAAAACTGTCTTTACGTAATAGTCATTTTTTTCGTATAATCATATGTAATCTGAATTACGTTGATTACATAAGTTCATAATCAAAATACGATTGTAAAAAGTGATCCTCATTGTAATCAGATTTTTTTCACCTTGTGGAAAGTAACGAATATTGGTTATAAATATTATGAGGTTAAAATCGATAATTTGTGTGTATAATAAAAGTTATATTATTTATCAGTATAATAAATCATCACTTCAGGTGTAGTGTAAAACACTATCTGAGAAACAAAAGTATATTTTAAGTTATTTTTATAAATTTATTATACTAATTATCTTTATAAATTAAAAGTTAACGTATTTATAATTTATTAATTGATACCGATTTCGTAATAGTAACAATGATTTTCTGTTCTCTTTTCAAATAGTTAAGTCAAGATTTGTGATGGGTAATAATTTAAATAATTGTTCTAATATTCATTAGTGATAATGATAAAATGTTGCTCTGGGTTTTTCGTTTTGTAAAATAATTGCTGTGTTAAACGAGAAATAAAATAAGTGTAACAATTTAATAATGGTAAAATAAGTGTAATATATTTGCAGGGGTCTGTCCAGACATTTTGTGAAAGGTCCATTTTTGTAAAATTGTGAAAAAATTACATGTAATTTGTGAATATAAAATAAACGTTTAGACGCATTCTTTCAACCAAGGTCCGCTTTTGTGAATTTGTACAAATAGGGTCCGTTATTGCAAAAAAAACTTTTTCAAGGAGTTTTTAAATTGTAAAGAGATACAAGATTATGCTCAACATTGTAAAATTATAATTAAAAAGATTAAATTTTAAAAATTAAACAGCAATTCCTGCTACTAAATTAGAGATGCAACGTACAAATATTTGGTATTTTCCCTATACTGCTGAACGCAGAATATTCAGTTCGGACGAATAAAGGAAGAAGCTTCTGCAGAAGACAAAACTTAGTTCGTTTAAATCTGTCTTTCGTCCCCCCCCCCTTCCTGGGAAGGGTTTATTCGGTTAACAAAACAATAATGAAAATAAACAAATTTGTGAAGGGTCCGATTAAAAGATAAATTATTTTGTGAAGGGTCCGTTTTTAAGTTAAAATATTTTGTGAAGGGTCCGTTAACGGACCCAAATTTCTTCTAAACAGACCCCTGATTTGTAAATACTTAAAACTATTCATTATATAAAGTTTTCCTCTAGTTTATTCGAGAATCAATTATGTTTATTTAATCATATGACTTTCTTTGTGTTTCCAATTAGACTTTTCTACGCATGAGCAGTTATACTAAAAATATATTTAAAACAGTTGGGGGAAATTATAAATGCTCGTGTGTAGAAATTTCTCTCTCTCTCTTTAAGCATTAATTTGCTTTCAAATTGCAACAACAATTATGTTCGACATATTTATTTCCATACCAATAAAGTTTAAAAAAGAAAAAAAAAAACTTTTTTTAAAATATCATTTTAAAGAATGATAGTTCATGCATCGGCGGTTGGACGAGAACCGGTATTATTTATATGGTATGGCCATAAAATTAATATACACGCTTAAGTTTTTTTTAAAACGTTCTAATAATTTTAATAAATTCTTGTAAATTATATTAAGAAACTATTCCATTATTTTTTTAATTTATAAAAGTCATCACAATTAAGGCTTTACCATGAACGGTGGTCATTTGCCGCCTTTTGGTTGTGCGAAGAATTTTAAAATTTGAAGAAATTAAAAAAAAAAAAGTTCTATAGGCCAATTCATAAATTTTGTCGAAAGTACAGCTAATGAAGTTAAATTTGAGGTTGTTTGTTAAGTAGTGAAGACCATGTTAGCCTTGTCACCAAACCTGTATAATATGCGTGAACTGAACAACGTTCGCACAAAATTTTTCACCATCGCGGAAAAATTTTCACTATTAACTAAAAAAATCTGCCTCGTCAAAGAAAGTTTATCTTTTTCGAATTCCCCAGGAAAAAAAGAAGAGAGAGATAAATTTTTACGCTTTTTTGCTATCGATGCAAACGCGATTTTTACTTACGCGATTTATAAGATTCCTCGTCATATTTCGTATTTTCACGATTTTATATCAATTATCACGTTTCGTATTCACGGAATTCAAAAGCCGCTACTATGATTCATGATCAGGCTTAAAAATTATTCAGCGGAATTCGTATTCACGTAATTTTAATATCAAACATTGAGATTCGTATTCACGCGATGTTAAATCAAACTCAAACATCAAGATTCGTATTCACGCAATTTTAAAATA
Organism: Parasteatoda lunata; assembly: GCA_949128135.1. Lineage (NCBI taxonomy): Eukaryota > Metazoa > Arthropoda > Arachnida > Araneae > Theridiidae > Parasteatoda > Parasteatoda lunata. The sequence goes on from OX421971.1 coordinate 121,040,748, forward strand.
AAATATCGAGATTCGTATTCATCGATTTTAAAATTAAATATAAATTAAGTACTCTCATCAATATTCTAATGAAAACGTTGATAACATTCTATGAGCCCTATGGCTCAGGGAATAGAGCGTTCGTTTTCCAGTGAGGTGAACCGGGTGCGAATCCCCGAGATGACCGGTCAATACTAATTTCTCATCCGGCTTTCACCGACCACAGTGCTGATGTAAAATATCCTCAGTTGTTGACGGATTATGGGTTAGAGTCCCCTTGCTGTCAGACTAACCACGAGAGGTTTTTGTGTTTTTCATCATTATGTAACTTAAATGCGAGTTAGTTGCCTCAAAAATCCTCCAAGAAGGCAAAATTTCTCCCAATACTTGATATAGGAATTCCCTTGTCTTCTGGATTGGGTGTAAAATTACAAGACTACTGAGTTAGTTGATTATTAGTAGTCGTAAACACGAAATTGGGTCGGGGTGTTCAACAACGGTTATAAAATAAAATAAAATAACATTCTATGGATAAATGCTTCCTTCCTACATACACTTTTTTCTTGCTCAAATTTCATGTATTTTTTTTCTATTATTTAAAAAAGTATTGTGCACATAACATTTTTATATTTCTATTTTTAGCTTTTTGGTTATTTACCAAACTCGCATCCTTGTGGAATGAATCAATATAGAATTCCATAAAAAAAATAAACGTTTTCAGAAAAATCTGTCGTTTTCAAATAAATTAGTTGACGGCAAAAGGATTGAAACTAGTAACAAGTGTTAATCAATGCGGGACATTAATTGAAATTTTGTGATATTAGAAAGTTTTATCTAAGTCTGCTTGTCATATGGCAATTGAACGAGGATTCTCCATCCGACAAAACTACCATGAATGTGTCGTACTTAATCCCTATTATAAAGAAATTAATTTTGTTAGCATCTAATGTTCACCAAAGCTACGAGAACTAAATTTGAAGCGAACCGATGAAATGAAAGAAACGGATAAACATGAAAGACTAAAATTAAAAGAACTTGTTCTAGTCTTAAATTATTTAATACAAGTTTTTAAACAACTAATCAACTCAGAACTAATGCATGTGATCACACTTTTCAAGAGTAATAGTAAACAGTGCGCATGCGTTGCTATGGCGACCGCTGCTGTTTGATAATTTTTTTTTAGAATTTTCTTTTTCACTTCTAATTTTGTTATGCATTAATTTGGTGAGTTTATTTTTGAGACATGGGACCAGAGAGATCCCATAAATACTTCTTGAGTTGTGAATAAAAGAGAATTTCATAATTTGAACGATATTTTTTTTTTTATTGTTTAATTAAGAATCAGTAATTCTAAAAGAAAAAAAAATTAGACAACAATTATTTTGTCAATAAGTAACCTAGGAAAAATAAAATAGGATTTTTTTTTTTTTTTTTTTTTTTTTTTTTTTAAATATGGAAAAAAAATTGTGATCGCCTTTTTTTAATGTTTATTTTCGTAAAAATTTTAATCACTTTAATACAAAAGATGGTTATTGGTATTAATTATCAAATTTCTGCTGATCTCGAGTAATTGAAGGTCAGTGTTCATACATTACTTTTATTAGGTGTATCTATGTAGATTGAATATGTATAGCTGCCTGCTTTTACGAAACTTGTGTGCAACTTTACTTTTAAATTGGTAGAAAAATGTATACTTCTTATTTCATTCTTGGATTTCTAAATTTAATTTAAAATAATTTTGAAAATACCGCTCCACATATATGGATTAATATATATGAAAGCGAATGATAATTATGCAATGTTATTTTATGTCCAACGCTTTATAAACGGCCTGTGACGAGCGTGTGGCTGAACTCGTATTCTTGGCCATAGATGGCGCCACTCAAATACAAGAAATGCACTTTTCCCCTTAAATTCGCTAGGTTTTATCTAGCAAGCTTGCTGGTATTCTTACTCTTCACAAATTATTTTACCTTAAAAACGGAACCTTCACAAATGAACTCATTACAAAATTCTTTTTACGAAAAATTTACTCAATAATTTCATAAAAATTTTAAAACTGCGGGAAAAAAATTTTTTTTCTTCAAAAACAAGATTTTACTTTAACGACGTGATCATGGCAAAAAGAACCCGATTTTACACGATTAGATTTTTTTTTTTTTTAAAAAAAGTGTGAGTAGAATTAGCACAAATACAGAAAAACGTCTGAACTTGATTACCACAAAAACAGGTTAATTATTTATTAGGAAAAAAAAAAAAAAACATTTTCTTTTTTTATTTATTTTAAAGATAATTCGTGTTTTCGTAACAAAAGAAAAAATCGAAACTACCTGAATATGGTAAAAAAGAACCTTATTCTACGGGAACTTCTGCTGATTTTTGATTTTAAAAAAATAAATAAAAATCTTTTTTTTTTTAATTTTTATTTTTATTTATTTTTTTTTTTTTAGAGAAGAATCGTGTTTCTTAGGTTAAAAATGTATAAAACTATAACCAAGGCCATTGGTATTCATAATTATAATAGAACCAGACAAATATGTCGAGCTTGGGGGAATGAAGGGGGGGGGGATTAAAATATCTTTTTGATCATGTTATCTGATATCCAATCTCTCCTTATTATTTTCGAATGAATGATGGAGCAACCCATGTGGGCGGTATGTGCTCTACAGCAGGTGTATCCATTCTGAATGTTCTGGAAAAGGTTAAAATGTGAAAAGTGGTCTTTTTTCTTTTTCTGAATGAAATATCCAATGAATGAAATAAGCTCGCTCATTTCCGCTTTCAGTTTTAATTCTGAAAATTTAATTATTCGAATTCAGAAATGCTGTTTATTGATGCTAGACCTGAAAATAACCACTAGCCACTCAACACATGGAGAGCTTTAAAAAAAAAGCCGTTCACCTTTTCCCATCGTGTTTTTTTTTTTTTTTTTTAAATTGTTTTATGCAAAAAGTAATTCAACGCAGAAAGACTTTGGAAAGCAGTATTTTTATTAAAATGTCTATGTCCCCATTTTGATCCATCAGAATCCATCAATTTGTGGTGGAAAGATTCACGTGGAAGAAGAATTCTTTAACAATTCACATATGTTAAAGTTATAATGTATATGTTACCGTGAATGACCGAAGAGAATGACGACTTTCACCGGTGAATGTCAACAATCACATAGTCGTTTTGGTGAATGCCCGAAATATTTGTTATATCCGATTAGATATTAATTTATTCGTAGATATTATTATGTTTATTCGATATTTAAATAACTATTGAGGTGAAACATGAGTGTTTGAAGTACCGGTTAAATGCATGCTGGGCAGTGGCACTTGACATTAAAAAAAACATTGTAGTGTAGGGCATACCGGACAGTGGCACTTAACTAAACCTATTATATATTTCGGACATTTACCAAAGCGACTATGTGATCGTCAACATTCACCGGTGGAAGTCAACAACCACCCATTTCGGTTATTCACAGTAACATAAACATTAAATTATTTTGCCTCCGTAGATATTATTAAATAGAGTTCTTTAAATTCAGTATGTTTAACTGACTAACTATGACAATAAGGTTTGATTCAAACCTTTTCTGGAAATACTAAGTTTCTTTAAGAATTAAAAAAAACGTTTCTTTATAGAAATATTCTTTTATTGTCACTTTTTTCCTGTAGGATAAGACACATAGTAAAAACCTAGAAAAATTTGATTCTCAAAGTTAAAGTTATATTTCAGAACTAAGTACATTTTTTTTTCTGTTTCTCTTTTGCTCTTTTTTTATTAACTTTTTATCAGCGTTTTTTATTATGACACAGCATTTTTTAGAGAGCGTTTCTAATGAACGTTATTCTTTTATGGTAACTTTTTTCTAAAAATGCGACCCTGTAATTGAGATTTTTATCGTTTAAATTATGCTTTTGTTTAAAAATTAAGAACGATATTTGTTACGATTTCTATCTAGACTTTTCTTTTTTGAAAACATTTTTTTTTTTTTATATATATAAACGTTTTTATGATGCCGCAGTAATTATTGTACTTTATTCTGCATTTTTTTTTTTTTAAATACGGTAACAGGAAAACTGAGATGTTTGTCTTCAAAATTATTAATATATTATTAGTTTATTAACATATAAAACTATTTATACTTATTTTATGTATTTCAACTTACTTATATATTTCAGAAATCATTAGTAATATTTCTGAATGATTTTTTTTTTTTTTTTTTTTTTTTTTTTTTTTTTTTTGCTTGAATATTCGGTATTCTGCCAAATCACTATTCGTTATATCCCTAATATAAATGCAAACGAATTATTTGACGAAAACTTTCCCCTCGCTTAATCCTAAGTTGAAAGAGCCATGAAAATTTTGTCCTGTGGTATAACATTCTTATCCAGCGGCAAGGAAGGGGATTATGCTTACTTATTTCGTCGCGTGGTCGGTGTGAGCTTAAATCAGTTTACGAATCAACCAGCGTCAGTAACCGACTTTGTATGTTTTCATTTATTATACAGGTTTAAATAATAAATAAATCGATATAACATTATTTGTTTCTTATTTTTCGTGTTATCGTAAAATGAATTGAACCTTTTAATGCTTATTCTTTATTAAAAAATTTTATTTAAACATTGTGCATGTTATTTTTTGGAAATCGTGAAAGTTATTATAATTTTTTTTGCAATGATATTGTAATCTTAATAAAAAAATTTTTCTTCTTTTTAGTGACAGCGTGAGTTATTGGAATTGAGCTGCCGGATTAAACTTGTAACTAAATAAAGATAACGAAGTTGTTTAATGGATAACATTATATACAGGTACTATATTTTTGATCATTATCGAATTATTTTTTCCCCAGCGGTCTGCAAAAATAGGACGGGTAATTGCGCTCTTAATGTTTGCAATTACTAGGGTACGTTGCTATTAATTGTAGAGCAAGGTTCAATATCTTTCATAAGGCCGGGATAGCCTGGTCGGTAGGGCGCTGGGCCCATGTCCAAGAGGTCGTGGGTTCGATCCTCGCCGACCGAAGACTCCCCGTGTAGTAAATGGTGACTGATGCACGTTAAATCTGTCGAGTTTCAAAGTCCTCCATGTTCCCAAAACAAATCAAAACCTCTGGGGGTACTGATCCAGGAGTTTCCTTGTCTTCTGGATTGGTTCAAAATTACAAGGCTACGGAGTTGAACATTAGTAGTCGTAAACCCAGGAAATTGGGTCGGCTGTTCAACGACGGTTATAAAATAAAATAAAATATCTTTCATAACTCAAAAAGTACTAGCACTAAAAAAAATTTCACAGCATACGACTGATATATTCTCAAATAAGAAGAAACTCTCTTAGAAAAGATGCATCGAAAAAGTTGAGTTTAAAAACCGAAACGGGCGAATCGCACCAAACTAGTGCAGAAGGAAAAATAAGAAATGGATAAATGTGTCTAAGGGGGCGTTATAAACTAGATAAGTAATAATGAATTGTCAACGCCATGAAATTTTTACTTGTAAAAATGTTGAATTTAAGTATTACTAAATTATTTGATTCTTAAATTAAAATAGTAAAATATTAAATTTTCTATATCTTACAAATTACAATCATAATAATAATCATGTGACTTTAAACTTATGTAACCTTTTATTGTGTTGCAATCAAAACAAATTCTTAAAGTTTAATTTACTTTAAAAAAATGCGAATGAGAGAAAAGAATATCTAATATTGAATAAAATAACAATTACTTTTTTATTGATGTTAGCCTTAATGAAGTAGTTAACATAAAATAAATCTTTTTCCGAAGAAATATTTACTACTTAGAATATAATTTCTTTCCCCTTTCTTTGTACAACAACAACATAGGAGCTGACACGACAACTACGATTACTATACGATTCTTACGGCGTGACCTTTTCGTTTACTTCGTAATGGAGGCGGAGCATGGCTGCCATGGTAACAAGACGTCATAACGTCTCCCGCCGTGACGTTTCACTGACGTAACACGATCACGTGCACAGAAGATAATACAATGTTGCAAGATGAAACCTACTGCTTTTATTGTTGTCTGTAACATTCCGTCACAGGGAAGTGCGGCGCCCTAGCAACCTAGAAAGCATAAAATTTTTACAACGCCCTCCCCCCTCGCATATTTTATTCCCCTCCATTAGTTCGATTTCGCTGGTGCACCCTTTTTTGTTTTTATTTCTGTCAACAGGTTAAAAATTTAATATTTTATTCATTTTGCACATAGAAATATATTTTTTTATCCTTCGCCTCCTCTGTTGTTTTATCGATTTGTTTTTACTACAGTCGTCATCATTTGTTAATGTAACAATTTTTAACGCGTTCGAAAAGATTTTAGCATATTAAATTAATAGATTTTGTTAACGTAATGATTATTTTTAAAGCAGCATTTAATATTTATTTTTTTATTTCAGTATTCTGTTGGTTTTTTGGCATTAGTTCTATGTTATTGTTAGCTTCGTCTTTATTAGAAATATGATCTTGTCATTTATTTAGTTGACCGATTTCATGTCATCAGTTGTTGATGAAATAAATCGTGAAAAATTTCTAAATAAATAAAAAGATATTATAAAATGGTGTCAAAAAGACGAAAAGGATGAAAAGAAAACAGAGAGAAAAACGCAGAAAATTAAGATTGCTTTGGCTATATTAATACAAGATTAGAAAGCTCTCTCATATGTGTGTGTATATATATATTGAAAACTTATAGAAGTGATTGGAAAAATAAACGAGTAGTATTTTAAATAAATATCTTATTTTGCGACTTGAATTATTAAAAAATCGCAAAGCTATTATTTGCGAATAATTGCTTATTAAATAATCAGTGAAAGGTTTTTCCACCGCTATTTTCCATTTTGCGAGGGTCGGACTTGTCTTTTGAAAAGTTTTAGTTATAAAATTGTAAATTAAAGACATCATCGACTCTTTTTTCAAAAGAATTTTGTTAACTTAAGAGACAAATTTTAATAGGAAACCTATTGAGTCCATTTTTGTGAATAAAATACTTTGAAGGGTGTGTTTATGAAGTAAAATTCTTTGTTGAAAATTCTTCGAAAAATAAAATTTTTGTATTTATGGCTCACATTTTCTATTACATTAATTTTTATAATCCGTAGGCAAACCTTAATTTATTATATTTACAAATGAACTTATTTGTATATTGATTAATTAAATTCGTTGCAATACTAAACATAATTTCTAAGTTTTTAAAATGTAAAAAATTAAAATTGCGGATTTAGTTATATAGGGGGGATTATGTTTAAGTAAAGCAAAGACATGACAAAACAATGTAATAAATATACTCAAAGAATTCTCTACAAATAGCATTTATTTAACCTGTACAATCAATAAATACAATTGTACAACAAAACGTTTTTATCCGAACGTTAACAATCAAAATATTCTTCATTTTACGAAGCGGTCTTCTCCCTCCCTATAAAAGACTTTTTCAGACGTCTTCCTTTTTAATTTTCGCCACTTTTTGACTATTTCAGATGTTTGTTTTTTCGATTTCAAACAATTTTGAAATATTTTTGACGTTGACTTTTCATCCTTTTTAGAATTGACGTTCAGACTTTTATTTTTTCGATTACCGTCGTCTTTGGAATTTTTCAGACGTTTGTCTTTTCGATTTCCAACAATTTTGAAATATTTCTGACGTTTATCTTTTCATTATTTTTAGAATTGACATTCAGTTTAACTCTGTTATCAAGAACTTAACTGATACAGAAAGAGGGAGTTAGTGCCCAAGGCCAAACTCGGGTTTTACGGGCACGTTTCTAAAAACTTTTGAAAAAAGCCTTTACAAAATATGCGGTATACATTACTATTTTTGAAATATTAATTTTCATTTATCCTTCGAATATGATTTTTAAAAAAAATAACTGCAGTTAAAAAAAAACGGACGGGAATAAAGTCTTTCTGAACATTTTCTGTACTATTATGTTCCGTCTTAAAATTTCACTAAATTAGTGAAATAGCTTACCTATTTGTGAGTTGGCTGTGGTCTCTTTATCGTGTCTTTCTTGTATCCTTTTATTCGTTTTATTTCTTTATTTATACATATACTCTTTTAGGAATGAGACTAAATAGCCGTTAAATGTTATGTCAGCACATTTTTGGCAATTTTGGAAGGAAAGTAGCATCACAGCACTCTAGTTTTAGCTTTAACTTCGACTGAAGTAGTGTTGTTTTATGATTTAATTCTACTGAAAACATGCAACTTTGCATTAAACTAAGTTTTACGTTTTAATAACTTTTATAGAATATTCTGAAGGAAAATTTTTTTTTCTCCGAATTGAACTTTTTTTTACACATTTCACCATGTACCTATAATCTTTATATATATCTTATCTAAATATTATTATAATTTTTTTTAAAACTTTTTAAGAATATTTTGGAAATGAGGGGATTTCAATGCTTTACAAAGTAATGCCTTACAAGCATGGGTGCCACTCTTCAGTCCTGGGGACTGAAATCAGTCTTGAGAAAAATCAATGTACTAATAAATTCTATCAATTTAATTAAATGTCTTTCTTTTTTCATTAGAAATGTAAAAAAAATTTTGATCAAATTAAAAAATAATATTATATCTTAATGAAAACATATGATGTGGTAATGATGTCAGGACTTTTATTTGTCTTCTTTTTGTCAGCTTCACTAATTCTTATTCTTAAAGTCTTGACAAATGGGATTGATTGAACTTCATCTACTTGAGTAATTAAAGTTGTACTAGTATTGCTGAATCTAAATCGGCTCGAGTTTGCTTCCCCCACCCGAACCTATTGTGATGCCGGGCAAAGTTATATCAATATTATTTTTATAAAAAAAGAAATAAATTATAGTGCTAGAACAAAAAATAAGTAACGGGGAAGTGAAAAATAGAGATATGAATGGCTTCAGGTCCCAAATATACAAGGTTAGCTGTTATTTTCGTTTTGTTTGCTAAAAAAAACATAAAATAAAGAACAAAAATTTTTAGAAAAAATAATCAAATGATTGATTTAATATGTAGGCTATTATGAAGGAAAGGGAAATTTTGGTGTCAGTGAGCTATAAATTTCTAAAAGTTTGGTAAACAACGCTAGACAGTATTATTTGGTCAAAAAATAAGTTCAGTCTTGAAATTTTTTTAGAGTGGCACCCCTGCTCACAAGATGTAAGCATTGCTCTTACTCTTTCTCTCCCCCCCCCCCCCCTTGTCAACAAAAGTATGAAAATCGCAAGCCCCCTCCCTTCTTTAGATGCTTACGTAATTTTTGAACGATCCCAAAGACAGAATGAGCTAAACTTAGTTGCATGACTTTAATATTGAAGTGATAAGTTAAAATAGAAAAAGATTTATTAAAAACAATTTCATCTAATATCGGTATAAAAGAACATATATGGATTTCGAAATCTTAAGCATTATTTGGTTATATCTTCAAATTTAATTGTTACAAAAGCCTTTAATAGTTAGAGCAGCGGCTCTTAATTGTTTTGCCTATGGAACCCTAAAAATTAAACCCTTTTTAAGCGGTACCCTCGCATTATTATTAAAAAAAATATATAAAAAAATAAAAACTCATTAGCAATTGTGACCACTGAAAAATTAATAATTATTTTCGAAATATTTAATGTGAAGAATGAAATATTAAATATTATGAATTTGTTCTTGGTATATGCAAATACTGAAAATAAATAGAAAATAACTTGAATTATGGTGTTTTAAAAAAAGAACTAGTATAAACATTGAAAAAAATAATCGGAGAATCGAATTTGGTTATTTTATTTTGCATTGAAAAGCTCAATGAGAATTTTTTATAAATGCATATTTTCATAATTCTTTCAATACATTGTTTCTGAAAAAAATAATGATTATTATTATTATTTTAAAATTTTCCTACTTTTTTTCCCATCGGTGTTTTTTATAAATAAGTTTATCTAAGCAACCGAAATATTAAATGAAATATGGATTATTAATTGGATATAAATATAATTTCGACAGGCTTTAAAAAAAATTTAACTCTCGGTACCCCTGTAGTTCTAACATGCAACCATAGGGTTCCGTGGGGACACCTTTTGGTGAACTTGTACAGGTTTGACTGTTTGATTTACTAGAATTAGAATTAAAAAAATATATAAAAAAATTGTATAACGAATTATTCAACTTACGCCATCGATTTGGTTATACAGAGAGTTCAGAGTAATATCAAAGCTATAAAGGAACGTTTATTAAGTTCCATCAACACATTAAGTGCCTCATTTTTAAAATGAGTTATTTTAACCTGTTAGTCTGAGTTTATTGATGAGAAAGAATTATTGCAACATAATGTGATGCTATTAACTTTACATAAGATAAACCCTCTTGTGAAATTCAGGGGGAAAAAATTGTCTCCAGGGCATCTCGAAAATGCTGCCATCCCCTTTGTGTTTCGCGTTTCCGGTGTTGTCGGCACCGGATCAAAAGGATGCGGCAGCGAAAGGGAAATCTGCATTGTTTCCTTCCTCCCCCTCCCTCACCTCCTCCTCAATCGGTTTTGAGATAAGTCCCAAGAGATGGGGAACGTTGACATATTGCGGGAGCTAAAATTGTTAGTGAGGTAATTGCACTCTTAGTGGCTGACATGGAAGAAAAAAAATTAGCCCTAGGCCTCACACCACCCCCTCTACCTCATCTTGAGTTACTTTGTGCTGTGAATGGATTTGGATGAGATGCCTTTTTTATTTCTTCGACCAGTGACGTCACACATTCTTCAGCACTGATGCCTCTTGAATGGAACGCTCTTGTAATGGATCGAATTTTTTCTTCTTCGCTAATTTTTTTTTTTTTTTTCTTGAAGGAAATTGCAAAACGAATGAGAATTCATTAATACTATTTGAATTTTTTTGAACAAAAAATGATTATATTGTTCGATAAATTTTAGCGGTTTAATTATTTTTAGTTTAATCTTTTGAAAGTGCTTTATAAAAGATATCACATAAAGCATCTCATAAGAAACGTAAACTTGGGGAAGATGTCATTTCTTTTAAGCGTCATTCTTGCGTGAGAAAGGTAAAAAACATTTAATTTCTCCACTATAAAAAATGCTAATTATGTTTTAATACAATATGATAATATAATGAACTAATTTATAGTGGTTGGATGAGCCGTGATGGCTCAGTGGTTAAAATCTCTGAGCTGTCATTGTAAGGACAAGGGTTCGGTTCCCGGCTATACATGGAAGACCATCCGGTTTAAAATCAATGGGTACCAGCTTACATGGTAAATAAAGGTGGTTTGTGCATTGCTATCATCATGCTGTTAATCTCGAAATTTATTAACCTCCATGACACCCTCTGGACCACAATGGACTGTTGTTCGAATGCTTTACTTTTTTTTTTTTTTAAACTGCTTTGAGAGCTGGAGTACTTTCAATAAATCTCAAGTCATTGTTAAATAAAAGCAAGCCATTGTCCAATAAATCGCAAGTCATGTCCATATAAAAGCAAATCATTTTTAATTTCTGTTTTTTGACAAAGGGTATTTTGAAAGCCATAATGAATCAGACTAGAGCGCTTGCTTCCCAATTAGGTGATCCTGGTTCTAAAACAGGCGATAGCTGGATAATTTGTATACAGCCTTAGGTCCCCCCCCCCTCCACCACTGTAATAACGCAAACATATCCGTATAGGTAGATGGATCGTGAGTTAAAAAGAGTCTCATTTCATTTGCCGTCGGACTAAACGTGGAAGGTTTTCGGGATCTTCCTCGCCATGTAATGCAGATGCAGGTTAGCTTCACTCAAAGCAGTTTTCTACGAAAATGACTTACTCCAAATGCTTTTTTCAGGTATTGCCTTGTCTTTTGGACTGAATCCAAAATTACAAAGTGAAAGGTTTGAAATTTGTTTGTCACAATTCTAAAATAGGCAGAGCCGATTGAAAAATAAATAAATAAAAATTAAAAAGGTTGTCATGGTGAAACCTACATGAATTATTATGATATCCAATCGGCAATCCATTATTCATTTAATATTTCGCTTATTAAGAAATTATTTAAATAAAATGTCTGGGAAAAAATTATTAATATTTAAAATTGCATGATTATTTACCCTCGAACTTAACTAAACTTCATAGACTTAAAGAAATAAAATTATTAAATTCAACAACATTGGAACATGTTTTCCTGATAACTAACTGTCCTCAACGTTTATAACTGGGTTTTTTTTTTTCGTGTTTTCTTTCACAAAAACCGTAATTCAGCTGGTTTTATTTACTCTCAGTTTACGTATATACGTAAAAACCAATTTAGAAGTAGACTAGACTTTAATTCCGTGAATTCAACTGTCTAACGTAAAATCAGGGGTCTTTTTAGAAGAAATTTGGGTCCGTTAACGGACCCTTCACTAAATATCTTTTCATAAAAACGGACCCTTCACAAAATGTTTTAACTTAAAAACGGACTCTTCACAAAATGATTTTTCTGTTAATCGAACCCTTCTCAAATTTGTTTATCTTCTTTATTGTTTTTTTAATTGAATAAACCCTTCCCAGGACAAAAAACAAGAAAGATGGATGTAAACGAATTAAGTTTTGTCTTCGGCAGACGCTTCTATTCGTCCATTATTCGCCATTATTCGTCCGAAATGAATATTCTGCGTTCAGCAGTATAGTAGGCTAAATACCAAATATTTGTATGTCTAATTTAGAAGCAGCAACTGTTGTTTATTTTTGAAATTTTAATTTTTTTTTTTATTATAATTTTACAGTGCTGAGCATAATCTTGTATCTATTTGCAATTTAAAAACTCCTTGAAAAAGTTTTTTGCAATAACCGGACCCTATTTGCACAAATTCATAATAGCAGAACCCTGGTTGAAAGATTGTGAGTAATTTTTTTTTACAATTTCACAAAAACCGGATCTTTCACAAAATTGTCTGGACAGACCCCTGGTAAAATATAATTTTATTATTATTGATAAAAGGATGAAAAACGTCTCGGGAGGGACCACTCTCCGTTCCACAGTAAAAAATGGTCATTGATAGAGGTGGGTAAGAGATCCATAGACTTAAAATTGTTATCGAAGGTACAGGATTTTTCGCAAACGATTTTAATTTTAGTCAGTATCATTTTCTTGGTGCGGAAATGCTGGCGTCATGAAAAGATGGATCGATGAATAAAATTTAGCGTCTATTATCCCAGTTTATATAATTATGTGTAACTATAAATTCATACAATATACAATTGTTTAAAGATGCTTATTTTTCTAAAATAAAATGTTTTTTTTTTTTCGAATTTAACTTCATTGATAGCATCATCTTAAGTGCACTGTGACTGCAACATGAGGTTGTATTGTCAAAAAGAGCTCTCTTAATAAGAGCCTCACACTAATATTTTGAATACATTTTAATCTACTTATTTGCTTTGATATTTTTTTGTGTTTCCTTATTTAACCTTTTTTGCATTTGGTGCAGATATTATCCCTGTCGCTGGGAGAGGTTTTAATGGTCTCCACTAAAGGTTTTCTTCAACACAAACTCTATGGAAAAAATTGCGTGCCTCCTAAAAGTGATCGTAAATAGAGGTGGTCGCTACATGGAGGTTTCACTACGTCTGCTTTGTTAGTTTTTTTTTTATATTGCAAAAAATAACCATTCAATTGTGTAGATTCTTAGCTAGTAGAAAAATATGAGTAGGTTTTCCACAAATTCGGATGTGTTCATTCATGGGTCATTTAGGTCATTAGTTACTGAGGAGACTTTATTTTATAACCGTCGTTGAACAGCCGACCCAATTTCATGGGTTTACAACTACTAATGTTCAACTCCGTAGCCTTGTAATTTTGAACCAATCCAGAAGACAAGGAAACTCCTGGATCAGTACCCCCAGAGGTATTGATTTGTTATGGGAACATGGAGGACTTTGAGACTCGACAGATTTAACGTACATCAGTCACCATTTACTACACGGGGAGTCTTCGGCCGGCGAGGATCGAACCCACGACCTCTTGGACATGGGCCCAGTGCCCTACCGACCAGGCTATCCCGGCCTTAGGGGACTTTATTGTAATTAACTAGATAATGGCAATATATTTACGACTAGCGAATGCCATTTCGTTTTACGACAATATTGTAATATATTTTTAATTCGCTTACTTTTATTGGATGAACCCTATTATCATTGTTATCTTTAATAATAAATGAGCCCCATGAAATAAAATAACGAAGTATAATATTACAGAGTTATTATTTAACATCTGAGTAAACTCAAATGATGTAGTTCATTCAACTTGAGTTCATAAACTCTTTTGAGTTTTATGAATGAACCGTGTAGTAATTAACGATCAAACTGGGCATCACATTCAACGATGGTTTATTTCTGCAATTTCGTTCATCACGTGTTGAAACACTATTAATCCTGACGTCCTTACCTGGACGCGAGTGCCTTTTCGTCAAATGTTTAGTTCATTAAGTGATCGGCATCCGGCTTCATCGCGTGATACACTTTTAGAGGGTAGCGTAACGGAGGAAAAAAAATATATTCGGGGCTTGACGTCTTATTGTACATTTGGAAAATTCTACGCCAAATAACGAGTGCCCTCGCCAAATTTGCATATTCTTCCGCTTATTCTTGATGGTCCGAGTCGAATGTTGTTGCTCGCGTGACGTCTTCAATTAGATTAGCCAACCCTTCCCGGATTTTAAGTAAACTCTCTTGCTTCATTTTCCTCCTCCATCACCAATTTCGGAACAATGCCGTCCAGAAATTGTCTCGGTTCAGAGAGCTCTTTAACCATATTATCATTTTTATTTTTTTCCCATCCTCTTTACTTGCTCATGTTAACTAACAATAAGTCTTGTTTTTGAATGTAATAAATGCTGTTTCGGATTGTAAGTCATATCTTACTTTTTTGTTAAAATACAATAAGCACGTGTAATCAGCTTGCTGAACATAATAGTCAGACAGTGCTTATTTAGAGTTAAGAATCGTTTATTTAAAGTAGTGACAAAGCAAGATTTCTTCTCCCTTATATCAAACTTAAGATGTAAAACTTAGAAAATTGAAGTTACTCACCTTAATTTATTAAGTTATTTCAAATTTTTATTTAAATATTAATTTTTAATTAATTTATTTATTTATCACTAGCTGATTACTTTGTTGTTATTCGTACAGGGGGGGGGGAGAACAATATTAAAAAACGCTCCGAAATCATGCACAAAACTGAAAAATAAAAACCAACACAATTAATAAAGCTACAAATATTCCCCCTTTTTATTAATATTTTTTGCCTTTCTCGGTGACTTTACATTATTAGATTCTTTTATTATTTTATTTTATAACCGGCGTTGAACAGCTGACCCAATTCTGAGTTCACGACTATCTATGTTCATATCCTTAACCTTGTAATTTTGAACCTTATTCAGAAGACAGGGAAACTCCTGGATCAAGCATCAGCCCAAACTAGCTTTCGTTAAAAGATTTTTTGATGGAACTAAGCCGCATATGCGCCACGTGGGAAAGAAAACCACGGAAACCTCCAAACGGTTAGCTCGACGGCAAGGAGATTCTAACCCCGTTTGCCACTGAGGATATTTTATGTCAGCAGTGATTGGTCACGATTCGACCAATCACTGCTGGGATTTGAACCTGCTTCACTTCGTTGGGTGGTGAACGCTCTATCCCCTGGAATCATAGTCACGTGATTTTTCATCTTTCTTCTAAATAACTTCGTATTATCTCTCCATTTATTTTGCTAATAGTTCATCAGGGTTGTGTCCAGACATTTTGTGAAAGGTCCGTTTTTGTAAAATTGTGAAAAAATTACTCGTAATTTGTGAATATAAAATAAACGTTAAATTACATTCTTTCATCCAGGGTCCGCTTTTGTGAATTTGTGCAAATAGGGTCCGTTATTGCAAAAAAACTTTTTCAAGGAGTTTTTAAATTGTAAAGACATACTAGATTATGCTCAACACTGTAAAATTATAATTAAAAAAATTTATATTTAAAAAATAAACAGCAATCGCTGCTACTAAATTAGAGATGCAACATACAAATATTTGGTATTTAGCCTATACTGCTGAACGCAGAATATTCCTTTCGGACGAATAAAGGAAGAAGCTTCTGCCGAAGACAAAACTTAGTTCTTTTGCATTTGTTTTTCTCCCCCCCCCCTTCCTGGGAAGGGTTTATTCGATTAACAAAACAATAATGAAGATAAACAAATTTGTGAAGGGTCCGATTAAAAGATAAATTATTTTGTGAAGGGTCCGTTTTTAAGTTAAAATATTTTGGGAAGGGTCTGTTTTTATGAAAAGATATTTTGTGAAGGGTCCGTTAACGGACCCAAATTTCTTCTAAACAGACCCCTGGTCGTGCATAAATTTAGTATGTAATTTGTTAATTTAGTAGTATTAACTAAATTTGATTATGTTATTTTAACAGCTCTTCATATAATTATATGATTAGTTATGAACAGACCCCTGTTCATATATATATTTTTTTTTTTTTTTTTTTTTTTTTTTTTCTCTTTAGCCAAATTACCAAAATTAATAACTCTTACCAAATTAATAATAATCAAAACTAATTAAGTATTATTAGCATCAAGAACAGTTTAGCGATTTTTTAGGTTACCCGTAAAAGACTAAGTACTTTTCTCCCCATTAAATTTGATTTTTAGTACGTAGCTTAAATTTGTTTTTTAGTACTAGTTATTTTTTTCTTTCAATTAGTGCTTACAACCAAATTTAAATTGAGCAACATTGATGTCAAATAATGGCATGGCAATTTTTTACGTTTCTCGTTTACGATTTCTTTCATCGATTTCTTTTTATTACATAACTTATTTTTTATTTCAATAACCGTTTTTAAATTATTTAATCTTATATAAATCCGATTTAAAAGCATAACTATAAACTATATGAACTCATGTTTTGAAATAACTTCAAGATTACTAATTTTCTGACGTAGTCAAGCACCTTGTTCACATGGATCATTGAGTTTATCAAACAAAACGAATAAAAAAAAATAATAAGAAAACGTGCAAAAGACTCTTTATATTATTGAGAGCTATAAGTTGGCAAACATTACTGACGTTAATTTTTAAAATACTTGAATAAACAGAATCGTTTTTTTTGTTGTTTTTTTTCTTTCTTTCCTTTCATCAATGGTGAGTTCTATAAACAATGAAAAATGTCATTTTTTAAGCGTTTTTCAGGATAGATCTCATTGAGAGTTTCGAACGATTTTTAAGATCGGGGACTAAAATTGCTCCTTTCACCCCCACTGTTCAAATTTTAGGACGCTAGCATAAACGGTTGAGACAAACTCTTCCTTTTATTTATT
The DNA here is from genome assembly GCA_949128135.1 of Parasteatoda lunata. NCBI lineage: Eukaryota > Metazoa > Arthropoda > Arachnida > Araneae > Theridiidae > Parasteatoda > Parasteatoda lunata. The sequence continues at coordinate 121,058,028 of OX421971.1, forward strand.
AGAAATAATTATTTCATGTAACAGTAGTCGATGTGTTCATAATAGCGTATGATAATTTTTTTATTTCTCCAGTGCTACTAAATTCAGATATTTTATTTTTCATTTGTTTTGTTTTTTAAATGTTTACTTTCCTTCAAAATTTTTTTAAAATATTAAATGTTTTTTTTTTTATTTTTTATTAGCGACTTGATAGTTAGAATAGTTATATGAACACATTTTAAGATGTTTATAATTAATTGATTTAAAGAACGCATGTAATTTTTTTTAATTTATGGCATAATTTAGAAGAAAGTTTTTACTAAACTTATTAATGTCGTTTTCTGTGGACTAATTAAAAAAGAAAAAATTAGCCTACAGCCCCCACCTTCACCATTCCTGTAACAGTGATGAGTATCCGTTGTAAACGAGATAAAATGTCGAATTATTGAGCGTGGGAAATGCCATCATTGTTCGACCTGAAGTCCACTTTCACATCCCATTTTCTCACACATTGTGAGCTTCACTGTTCGCGTGGAGAGGAAATCGATTCACAAAGTTAGTCAGTGTGTATACGCATCTTTGGCGAACAAAAAACATCACGCTGCCATCAAAGTTCTTGATATGTTCCAAATTAATCAAACGATAGTCGTTCAAAAATTTTCTAATTCTACGGATTGCAGAAAATCATCAATTTCGCCCCCCCCCCTTCCCTCTCAAAGAAAAATGAAAATTAGGATTAGCTTTTTTATAAAAATTATTATTTATTAATAATTTTATTGATAAAAATTCTTATTTATTAATAACAATTTTAAAATTAATATTTTAAATTTTTGTAAATTCATTTAAAAATAAATTGCCATAAGTGAAAAAAAAAAATCCGGGCACTGATGTGTAGGAGTTAAAAGTTGTTCTTTTAAGACGCTAATTAAACAAAGAAAATTTTCTATTAAAATTCCTTCCTAACCCAAGGCGATTCGACAAAAATGCGTTTGAATTACTCGTGATGTATTTATAAATTTTTTTTCTCTCTGTTATAAAAACAGATATCCGTGGATTGTTCTCGGAAATCGTTTGCTTTTTTTGTTTGTTTGAAACTTTTAATGACAATATTCTGCGCAGTTTGATGTGTTCTGATTCCGAACTATTTGTTTTGTTCTTCGGTTCCTCGTCTAAGTTATGTGTCTAAGATGATTGAATAATGCCAAGTGTTTCGAGTTCGATGGAGCTTAATATCATAAGGTTGTGTTATGCAATCGAACGTTTATTGAAACAATAGCTCTCATCGTTCTTTTTTTTACCCCCTCTCAGCGATAATGTTGCAGCTTTATCCTCTGAATGTGTTCCAGAACTTTTCAGTTTTGGGCGTTGCACCTGCATTATCTCTTGTTTAATATCTATTATTTTTTTGTAGTTAATGTAAATTTAATTTGGCTGCATAATTATCCAATATACAATATACTCTCGATATCTCAAAATTGAAGGGACGCTAAAAAAAATTCGAGATAAAAAGTAAAACTATATATGTTCTAAAAGTAGAAAAATATATCACAAGATATTACTCTAAAAATTAGTCATAAAACGTGAGAATAACTACTAATAAATATGTATGTAATGATAGTTGACTATAAGTCTAAATATAATAATGATAATTTTACTTTTAAAAGTAAGAATAATAACAATGCATTCACTAGAAAAGAATTGGTTTAGAATAAACTTAACATTGCGATTTTTCCGAAAAAATTAATTTCCTATTTCGAAAAAAATTCGACATAACAAGGTTTTGCGAAAAATTCAAATTAACATTAGGTAAATATATAATGCCAAGGGGGAAAAATATTTTTTGACATAACAAGGTTTTAGAGATATCGAGAATAAACTGTAGTAAATTAGACATAAGTCAGCAATTTCTAAGATGAAATGCTCGGGGGGAGGGGGGAACTATATTAAAACAAGCACTTTCTTGAACTTGGTGTTCAACGCTTCTTTTGCGAATTTTTTTGTTTAATCGTAATCAATATACAAATATTTTTATATTTAAATTATAATAATCGATTCAAATCTATCATGTTGAAACTTAATGCGTATCGGATATCTATATTATAAACGAGCTCGGTAGGTCTGGCGACTTTTCGGTACCAGAACGTATTCTTAGAAATTCTGGAAACAGTGAGGTGGTCCGGGTTCGAATCCCTGGTCGATACGAATTTCGCACCCTGCTGACGTAAAAAATCCAAAGTGGTAGACAGATTATGGGTTAAAGGCACCCTTGTCGCTAGGCTAACCGTGGAAGGTTTCCCTCTCCATGTAATGCAAATGCGGATTAGTTTCATCAAAAAGCCCTTCAGAAATGAACTCTCTTATACAGGAATTGTTTTCTGGAATGGGTTCAAAATTACAAGGCTACGGAGTTAAATATTGGTAGCCGTTAACTCAAAATTGGGTCTGCTGTTCAACCCCGGTTATAAAATGAAATTCTCGAAACTCGGGCATTAAAGTTGTATTCGGTCACCGCGTATCTTAAATTCCAAGTTCTTTTGATTATTATTTTACTGAAAATCACCCAAAAAAAAACTTAATTTAATTTTTTGTTTTTTATTATCGATATCGGTTCCTTCAAATTTTCATCACTTGTTATTATTGAATTATAAGAAATAAGTCAATCAATAATCTTTTGCTAAATTAGCAAACGTTAAATTGTCACCAAATATTCTCACGGCCTGGAATAATTCTTTTGTTTTGCTGGAACTAGCCGGCAAGAAATTTGATGGTATGTGGGTGAGAAAGAACGTAAAATACCTTCCATATTTGGAACGCGGGAAAAGAATGTCCATTAACCCTTCGCATTGTGTTCATCGTTTGCGCTTTGTAGGCAAGGGATAGTTATTTCTCTTTTCGGCGGAGTCTTTTTTCTTCATATTGTCACCTTGCTGGAATGTGGCGTGAAAAAATATGCAAAAATATTTGCACTATTCATATGTATATATTTAGAAGCAGATATATTTTAGACATCTAAAGTTCCTTTATTTTTTGAATTGACTGAAACCGTTTTCTTTCTGCCATTACCTTTTGAGATAAAAAATTTTAAAATCGTTTTATTCCGTCGTTCTCTTTTAGAGTTAAGAGTTTATAAAATTGTTTTATCAAAGCGATTATTTCTAGAAATAAAAATTTAAAAACTTTTAGGAAAAAAATTATTAGATATTGAAGTTTCCCCAAGCAGGCTTGCTCATATTGGCAAGTGGCGTTAAAAATAACAACAGAAATTTATAAACATGTGAATCAGACCAAAATAGACTGTTACTATATTGCAGGTATTAACCTATCCCTCCGCTTTAAAATGCCAACAATTCAATTATTTAAAAAAATCTTTTTTTTTTTCTGCAAAGTTATCAGAAAAAAAGCGGCTTCTTCAAAACGCAATACTTATGAGCTCTGACATTTTCAAGAATGCAGACGACTTATCTTAACTGAATAATATGATATGTGCACTTAACTATTTGATTACTCCCCCCCCCCCCCCGCCCCTAAAACAAAACTTACTTCAAATGTGCTCCCATTTTTCCGTTAGAGCCAAAAAAAGAATTTTATTTCTAATTATGATTCGAGATGAAAATCATGGCATTAATAGCGTGCATTTTTGATTTAGCCTGAACCTCATCACTTCAAGATTTAATAATTTTATTCTCTTCTAAACGACAAAACTCAAAATGCAGTAAAAAATCGATATAACAAGAATTTTAATCTTTTTATATTGTTGTAGCAACTTCAAAATTGTGTTTTTGCTTATAACGATAACCCCGCTTGCTATTGTGAATTATCGTAAAACTGACACTTACTGTATTCAGTGTCGGCAGAAAGCTTAATAAACTGTATCTGAAAAGTTCAAGAGCACATTTTTGAGCGATTGTTTCAACCACATCTCTTTTTTTCTAATCAGAATTCACCTTAAAACAAATTATTTCTGATCTAAGTTCCTCCAAAAATTTTTTAAAAAACTGCTGGGTGGTTTAAATTTCTTTCAAAAGTGAAAAATAACTGGTATTAATTTCTTCAATAAGGCGAAACACTACTGATTCAAATTCGTTTTATTATAAAATATTGCTTGATTCAAATTTCTCCCTAAGCTCAAAATTTTCTCATTCCTTAACTTCCATTAGTTTCAAAATCGCTCATTTGAATTTAAATTCAATTGAAAAATTGTTGATATGAAACATAAAACACTCAATCTTATTTTTGTAAAAATTTTGTAATTACATTTTTTTAAGCATCCATCGAGTTGAAAATATTTTGCGAAATGGCTTAGTTTAACCACAACACTTACATGTTTTGAAATATTAAGTAAACAAAATATCATTTACAAAAGTTGACGTAAAACAAAAACGTGTTTGTGCAACTGTAGCGAAATCCACTTTAGCGGTTAAATTAACTAACTAGACAAACACACACCACACCTGGAATGTAAACACATTTCGTCAAAACGATTTTATTTCAAGTCAGTCATCAATAAAAACCAAAACCGAATAATCTCAAAACATTCTTAATGAGTTTTCATTCGTTCCATATATTCCTCAGAAAAGAGAGAACACTTAAAACGGGTGATGGGGGAAAAAAAGAAGGAAAAAAAACTTGCAATAGAAAGGGGGAAAAAAATAAAATAAAGTGTCAAGCATGAACATTCAGAAATCTCTCCCCCAATCTTTCGGGCGTGCTCAGTTGCGTCTCGTCATCGTCTAGACCAGTTCTTCTAAACTCTTTCGACGAGCGGAGGCTCTCTCTGGCTGCTGGAGGGAGGAAGGGTCGATTCCAGTTTGTAGCACGCGAGGACACTTCACTCCAACAATATCTTCCTCCCGCATCCCTTCTCCTTTCTCTGGCGTAGATGTACCATTACGGGACCGTCTACAAAATGTGCAAACTCAGACTGGCTGGTTCCAGGTTTTTGATATTGAGTGACGAACCTGATTTTGCTCTTCATATGACGTTTAATTTTTCCTAATGTTATTACCTAATTATTTTTTATAAATTAAATAGTTTATTTTAATGAATGAATTGTAAGTGGCATTTTTTAACAGGTAAAAAATATCAGTTTTTTCTTTAGTCTTTACATGGTAAATAGGATATTCCTTTTGTATCGTTGTTCTTAATATATGATTTTTTTTATTTTCCTTTAAAAAAATATAATGAAATTTTTGAACTTATATTACACTTTTCTATATAAGAATGTCTGATAAACAACTGAAGAGAAGGATATTTTTTGAAATTATGTTTTTTCTTTAAATAAATATATATCATTGTATTGTTATTAGAAAATTTTGTGTTCTTAATCTCTCTGTTATTTACTTAGTCATTTTTTTTTTTTTTTGAAAAAAATTCTATCAATTAAATAAAATACATATTTTAATTAATAAAGCTATTATTAAAATGTTTTTAAACCAATTTTCTTTTACTGCATATCCATTTTATCCTTTATCTCATTTTATACTCATTTCCTTCACTTTTGTCTTCATGTTGGTTTTAACATTAACAGGACCAAAAATATCTATAACGGAAAGTCATAATTTCTTTTGATTTCAGCTTATATTTAACCTATAATGATATTAATTTAGTTTCCCTTTTAACCTATCGTAGAGTTTTGTCTTAAAAGTAATGAGAACAATATTGTTACTCAAAATTAACTTTTTTTACTGCCAGTGTTCAATATAGATGATATTCCATATTGATGGCAAACCCATAAAAATGTTTTGAGAATAATTTTATTTTATTTCGAATTAATTTTTCTGCAATGAAAGTTATTATTTTGCTATTACACTACTTAAAAATTTAACTGTTAATGGTGCAATTTGATCGGGTTAGCTTAATCCTGACATTGAATATAGGGCGAAAATTTTTTATTATTATAACATTAATATTAGACAAAAGATGATTTCTAACGTTTTAAATGTTACACTATTTTAGAAAGTATTCATTACTAATTTTAAAAAATTGGTGAAAGAAAGAATTTTTTTTTTTTTTAATTATAAATAATAGAATTTCTGACGATTTAGGTTAATTTTTAAGACGTAACAGAATTCGCCACCTCCCCCCAATTAGCCTAATTTTTATAAAATATATTATATATTTAGTGTTATTTACTGTAAGATCTTCATAATTAAAATATATCTAATCTGATATCATTCAAAAAGTTCATTTATGCCTCGCACTGAAACTAATAAAAGTAATTTATTGGATATTCTAAATTGCACAAATTATTATCATTTCATTCTTAGTTTAGCTTATTAAGAATTTGAAAACAGCGATTATTAGAATTTTTTTTTAGGGGGACAGCAAAAAATAACTGTTATAACTATCTATTAAAATAGTTTTATAATATTTTTTTTCCTGATATTTCTACCTTATAGGATAGGTAATACCTTGATTTGCCGTTTTCCATGTAAACATAGATTTAACTGATCATTTTTAATGCACCTTGGTGTTATCCAGACTTTTTACAACGTCGTTTATACACAACCCCTCGGAATCTCGCCAAATCCAGAAACGCATTTCGCCAAAGGAGTACGATCAACTCCACTTGGGAGAGTTCAATAACTGTTGTGATACTCACAGCTGTCGCTAGATGGAGACACATTGCATGAGAGTGAAGAGAAGAAAGTAGTAAGATGTTTGAAGAAAGGAAAGTAGAAGTTAACTTAGGTTGACACTTTACATGTGTCGTCAGCAAAGGGTTAAGTACAGATCAATAAAGAGTGACTTTTTCCCTCCTTCAACGAATAACTGAAATATTCGAAGGTTGTTCCCACTTTTACGCAGAGACACCATGGGAAAAAAAATTCTTTGAATTCAATACATGTTCACTTAATGTTTAGATTTTCTTTATTTTCCGTATATATTAATTTTTTGATTTGCTTGATTTTTTTAACATAATAGTAGCATTTATTATTATTTCTTTGTGATGAAATGTGTCTAAGCTTTGAATTCATAATTTTTGCTGGTAGTAATTTCTGCACAGATAATCCGGCATAAATGTTCACTATTATTACTTCTTTAATGAAAAGATATGTATAAACTTTAAACAAATGATTTTTACTCGAACATTAGAATTTTAAGTAATTTGATAAATAGTAGTTATTAATGTAATGTTTCTTTGGAAATGACATGTTATTTATTTATGTTAAAAAAAGAAGAAAAAAAAGAAAGGGAAAAAAAAAAAAAAAAAGAACGTCTCAAACTAAGCCTGTGGTATACAAGTTAGTGCAGTTTTTTGTTATGTATTTTATTTACTATACATTTTATTTATTTTGTATTCAATTTCTATTATCAAAATAAAAATTATAATAATTTCTTTGCAAAAAATGAGGAAATAATTGAAGTAACATCAAACTTCTTGTATGTCTGACTTTTATTTATTTATATCTTGGCAATTCTTCTTCGTTCTCATTTTAATGTTTTGTGCAAGAACATCAAAGTGTATAATTAGATTGAATGATCGTTGAATAAATCCATCCATATTTATCTGTCTTTTTACTTCACAAAAATGAGGTGATTCGAAGGGTAGTTTTATAAGTTAATTGTATAATACTTTAATGAAAAACTTTATGCAAATTAAAAATATGTTAAAGATTTCATAACAAAATGTTTCATACGTTGGAGTAGGAAGCTATTCTATAGACCTTTCTATTACTTGACAACCGTTCTAAGGATAGCGATCGTAACTAACTTGGCTCCGAGTTAGCTTCGTCCGAATGCTCATAACTGGAATTTTTTTTATTACTTTTTTTGGACACTAATGCATCACATTAAACTAAGTGCTATGACTTGTCTTTAAATATCCCCGTAACGTTAATATACACATGGATCATAAAGTTAAAGTATAAACTGCTGTCTGTTAAAGTCAAATTGCAAATTGTCTAGTATCAGCTTTTACTTCAAAATCAATACTCGGGATTTCGTAGTTCGATTCATTTATTTAGAGTTATTAAAATTTTGTATTGCCGAGTAGTTGAAAAAACAACGCTGGTGCTTGACGAAAGACTTCGAAAAAAAGTCTCTTGGCAACTATTATCTTTTCATTTCTAAATTGATAAATTGTTAATTGATAAACATGTATTTTTCTTTTTAAAAAATATTATGTTTGTGTGTGGTTAATTATACAAAAATGCCAAATATTCATAAAAAATCAATAATACGAGAGTCATTCGGAAATTTTAATTTTACAAATGAATATTGACCACATGTCTTCAAATATCTACGAATGCGCACAGGTTATAATTGCTATGTATTTACTATACATTTATTATTTTCAGTTGATAATAAATTTTTTGACAACAAGTCATTAAAATTTTAATTATTTAACTCGCTAATTTATTGTCTTTTGTTTTAGCCTGCTCTCAAAGATTTTTGGCCATTATTATTCTGTAGAGTGAAAATAAATTACATGTTCAGAAGATATTCTATGTTCTGATTTAACATGTTATATCATTGAAGAACAGGTGAGTTAATTTCTTTTTTATATGTCTTGTAAATTTAAGCATTATTTGTTGTCTGGAAAAAGGTAAAAGTAATTCAATATCCGAAAAGAAGTCTATTATTGGCCATTTTGAGGGAAACAAGAAAGGTATATTGATTTCCTTTTTATAAATGCTCTTGATTTAAATATTTGCATGATTGTTATGTGTGCAAGATATGAGATATCCAAGAAAAGAAAGACGGGAGCGGCCTGATGTCCAAAAAAGATAGATGAATGCTTGCATTTAAAAGTAGCTGCTGGCCACGTCACTAGACTCGATTTTAGATCTTGTGCGTGTGACAGCGGCTATCGTCAGATGCTGAATGCTTCTTTACAAGTTCTTCTAATGGCTGCTTGACCAAACAATCCTTAAACATCCAGATACCAGATGAGTGTTTTTTTCTTCCATTCTTTAGTTATTTATACGTCTTACTCAGGAATCCACTCTATGAGTGATAAACAGGTAAAGTGAGAACTTTAAATTCTTTTACTACCAATGAACCTGGTGTTAAGTAGCTGCCTCTAATTTTAGTATTCTGTGACAATAAAATAAATTTTTAATTACGATAAGATATGATGCGAATAAGGGTCAGTAAAGTTATTTTTACGATACAATACAATGCATTTATATGCGAATTATTTTTTATGAAATTAGCTTTTTAATCAAACATAGCACTGAGAAAATACTAAGATGAAACAGATAGAAAGTTAATACAATTAACCGTTGATATCTGATAGTTTCCAAACGTACGCCAAAAATTGGCGGAAATTATTCATGAATGGTGTGAATGCTTGGTTTAAACTTTCTCAGTTATTGTTTGTTATTCAGATTTAACTCACCCTTTTAAAGCTCGATAAGGTATTAACTTGAAATAAAGTATTCGTTTACATAATTCAGCACCAAATTTGGATAGGTTATTATACCATCGTTTTTTACAGTGTAACAAGCAGTATTCCTTTTAAGAGGTCAGTTCCCTCGCCTTCTTTGAATTTTAGGTTCAATTTTTGTTTTATTTATTTATTTTTCATTATTGTACTTGATTCGTATTTGTTGAATCCATGCAAGATGAGTAATCCTCTTAAAAAACAAAGCTTTCTTAGAAATGGTGCTTGTTTATTTTTAGAACTACTAAAAAATTATGCCATGGCTTTTTATTTTTCCTTAGCGACTGAGCTTCGACAGCGTTGAAAAATAACGTTGAAGAATAATTAGGTTTTAGGGATAATTATTTTTCGACAAATGTCGTAGAAATTGTATAACTTCTACACGCGGATTTACTGTAGAATCTTTTTATATTAAAAAACTTGTAACTTAAATTTATATTTTGTTCACAAGACTTGAAATAGCGAAGATGTATAGAGAAGTGTGCTCGGACTACAATGAATCCGATAATTAACCGATAATTAGTTCGAGAATTATCGACTAGTAAACTTGTTTGTGGGGAAAACACCATGAGGTTAGTTCTACAGGCCGCAGAAATACAACTGCAGAGTTGCAATTTGACATGCTGTGAAAGGTTCATTTTTGTTTATAAACTTAATGCAAGCTTCTTATTTTAATGTTTTCCCGAAGTTATTGTAATTTTAAGTGTTTTTTTTTTTCTTCATTCTTTCTTGATTCTTTTTTGTTTAAATGCATGCATACATATTCCTTTATACTCCCTATTGGAGCATAGGGCTTCCATCTCCCTCTATTTATGGCCAGATATTTTGCCTCTCTCCGTGTCTTTCCTATTTATTTTCGATTTTTTTCACAATCGCTCTGCTCCAAGTATTTTTAGGTCTCCCTCTTTTTATTTTATCCTCAGGGTACTCATCAAAAACTTGTTTAATTTCTGCAGGTTTACGTGTAACATGACCAATCCATTTACGTTTTTTAATTTCCACATCAATCGGTTTTTGTTTTGCTTTTCTAAAGATTTCTGCATTACAAATTGGATGGAATCACTTGATACGCAGGATTCTTCTTAAACAGTTGTTCATAAATAATTTTAAGTTTTTTCATGTTATTTTTGTTGCGGTTTCATGTCTCAGATCCATAGTCGGACAGATTTAACATTAGTATTGAAAATTCTAACTTGAGTTGAATTTGTTGTCTTTTTTTTCTCTCCAGAATTAATTGAGAATGGCTTATCTTTTTCGGGCTTTGTTCAATCTATTTAGTATATTTAACTTATGTTTAAGTAATATATATTTATTCGTTGTTGTCGAAAAATGTATTTCTCTCGAAACAATCATTTTATTAACTCGAGGCCAGTAATTAGAAGTAGTGAACTGCAAGTAAACAAACTACTGTAGCCGTTTGTTTGTTTTTTCCGATTTTGTAGCGTAGTTTGCAAATTTAAAAAAAAAAATTTTTTTAAAGAAAATTAGTGAAGTGAGTAGTGCGATACAAAATTTAAAAAAAAAAAAAAAAAAAAAAACAGTAGTTTGTAGCAATTCCTGTCAACTACTTATAACGTTAGTTAAGAATAGTGCTCTAACGCAATTTTTCTAATTTTAATGGGTACAAATCCTCGCGGTTCCGTCAATGTATGCAATGAAATTGACGCAGTGGCTGCAGCTGAGCGTTGATAGAAATGACGAATTAAAAATCCCTCATAATTAATATTTAAACTAACCATTACGAAAAAAATAGATAATGAATCACTTCGGTCACACTTTCACATGCACACTCATTTCTAAGGAAGGGAACGTATTTTAGATGTACTAATTTGTTGGAGGGAAAAAAAAGGGTATGAAACAATTGCAAGCATTTGCAGTTCTTAAATTAAATATTCGCTTTAGAAAAAGGCATTAAAAAGTGGAGGTTACATGAACAAATTCGGGGAGAAAAAAATGATTTGGAATAACAAACTGGCTCATTTAAACATGAATAAATAAGTCGTAATTATTCCCTCATATTTCATATAAGTCAATTTCTTATTAAAAGCCATTTTGAAGATGGGTGTACATTAAGTTCATCTCCTTAAAGTAGAGTTGGAAAATAGTTTGCAGTCACAACAAAAGAAGTAGTTTTAGTTAACTACTTTTGTAACAAAGTAGATTTGGATGTAGTAAACTACAAAAACGATGTAGTTTTTCACTGACTTAACTTGACGCCAAAAATAACAACAACAAAAATCGATAAGAAAAATAAGAGAAAGCTATCAGTTGTTGCCAGATATAAATCATAACATTTTTTAAAAAAATATAACTGTCTCAAGATCGCCATGGACAGGAGGCGTTGGAGGCTACGTGTGGTTGAGGCAGCCAAGGCCTGTAAGGGGCTGTCGTGCTGAAGAAGAAGAAGAACTGTCTCAAGAAAAATAAAAAACGGTTTGCAACGATAAGAAGACAATATTGCAACAATAAAAAAAACTTTCAACTATAAAAATAGGAAAAATTTAATAGTCGATATATCTTAATTATAGGGTGAGTATTTTGACGTTAAAAAATCTTCTTTTTTTTAATTTATAATTAGTTTACTTATCAAGGAATATATTATAGTCATGATTTATTGGAAATATTCATGTAAGTATAAGCAGGAAATTCTCACTCCCAAGTATTTCTTCAGAACTAAGTTTTTTTCCCCAAAAAATTTTTTACGTTTTTCTTTTAGTACAATAACTTTTTAAAAATATTTTTGGAAAGTAAAGCTAACATAAGAAGAGAAATTCGTTTGATTTTACAGAATTCTTGTATAAACGAGCATATATTAAAAATTATTAGAAATCAAAATATGTTGAAATAGTAATAATTTATTAAATTATATATCCCACTCATAAACTTAAGGAATAAAAACTAATCATTACACGAATTGACATTTAATGTTTTTTAACAAGAAAAATTTTTGCAAAGAAACACATTTTTTATCAATAAAAATTTTTTTAGTAATTTTTCAAGTTTTTTTCTATGGCTGCCTAAATTTTCATCAAAACCTTCTTCGCCTGATTAGATATATTATAAGACATATTAACCTGCATATTATAAGTGACAATAACAAACATTAAGAATAAAAAAATAAAAAACTTGAGATCAGACAAATATTGGCGATCACTTTATTTCCCCATAATCTAAAAACATCTGCATAAATTGTGGCATTAAATATTTAAAATTCACATTTAGATTGATTAATAATTAACAACTCATAGTTATTACTTGAAATATATTAAAAGTACCAAGTTTTTAGATAAATCAATTAATAATTTCAACAATTTCGCCTATACTTTTTATAAATGATATATAATATAAATCATAATTATAGTAGTATATATAATGCAAATATTGCGCATGATTTAATATCTGAGATACAATGTCCCCAATGTTAATAAAAGAAACTTGTCTCAGGTTTTTGACGGTTGACAGTTTTCGATTCTTTTCCACAAGTTTTTCACATTAAGTAATTACAAAAAAATATATATGCTTGTTTTAATGGGTTAATAATTCTTTAAATCAATAAACTCAAGGATTTAATTAAGTTACTATCAATATTTAGTACAGTTATTAGAATAAATTTCCTAATTACTTGTTATTTTATTATGTTTTAATTGTTTTAGTATGTCAACATTCTAGTCTATAGAGCTGAGTAAGAACAGTCGAAATTTTTATTATTTTTTTTTTTGTAATGTCCTACTGCGGGGGAAAAGGGGAGCTAGAATAATAGTTAATGAATGTACATTTATGATAAAGAATAAAGTGATTGTTAAGTGTTTTTATACGATAATTGTTTTGTGTTTTTACTTTCATTAGTTAAACAAATTGAAAGATTGAATAAATTGTAATTCGATACATTTTTATTTATAATTATTTAATAGTTTATAAACCATTAGGGATTTTGACAGTAATTTTCAAAACAAAAAAAGTTTTATGTTAAAATAATTCAAGAACATAATTGATGGAACACTTGTAACTTTACATGTATGTTAATTTAAGAATAAATATTTATATATAATAGCTGATAATTATCCTTACACCAAAATTTTGGGTTTTAGACAATTGTCAAAAACAATGTTAAAAAAAAAATTTTTTTTTTTTGACATGACGGTTAAAACCAGATAAAACCTTCAATTGTTAGTTCATTCAGCCCTACTTAATTATGATATTTCTTTAAAAATATTTTTTGAGTGCTTAAAAAGTTCTTAAAAGGTGCTTGTTGAGAAATTTGGCTACGCATCCTGTAAAAATAATAAGCAAACCAAGTCAAAATTTTCGATTGTTTTCCATTAAAGGACCAACATAATATTGATGCTAACTATCAATAATACTATCATGAACCATTATATTTATTGATGGTAACTGACATAAGTAAGTAATCATCACCCTAATGTGGGAATTGTAATGTGGTATGTCACTGCTGTACCAACAAAAATTTTCATTAAACCATCATGGAAACGTATTGTTGTACCATTATGGACGAATTTCCATAGTATCTTAGAAATCAAAAGTTGGAACGATCATGAACAACCATCATCCCAAAGTAGGAATAATTTGGACTGATTTATGATGGGCCCACATAAAAATAACTAAATTGATTTGATGGTATATTCCTGAGAACCATCAAGAATCCCAATATAACATCATAGAAATGTATAGTTGGAACCATCGTGGATCTTCACAGATCATCATGGATTATTGGGTCATGAGAATCAAACTTCTCTTGATGGTTAACCATCATAGGTTAAAGTAGCATTTGTGGAAGTTTATTGGCATATCAAACACCATGAATACATAATGAAAAATGTTGGATGATGGTGACCATGTTGGACCACCAGGAATCGGCACTGAAACCAACATAAACCATCAACATTTTTGATGGGACCATCAAGACTTTTGACTTGGAAAGAGAGCTAAAAACTGTTTGCGAAAGTATCAATTTGTTCGAAAATTATCGCAAAACCTAATTTATTTCAGCGTTTTTGCTTTAATATTGACTATTTATTTATTGTAAAAGAAAGTGGTTTTCTATCGTGATATTTTCATTTCTTTATTTTATAACCTCTCGCTCGAGAAGAAGTCAATTGAAAGTAGGAAAGTGAGAGAGAGAGAGAGAGTGATTACATGTTGCCAGACCTAAATCTTAAACAAAATTTTTAAAAATAAAATAGAAAACTTAATAAAGAACGGACTTATATGAATTGTTAAAAGTCTCGTCAACGAGTAAAATAATTTCTCATTTATATCTTCTTATTGAATAATCTGCATTCCCTTAGATTAAATTTTTTTCTAGTACAGATGTTTATTTTTCAAAACTGGGTAATCATCTATTTCGTTGCGGTTAACATCAGCAAGATGTTTTTACATAAAACTGCAATAATCTAAGGTAATCGTCTATTTCGTTGCAATTAACGTATCATCAAGATGCTTTTACATAAAGCTACAATAATCTAGGTAATCGTCTATTTCGTTGCGGTTTACATATCATCAAGATGCTTTTACATAAAGCTACAATAACGTAGGTAATCGTCTATTTCGTTGCGGTTAACATATCATCAAGATGCTTTTACATAAAGCTACAATAACCTAGGTAATCGTCTATATCGTTGCGGTTAACATATCAGCAAAATATTCTAACATGCAGAAGCTGCATTAATCTAATTAAACGTCTATTTTGTTGCGATTAACATATCATCAAGATATTCTTACATAAAGTTACCATTATCTAGGTAATCGTCTATTTCGTTGCGATTAACAAACTCACCCGCAAGAAGTTCTTGCACGAGGTTACAATAATCTACGTAATCGCTTATTTCGTTGCGA
Source organism: Parasteatoda lunata (assembly GCA_949128135.1). NCBI lineage: Eukaryota > Metazoa > Arthropoda > Arachnida > Araneae > Theridiidae > Parasteatoda > Parasteatoda lunata. The sequence goes on from OX421971.1 coordinate 121,073,248, forward strand.
TCAGCATATGAGCAAGATGTTCTTACATGAAACTACAATAATCTAGGTAATCGCCTCTTTCCTTGCGATAAACATAACAGCAAGATGTTCTAATATGCTGAAGCTTCTAGGTAATCGTCTACTTTGTTGCGATTAGCATATCAGCAAGATGTTCTTACATGCAGCTACATTAATCTAGGTAATCGCCTATTTCGTTGCGATTAATGTATTAACAAAATGTTCTCATATAAAGCTTCAATAAATGTATATTTTGAAAGCAAAATATTCTGCATTTTTGTGGAAAATATAAACGTTTACGAGGGGGGGAACAATTATAAATGGGAAGCAATGGTAGGGGTTAGTGAGCTGAGCATCCTAGTAAATAAATAAAAAAAAATATTAAAGCGAATTCATTATGATTGTTGTGCTTATGAATAACACAGATTCAGAAAATCTGTTTAGTTTCTATGAAAATTATCTTCCGTTTCTCAGGATTTTAAAATTCCAAACTTATCCCACTCGTTAAATTAGAAAGACCTATCGCGTTTAATGCTGAAAATGACATCTTTTAGTTAAGATAGTTTAACTAGGGAAGTTAGTTTTATACCAAATTCTGTTAATGAAAAGCCCGCTATTTGAAGAAGTGAATGGATTCGCATTATTAATGGAAGTTATCACTTGCTGAACAAATAAAATCTTTCAATTTGAAGCGAATCTAGCTTCAAACAACTAGTTAAAAAGCAGTTTGCGTTGGTGGTAATTTATAACGCATGAACAACGTTATAACCACAATACGGAAAAAGGTTGCTTACATTTAAAAGCTTTATTCGAATAAATTGATTTTTAATTTTTAACAAACATTAGTGGAACGGGATAGCCTGGTTGGCAGAGTGTCCGAATCCAGACGCTCTAGTAAATGGTGACTGGTGCACGTTAAATCTGTCGGGTAACAAAGTCCACTGTGTTCCTATAACAAATTATTCCTCTTTAGGTACTGAATTGGAGATGGATCGTTCTCTGGTTCAGACCAAAATTACGATCTGTGTATGAATGAATGGGTTTGCCCTATGAACAGGTGTGACGTATGGGTGTGGCAGAAGTCGAATTCTTGGCCATATAATAAAAAAGATGTGTAGTAGCTAGTAACAGAAAATTTTAAGCGGTTAGTACTGTCTGTTTCGACGTAAACTTAAATATAATGCAAAAAAAAAATCATATTTAGTTTTTTTTTTTTTTTTTTACTAGGACAAAAACATGATTTTGAGCAAAATTTTTAAAATTGAGTTCATTATAAATTTAGAAATTTTGTACTTTTAGCTTTCTAAAAATACTTTACTTTTGTTTGTATGCCAAATATATTTTAAAGTTATAACAGTTTTTGTGCAAGGTGATAGCAGTGGATAGATTAAAGATTTTAAGTCTTTATTTGCGTTTATCTAAAAATCAGATTCACATTTTATTCCGTCTTAAACACGTTATTTCATGTTGTAATTAAAATAGTTGTCTATAATTTTTCCTAAGTGTTAATGATTATAGCACATGTTTCAAACAACAAACTAAGAGAAAAAAAAAGTAGAATTTCATTTTTATGCATGATTTTTTGCAAAGACAAGTTCTGAAATTTTTAAAAATTTTCTTTTTTCAACTACATTGATTTTTAACTTAGTAGTATATGCACTTGCTTTTAAGATAATAATTCAAAACATAATTTTTAGCCTTCTAAATAAAATTCTCAAAGGATTTTTTGTTTTAAACGATAGAAATCTTGTACAGTAGTTTACATAGATGCAAAAATATGCCTTATTTTTTCCAAAAAAAATCGCCATTTAAAATAATAATAATGAAATAATTTTTTTGCTAGTTTTATAAATTTTTACTCATACTAAAATAAATAAGCTAATTTTTTAAAATTTTATATTAATATTTTAAAAAAATTGTTGAAACTAGTTGGATACCTTAATATTAATTCCTCTTTTTTTATCTATTTTTTTTTTCTACAAGCCTTGGATAAAATATAAAAAAGTAATCGTACCACCATCCTAGTTTCTTATTCATTTAAATTCTGGATTTGTTGATTTGAATCAAATAATTTTTAAAAAATCATTCATTTGATTTAAATCTAATCTTTTAATATTTGTTTTCATATCCTTCTACAGTATGAGGTAATGCATTATCGTCCTATGCAAAAATCCTTGAATCAAAAGCACTGAAAGTCTCTTCTTTCATGTGGCAAACTTCATTTTGCCGTTTTTTTTTTTTCTTTCAAAGAGACAATGTGCCTAATTCACTGTCTCTAAAATAAAGAAACCGGGAATTTATATCACTGTCTACAGCCCCGATCTTTCTCTAAACCAGTGTTTCCCAAAGTGTGGTACGCGTACCCCCAGGGGTACGGCAACTGTTTAATGGGGGTACACGTTCTTATGCGAAATAATCTTGCAACAAACGAAAATTTCACAAAATTTTATTTAAAAAACAAAGCTAGGCAAGAAAATGTACAATTGCGTACTTTTCTATTGCCTATTTTTTGCAGAGTTAGCAGTTAATAATTAATGGTGCCAACAGCCAGTTGTGATTTTTTGAGGAATTTTTAATAGTAAAAAATACATTCATTTTTTTATTAGTGGTACACAGTGTTATGAAAAATTTAGAAAGGATACACAACAGTCATAAGTTTGGGAAACACTGCTCTAAACCAAAAAATAATTCTCTAAATTGTTAAGTCCCATTTGAAGAAATAAATAAATGTAATACAGAAAGTCCTCTATTTACTGAGCTTTAATTTTTATCAAGTTGGTTTCGTGAAATCGATTTAACAATGCTTAAAGTATATTAATGTCGCAGGCAATTATGTGAGAAAATACTACAAGTTGGTATTTTGGTAATGTAATTGAATATGTATGTTAGTAATCAAACTACATTGTGAAAAAGCAAGTTGAAAATTTCTTGAAACTAAGAGCTTTGTTACAAATTACAATTAGGGACAACAACTGAAAAAATCAATCATTCTGAAGTCTTTTTTGCTACCTACTAAAAGCTTCTAAATACCTCCCAGTTTCATTTCTCCTGGAAAACTACATTTATGAAGAATAAAGACCCACAACAAATTACTACCACTACAACTACAGAATACAATTCTGTTCTTCTGGGAATGAAAAGAACTCTTGCTGCAGTAGTTATCTTTAAGTAAAGTTAAATAAATCTGAATGGAGTTTCTGAACTGATTTCGCATACTGTAAGACTAAATTATAAAACAGATTACCAAATCTCGTGTCCGTTATGTGTTATATATATTTGAGCTCAACTTATGTCTAATAATTAATCCTGTTACATTACAAGTAAAAAGCCTCTTTCGAAATATGTGTTCAGCGAAATATTGACGTCTAAGTATAAAATAACTATTGTAATCAACCTAGAACCCTATCTCTGTCACAGACAAACAATAACTTCCATCCCAATTTTTTGTTTTAATTGAATTGAAACTTGCTATTGTTACCGAAGTTATCTTTAACCCTTTCTGTGGCCGTATTGTTACCATTGTTAAATCATCTTTCCATTTATAATTTGTTCTGCCATTTATTAATAATTGGAGTACGTTTACTAAGATTTAGGAAGTACTCTGATGAAGTACGTTTGAATGAAATTGCTGACCATTTGTCCGTTTCAGAAAATGTATAAAAATTCATAATATGTAATTTCTTATTCAGTTTGTAACATTTATAAAATTTCTTATATAAATAAAAAAGATGTATAGAGCATTTAGTTCCCTACTTTTTAGTTTCTATTTGACCACCAAAAAATAACGTTAAAATTCAAATTGCATTTATTAAATAAACTTAAGGATTACCTTTTGTATCATCTCAATCAAAAAATAATTTAATATACCCTTAATAAATCTGAATGCTGCTTATAAAGTTTTGCAAACTGGACGCTTCAATGGATAACTGGTAATTTTTTCATTTAGTGGCGAAGCTAAGTTAACCGAGCTTACAGCCGAAACTTAAATATTTGACTCAACTTTGTCCAAAACCTACCACTGTTCCTCTCCAACAAAGCTTCTTACGTGACAAAATCGGTTGAACATTTTTCCAATTACAACATAACTTTAGATAAATTTTTAAAGACAAAACAAACAGCCAAGTGGCAACTTTCAGCTGTTACTTTGTAGCATACCATTAAAAGTAACAAGCTACTACCGAAATACAAGCAATACTGAAATTCATCTAAAATATCTGTTACGCGAAAAATATTAATCCTATCTCTAAATTCATTATAGAAACTGCCTCGCTCACTGAAATCACAATAAATGGGCTTCCATTGTATTCCTGCGTATTTGAAAACTCTAAATGAAGTCAATTTGTAACTACTGGACTCGAGGCATATACCGGAGAAATAACTGAACCTATTTATTTATCAGCTGGATCGAATTTCGAATAATTGTCGTTCTCCACCAGTTAGAGTCTCTACTTAATCGTTCTTATTTATTTGAAGCATTTTCTGTGCTAGAAATGGAGAAAACCATTTGATGGGTTGTTCCGACCATTAACTAACATCCTCAGTCCTTTGATCTGAAGGTCCATTCCACATGTTCTGACATCAATCAACCTCATGACCATTAACAATCGATTGAGATCTTATATATATCGACATCGAATCCCGGAAGATTTGTTTCTACTTAATCAATTCTTTTTTAATCGATACTGACGATTTTGTCTGAAAACACTGAATGATACTGCTTTTATGATTCATTGAGAACGTTTACTTTACTGATGACATAATTTGTTCCAAATAAGGCGTAGAATACGAGAATATTTTTACTTCTTTATGTTTGAACGTTTGGGGGATTAACAAGAGACGATTTTCCTATCGAATAAATAAGATTATACTAGTCATGCTCTACAATACATGGTTGATTTTAAAATTGTTGCACTCTTTGCACTTCTTTAAGAGACTCGTCTTTGGAACTTTTTACATTTCTTTAAGGAACTTCGTATGGGTCGTCTGTTTCTATATCAAGGAATACAACATACGCCAAAACATTAATAAATGTTTCTTTTTTTTAGGCGAAACACTTTGAACAAATATTTAAAATTACGTTTATTTACTTATTTTTTGCTGCAATATTTATTTAATTTCAGCTAAGTAAATCTTTTCATTAATTTTTCCCATTTCAACCACAATATTTACAACTTATGTTCACCATTTTCTTTCTTTTAAGAAAATATTGTGCAATATTTACCCATTCGCTGTTTGAATATTGAACTCAGGAATTTTTACTCTTCAAGGTTTTCATCAATTTTTCCGAATGAAGGAGCATTATTGTATTTTAAATTTATATTTTATTAAAAAAAAAAAACTATACATAAAATCTTACTATTTTGAAGGAATTGTTATTACTCACAACCTAAGTACTGAATGCACATTTTAATTTATTGAAAATTAATGTTTTTAGGTACTATTCCAATTCATCTATTTTCGAAACTATTGGAATGTTAAAAAAAAAAAAAAGAATAAATTTTTAAATCCCTTAGTTTGAGCCGAATTATCAATCACAATCCATTCAACTTTTAATCCCAATATTTTGTCACACTGTCAGATTTTAACGAATCAATTTAAAAGAAGACGTAAGGCCAATCAGATTTATGGACACCAAATTATTTTTGGGTCACATGGGTATCAAATAAAATAAAATAAAAAAAACTCGGTTTCTCGCAAGCGAAAACGGGTGCCAGATTCTCATTTTTTAGATAGTTACAAATAAAAAGAGATTATTCTAGGCTCCGACATTCAAAATAATAGAACTGAGATTTCCTGAACTCTCTAAAGCCGATTTACTGTTCCCAATCAATTCTAGCTCAAAACGCCCTCCAAATAATGACAAGCTGCTCAATGAAATAAGATATCAGCCAGTCTTAACATTTTTTTTTCCTCCTTTCTCTCTCTCTCTTTTAACTGGAACAACTCAACTCCGCTCTGTAGAATTTAAGTTAAAGCTTTTAAGCTATCACTTTTTCTTAACCAAGATTTTTATTTCTGTTTCTTTTTTAAATTCCTATGAAATCCTTTTCAAATTGTCAATGAGTTTTTAAATCTGGACACAACTCAAAATGTTTGTTTATAAAAATAGATACAGAAAAAAAAAATCGCCTTCTCAGTTTCCCCCCCCCCCCAATTAAAAACTAAAATTTAGGTATTGTTCTAATGTGCCAAAAAAACAACAAAAAAAAACAAACAAAAAATGGACTACCCTGAATAACTTTCGATCTGATGCTCGAATCTTCACACTCTAGGACTCAATCTTAATAGTTCGAGTGGGTGACCTCAAATTTACTAATTTATTAGTGTTGTAGACGATATTTAAAGTTACACAATCAGGCACAAATACGACTTTATCTAAATAAACAAAAAAAAATTTCCAAACTGATTAGGGTTTCTGATCCCTAAATTATAGGGGGTAGCCACAATCTGGGAAATAGGGTCCCCATAGTTTGGCCAGAAGAGTGATCTAAAGTTTGAACTATATAATGTAATTTTACTTTTTGCGTATTTCGCATATCTTGAGAACTTTTTAAGCAAATTGAAAACATTTTGAACATAAATAATGAAATTTGTTTATCTTAAGATAATTCCAAGAAAAAATTAAATTTTAGTAAACATCATTTTTTATTATTTTATTTAATAATAGTCGCAAAATAAGGTATACAGTTTTTACATCGTTTTAAGGAACGTCATTTTTAATGGAAAAATACAAAATTTGAGCGAAACATTAGACTGAAATTTTGCATTTTGTCATTTAAAATTGCCTTCTTTAAAATAATGTAAAAAATTTTATACCTAACAATTCAAAAGTTTTTTTAATTATTAAATAAAGTATTATTAATAACAATAAAAACTAATAGTAAATAATATAATAAAAAATAGTAAATATTTACTGAACGTCATACTTTGCGTGGAATTATCTTTGGGTAAACGAATTTCATAATTGTGTGCCTAAATGTTCGTTTTGAAAGTTAGCGAGATATATGCTGAAAAACGCAAAAAGTAATATTAACATTAAGGGGTCCAAGTTTTGGATCAGTCTCCTGATCAAACAACGGAGTCATTATTTCCCAAATTGCAACAACCCCCTATATTTTGGCTGCTCAAAAATCCGAATCTGTGGAAAAAAAGTATATTTATTAAAAAGTACAAAGTACGTTTTTGTGCCTGGTTTCATGCCTTAAATATCTTCTGCACTAATTAATTAGCATATTTGAGGCCACCCCCTCGAACCATTAAGATTGAGTCTTAGAACGTGAAGATCCGATCATTAGATCAAACGTTATTCAGGATAAACCGTTTTTTATTCTTCTTCTTTTTGTGCACTGTACAATAGAATAAACGTAAGAGGGTAAAATGTATTTATTGTAATTACTACTATTTTCGGTGTTAAAATAAACAGTGACATTTGTTATATACAATTTCACTGTATAGTCCATTTATTTATTTTTATTCCTTGTTTGTTTACAGAGAATACACATTCTCATGCGCATTAAATCAAGTTTTGGCTTCATTGAAAAATATTTCATTTAAGAAGCAATTGCATTTTTAGTTATATTTTTGCAAGAATTCTATCAAATGATTGTTATTTTGTCAATTTTATATAATTGTTTGCATAATACTGCAATCCTGTACTTTAAAAATACATTTAGATTACCAACAACTCCAAAAATGGTTGCAACTATTCACCAAAATGTTTTACAATGTATAGAATACTTTTGCATTGTTCTATACTATTGTGTTTTCCTACTCTACTATAGAATTCTATTATGTTGATTTTTTGTACCTTAGTATTTAATTGCTCTCTATTGTTACATAATTGTGTTGTTCGATTGTAAAAATAAGAATGCTATTATTACTTTACAAGAGGCCAGGCCAGGATTGCCTGGTTTGTACAGAGTTACAGCTGAACAAGGAGGAGTTACAGCTGAACTGTAACTCCTCCTTTTTTCGAGGCGGCCCTGGACTGGTGCACGTTAAATCTGTCGGGTTACAAAGTCCTCCAGGTTCCCATAGCAAATCTCTGGAGGTACTGAATTGGAGACAGATCGTTCTCTGTTTCAGGTCAATTACGATCTGTGGAAGAATAAATGGATGTATGAATGGGTCCCTGCTCTATAAACGAGCTGTGACGTGTGTGTGCCTGAAGTCGTATTTTTGGCCATTGATGGTGCCACTGAAAAACAAAAATTCCACCCTCTGCATTAAATACGCTTGGTTTCACCAAGCAGGCTTTCTAGATTGGCAAGTAGCATTAGAAACAACAACAACTTTTACTTTACACAATTTGTAAGCATTAATTACAGTCACAATTTTAACTGCTTGTAAATGATAACTGTACAATTATCAATCTTCAACATATTTTCATCATGTTTAAGAATTTAAAATTGACCTAGAATTGACGATTTCGATACTGTGCAAAAAACATCAATCAATCAAAAATAAATGAATTATAATCATTTGCTTGTGAATAAAAAGTTATGAATTAAGAATCTATTTTGAAAATAAATAAGTTTAAAAGTGTGGCATGTAAAGCAAATTTTTCTTTTACTAAATATGTTTTTAATACTTATTCTCACTATCACTTAAAGGAAATAATTACTCTAGAAAACAATTTGAAATATAATGAAGTATTCATAAAATCACACAACCGTATTAAAGAAGAACAGCATGAAAAATTTCGAAAAAATCTTTACTTATTTCATTGTTTTATTTTTTTCTTCGTAATTTTTATATTTTTATATAGTTAGTTGAATTAAAATTGTAGATTTTCTGAAGATAGATTTTTCCTAATTTAAATCGTATTAAAATTTTTAAAAACGATGATTTTTTTATATAAATTTAAGATAATTATATAGTTCTATTATTGACTTATATATATATTTAGTAATTTTTAGTTGTCAACAACATAACAAATTCGCTAAAAATGTAATTATACGATAATATTTTTTCTTTAAAAAAGTAAAATCATGATTTTTAAAATAATAGGCCAATGATAATAATTTGATAAGCTTACTTAAATAATATAATTTAAACAATATTTAACTCCTGTGAGTAACCCTTCTGAAAAAAAATAACAAGACACGCTAATCATGTTTCATTTTATAAAATCACAAACAATATTTAATAAAAATTTGTTTTAACGTATATAAGTCACTTTACTATTTACTAATAACTGTCACTTTACTAATTTAAAATGATTTTTAAAAAAATTAAGAAGTGAGTAATTTTTAAATTTAAAAAGTTTTGCAAAACTATACTTTTTTGTGGTCTAAAATAATCATAAACCATCATATTTTCTCGCACTTCTTTAAATTATTTGAATATTTATAAATATTTAGAATTAATCAGTGAATTTTTAGTATTATTTTGACTATTAGTTCAAGCAACTAACTCTCGTACTAAGTGATTCGCCCTGTAAATATGTATTCTCCGCATAGTGATTTTCATTTCAGTGAAACAAACTAGCTGAAGTTTATGTCTAATCGATAGTGCGATTTTAAAAGTCAGGTTTTGAATGGACAAAACAGTCTATAAGTTTTTGTAAATTGGAAAATCCGGAACTACAACCGATGTCATTAGGCTTATTGTCAGACTCATTTTATAACCGTCGTTGAACAGCCGATCCAAATTTTTTGGGTATACGACTATTCATGTTCAACTCCGTAGCCTTGCAATTTTGAACCCAATCCAGAAGACAAAGGAAGTCTTCGATTAGGTATTGGGAGAAATTTGCCTTCGCGGTGGACTTTTTGATGAAACCAATCCGCATTTGCATTACATAGAGGGGAAACTTATTGCAAAATGACGGTGCTATTTTGTAAAGAGTCGAATTTTCCAATCAGCCTACGACAAGCCGTGATGTCACAGGGGATAGAGAACTCGCAAGGCTACGGACTTGAATATAAGTAGTCGTAAACCCAACAAATTATGTCGGTTTTTTAACGACGGTTATAAAATAAATTTAGGTTACAACAAACATATTACGTTTTTTTTTTTTTTTTTTTTTTTTTTTTTTTTTTTTCTTTTGCAAATAATTTTGTTAAAAATTAAAAATTAATCTCTTTTTTAACTTTATCTGGTCAATTATTCTATTTAGAAGAAGTGTTTGACATTTCAATAAGAACAGGGCATTCATTCTTTAATAATCGTGTCCACCGCCGCAAAATGTAGGGCAAAATTAACGGTAGCCATTTATTTCCCTTTCGAATTCTAGGATTATTTATTACACGGGCAAGCTACAATCATCTTTGGAACGTGTTAATTTCCCTGGTTTGAAATTTGAGTTGGTTATCAAGGTTTTCTTCAGAGTTCAAGTTAATTTGATGTTACTTTTTTGTTTAAATATATGGTCAATAATATTTCAAAATGATTTAATTATTATAATTTGATGATTACGAAAAATATTATTTAAGATGAATTTTTTTAGCGAATAAAATTCATGCTAGTTTATGAACATAAATTTTATGTTGTATTATTTTTTCGAAGCCTCAAATCCTAAGTTTTATTAATTGAAAACAAGTTTCGTACAATTCTGAAATTTTACAGAAACCTTAATGAACCCTGCAGTTTTTACCGTATTTTGATAAATGCTTTAAGAGAAAATTATTTACATTAATAATGAAAATGGAATTTTTTATAGTTCAGAAATTTTCCTTTTTGAAAATTTTCCACGTTTTTTCCGAAAGTACTCACTATTAAAAATGCTTCTACTGGTCACTAACCCATAATTTTGCCTAATTTTCCTAATTTTACCCTGCACTGCAAAGATACTTTTTTCTAACGGGTCTTTAATAAGTTAGTTTTCAACGGCTTGATTTAAAAAAAATATTATTAAAATTTTAGTAAAATCTTGCTTAAATAGTGTTCATTTTTAAACTTAACCTTCTGAGATAATATAATTGCAATTTTTATTTGGAAATTAGAAGAAAAAAAACTCATAAATGCGATTAAAAAAAATCTTCTTTCAGAAAATTCAATAAATTGCCATATTAATTAATGATTTTTAATTATTGCGAAAGAAAAGATAAATATTAACTTTTAACATTCATTACGTATTATTGAATACTTTTATAGTGTATTTCTTCATGTATCCACTAGAATCATCTACTGGAATCCAAATCCAAATTTACTGGACGCAAATAATAAGATATTTATATGCCATAAAACTATGAAGAGACACTTACTTCACATACAGACTTTTAACCTTTCTTTGAATTTTTCTCTTAGTAATAAACAATTTCGACCAACAAGAGATTACATTGCTAATTGTTTTGCAAAAGAACACAGAAAAAATAACCCCAAAATATTATTTTTTAAGTGGGGAAATTATAACAAATGTTGTGCAATATATTGGACGCTGAGTCCTAGGAGTTTAATAAAAGATAATTAAAAAAAATAATTTTCTTTTTTAGAAAAAAAGGAAAATGTGCTTCTTTTTGAGCCAATCAAAATTTTTGTTAGTTCCTTGTTCACCTCTCTGTACAAAGTATAAATTTCTGAAAGTTTTTTTTTTCTTTGTGAAGTTTGTTTTCAGGATCCAACACAAATTTAAGTATTAGGTTTTTAAAATTTGACTCAAGCAAACCAACCCCATGTGGCGTCAAAATTTACTAACTGTGTCGTCATTAAAAATTTAAAAATTCTTTTTTTTTCTTGAATTGTTGTGTTTTTCTTCTACTATTGTTGATTACGATTACGAATGTGGATTTGAATCATTCAAAATAAAATACCTTACATATGATTCTAAAAAGTGACAATTCTTTCAAGTAAGATTTTTTTTTTTCTAAATACATGGGATTAGTGTAATCGCATTTGTGAATATCATATTTGTTGTATTCACCAAAAATCAACACCATTATTCTTATATTATTATATTTCCATTAAATACTAAAATTTTAGTTAAATACTGATTGGTTGTTGATTTTACAAAAGGATTTAATTCTTTTTATACTTATTACTAAAGTTACTCCACGCAATACGAACATCATCCATTCTTATTTCTTAATTTTATAAAAACTGAAGTATTTTGATAATTTTTTTTTTCTTAAAAGACTTTAAACTAGATCTAACGCTATTTGTTTCAGAATCAATTATATGTTATGGCAAAAAAATAAATAAATAAAAGGCTAAAATTCCTGACACGACCAATCCGGGGAAATTTATGTTCAACCCAATATGGTCATAGATGATCCACCTTAATTTTGTGATTAAATTGTCAATTTTGTTATTTAATTAAAATCCTAATGTCACATAATATTTTATCAAATAACTTTCTATAATACCTTATAACATAACATCGAGTGGTGGAATTAATACAAAAAATCTTTAGCAGTTATTAGCAAAATATGAAAGTTTTAACTCATTTTCTAAAGAAAATCAAATAAATCATTGGGATATTTAAAACTCGTACGACTTTTACCTTCTTTTATTGCCCCACTGAGACTTTATGAACTCATTTACAAGATAAAATATAGAAAGGATACTTTTTAAATTTTTTGAACTCAGTCCTCGAGAAAAGATAAGAGCGTTTTGAGAACGGACCCTTTTTGCAGGGAAATTCCGCGCGCCTGGTGTAGTAGGAGTGAGAAATATTTTTCCTACCAGTCGATAGCCTCGAGGTCAATGACCCGACCACCCAGCAGACGATATTCTAAGTTGATCTTTACTCGCTCTCTCTCTTTTTCTAACTTGATTTCCAACTTTAAGTTTGGCATCGGCACATTGTGTCTGAGAATGTGGAATTTTTTTTTCCTGCTTGTTTTAAAGAGAGAACGGAAAATATTCTTGTTTCCAAAGGGAAATTTGAATGCCAAGTTTGTTTCTTATTTTGTTATCGATTTTTCCAGTTGTCAAATTTTCATGAAAGAAGGTTGCGGTTTTACGTTCTTCTTTCTCTTTTATTTTCTAATTTTTTCAAATTTGTAGTAACTTAAAATAAACCGGTTGCTAAAGGGATATAATTTTATTGTAATACGTTTGATCTGTAGATTCCAAGCTTTCAAGTAATTAAGGAATTTGAATTTTTCTTTTCTTACATTCTTTTCTTTTGAAGAGACAAATAAAATAAATCAAAAAATCTCTTATAGCTCTTTTAAATTTTTTTTCTTCTCAAAATCATAGTATATCTTTTTAAAAACCGAAATTTAAATAATGGCACAAACTGTTGTTTTTTCTTAGATTATAATATGTTTTTTTAGAATTTTATGTAGTATGGAATAAATTAAATTCCTGCTTGTTTTCCTTGTAAAATGCGGTAAAATATTTTCCTTGTAAAACATTCCATTAACTTTATAAACTTTTTAGTTATTTTTAATTATTGCATACAAAACATTTTATATTTTAGCCTTTTTTACATAAAGTAGGATGTTTTTAGAGTCTTCAACAAAACTGATTTGACTTATAAAATAAGATCTGCCATAAAATTGCCAAAAAAGCTACTTGAGTCATATTTCTTACCTTTCACATTATGATATCGTTGTAATTATGTTTTTACTTAGACATTGTAAACACATACTCTGAGTCTCAGGAATTCGTTGTTATATAAATATTTAAATATTGATTAGCTCATTTGTAATAATATTTTTCCTGAGTTTTGTCTGTGTCATAACAGTGCTCAAGCAAAGACATTCAAATTTTATTTGTATTTGATTATATTCCATAAGTAGAGAAGAAGTATGAAGCTTGTAATTCGTCTACTTTGAGCCTTCTAAGAAAAGTAAGTAACATTTTTGATAATTTTACTGTATATAAATATCTCACTATTTAAATTTAGTGAACTTTTATTTATTTATTTTTTTCTGACCAACATGAAATACACTAAGAAACTATCATACAATAAGTATAAAGCTTCAAAATTTAAAAGCTAAAATTTTTTTTTTATTACAATTAAAAATAATTTCTTTTTATAAAAATCTAACTAAATTTAAATTTATTAAAGTTTTTAAAAAAGAATTTTGTTCATGAGTTTACTCATGGCATTTTCAGCCATAATTTAGTTCTGGATCTCAGAAGGATAGAAGGTGGGTGGAGTTGTGAAAGGTCATTTTAAAATTTCGTTTTATGTCATTTCAAGTCAACTCTTTAGTATCTACCGGTCATTTTGTCAACTCATTTATATAAACTCACTCATTTCAGATATTCAAGTTGTTTACATCTCAGTAACTTCTGGTGGTTGTATCATTTCAATTCTGTCATTTTAAATGGTCGTTTTCTCATGGTCGTATCTCAGTAACTATCGGTGATCATTTTATGCATTTTATTAAGTCTTTTTAAATGGCTATCTTAGTAACTAACATTGACTTTTTTTATGTCAACATAGTCATTTTATGTCATCTCAGTAACTCCGTTTATTATTTTACGTTAACTAAGTCATTTTAAATGGTCATTTTTATACCCTCTCAGCAACTTTCATCGATTTTTTATGTCGACTTAGTCCTTTTTATCATCTTAGTTACTTCGTTCATTATTTCATGCCAACTCAGTCACTTTAAATGGTTATTTTATGCCATCTCAGTAACTTCCGTTGATTATTTTATGTCAATTGAGGCAATTTACGTGGCTATTTTATGTCATCTTTCTCAACTCTCGGTGATCATTTTATGTCAACTAGGTCTTTTTATAAGGTAATTTTATACCATCTCAGTAACTTTCGTTGATTGTTTGATGCTAAATCATTTGAATGGTCACTTTATGCTATCTAAGTAACTTCCGTTTATAATTTTAGGTCAACTCTGTTATTTTAGGTGGTCATTTTCAGCTGCTCACGCTTACTCAACGCAGGCTAGGTTTAAGATACATTAGTTTTGTTGGGACATAACTGTTTCGCTGGAGATTTTGGAGGGAAATAAAGCATTTCGTTGGATTAACTATATATAATGATATAGATTGAATAATGATATGGGTTGATAGATATGTGGATCATAATTCTTATTTCTACCCAAAATAAATTTGAAGAGCCAGAAATTTACTAATAAATTTAACCCATCATCCTTCAAACTATAAAAAGTAGTATAGAGAAGGGAAAAAAAATGAAAGCAAATGATTTGGAGGTCAGAATTCTGCTCTTGGTTACCTGATACTGCAAGTCGAGGTTTTGAAGAGCACCCTACACGAGCTGCTTGAAAACCTCAAACAATGTGAAAACCTTAACCCTCTTCATGTTCATGTTTTGTGGTTATTTCCGTTTCCGGTAACTACTTTCCCTTTCCAAAGTTCAAGGCCTAACAACACCCTGTATGGAAGGAACCCTTTCGCTACAGGTCAGGGTGATACCTGAACGTTAGTCATTCCTCAAGATTGAATAGAGTTACCACTTCAAATAAATTACCGTCATTTGGATCACTTCCATGATATAATTTTCATACAATTCTATATTTTGAAGAAAAAAATTCAACTTTTTAAACTTATTAACTTGCTTTCGAGTTCTCTTTTTTTCCCCTGAACTATAAATTTTAAATTGCTAATAAAGTTGAAAGAAAATCAGCATTGAAGGATTTTTTCCGCAGTAAAATGTTCTCTTTAGGAAATTTTGTGAAACAGTGTAATTTTGTCAAGGTTTATTCGCAAATAGCAGGATATCTTTATAGACTGGCGGAACTATGATTAAGAATTAATTTTCAAGGGATGCTTCTTTTTTTAATTCTCTATAATCTTCATCGATTAAATGTAAATTATTCTGATAGGATTTACTCATTTATAGTCAGTGGAATTTTGGAAAGACCAAGTAATTTGAAGTTTTGGAAAGTAAAATTTTAAATAATAAGTATCTCTTTATAGAAGTAAATGATTCTGATAGGATTTACTCATTTATAGTCAGTGGAATTCCGGAAAGGCCAAGTAATTTGAAGTTTTGGAAAGGAAAATTTTAAATTATATGTATTTCTTTATATAGGAAAATGATTCTGATAAGAATTTCATCATTATAGTCAGTGGAATTTCGAAGAAACCAGTTGATTTGAAGATTTTAAAATTATATGTAACTTCTTATGTACGTTTTTTAATAGGATTTCACTCATTAGAGATTTTACTGGTTGTTTACTAAATATTAAAATCGAAATAATTTCTTTTTAAATATATATATTTTTTCAAAATGACTCTGCAATCTTAATTATGCTTTTTCAGTGATACATATTTGTAACCTTTTACATCGATAATTGTAAAATATTACAAACGTAAAAATTAAATTTACAAAAATGTTAACGTACTTATATAATTACATTTCATTGCAAAATATCACGTGATGGTATAAACTTTCTCTTTCAAATTTTTATCGCATTTAATTGCTTAAGCGAGTTTCGCTAAAACCTTAGACTTAGTCCAACTTCGAATATTTGTAATGTAAACAAAATTGGGAAAGGAGGCTAATGTTTAATACTAGACAGTATAGGTGAATAATGATTCATAAAACAAAACTTTAAAATTTGCATAGTTTAATTATTCGGATTTTTATTTAGTATTTTTATCCATAAACAAACAGGCAAAATAAAATCATGGCTTCTAAAAATTTATCAACATCTTTTTACGAGCCGTGGTGGCTCAGGGAATAGAGCGTTCGCCTTCCAATGAGATGAACCGAGTTCGAAAACCAGCGATGGTTGATCGATACTAATTCCGCCCCCGGCTCGCACCGACCACAGTACTAACGTAAAATATCATCAGTGGTAGACCGAGCACGGGTTAGAGTCCCCTAGCCGTACGGCTAACAGTGGAAGGTTTTCGTGGTTTTCATCTCCATGTAACGTAAATGTGGGTTAGTAGCCTCAAAAAGTCCTCGCAAAATTTCTCCCAACACTTGAGCCAGGGGTTCCCTTGTCTTCTGGATTGTGTTCAAAATTGTAAGGGTACGGAGTTGAACATTAGTCGTAAACTCAAAATTGAGTCGACCGTTCAACAACGGTTATAAAGCTTTTTAGTAAAATATGAGGGAGAAAAAATTTAAACTCCTTTTTCGTTTGAAAATCCACACACCCTTAACGAAGCGTTATTCAATTGTTCGACATGTTTTGTTACTTAAACATAATTTTTTTTTTTTGTTTTTTTTTTGCTCCAACTTTCACTTTTTATTCGTCATTTTTGGTCCAATTTCTGTAAGTGCTCCAAAAACAGTTTTGGATTCGCTTTATCAGAGTCGCGACCACACATAGCAACCACGAACGGATCATTAGTAGATAATGAAATATGAGAGACACACTTCGAATAGTAGATAGGGGCGTGGTTTGTTTGGACGACACAAGGGGGTGCTCGAATCTTAATGAATTGGAAGTTCATTGTTCCGCGCCTCGATCTTCTGGTTACAGTTAAAAGCATATCTGTGTAAATGGAAAGGTCAATTGAAAAATGTGGACTCAAATTATATCTACCACTTTTTATTATTTTTTCCTCTTTTCATAAAACACTTTTTTTTTTTTAAATATATAACTACTTCGACTTTTTACCTTAAAAGCAGCAAAAAGAATGTCATACATTTTTTATAATAAAGCTAATCTGAACAACAGCTTTCTTTTATTATTTGAAAACATTATTTTTAATAATAGTGATGTAAATAAATAAATATAAATCAGTTTACTGAATTTCGTAAACATTAATATTTTTCTTTCCTGTTAAAGAAAGATACAGCAGAATAGAGATTCGTTAATAAATTTTAATTTATCCATTGTGTTTATGATTAATGCATTTTCCAATGTTTCTTATTTTGGGAAACTATGAAATAAGGGGAATTCCGATGTTTACTTTTTTTCAGCAAGAGTAAAACATATATAGCTACCATTATTTATTAACATGTATTTTTCGAAATCAGTCAGGAAAAAAGTATTCTACTTTTTAAAACTTTTTGTTTAGTAAAAAAATAAATAACTTTTTCAATGCCCCGAACTTGAGGGAAGGCTTTAAACTGCATGTATTCTCTTGCCATAAAGCGTTATCAGAGCTTCAGAATAATAAAAATAATAATTTAAATATCTTAATATAATTTAAATATTTTAAAAGAGATTAAAAATTTTTAAAATTCCCCAAGTTGGTGAGATTTTATTAAATGGTAGAAAATTATCTAAATCAATGAATAATTATCAATTATTGCAAATGTTTATGAGCCCAGGTAATTCAGCGTTTTAATGACTTTTAACTATTCAAAAATTAGATCATGAAAGCTTTTCAACTAGCCTCATCTTCTAGAAAGCAAAACTAGGCCTTTTCTTCATAATGTCGTTTTTAGAATTAGCATATGAACGCTGGCTAAATACCTAACAGACTCGACCCAATTAAAAGTGTAATGAATAACTGTTTCGAACTCATAGCTGTAATTTTAAAAAAAGCGTTATTTTATGTGACTGAGGAGTCATAGAAAAACAGCCTTACTTGTTAAGGAGTAAAAATCAACAAACAGTTCTGTAATGAAAGTTAAGAACAAATGTTTTACTTCCAGTACTTTATATTTTCCTTTGTTGTATTAAGCTACGCTTCGTAACCTTTCCTTTTTTTTTCTTCTCCTTAACAGCTAAGGGACACGTAACTATGCCAAAATTGATTAACCATTCTAGAATTTTAAATATAACTTTATTTTCGATTGCAGATTTTTCTACTCGAAATTACTAATTACCAAGAAAACTGTCGTTGCAGAGGAGCAAACATTTTTCATGACATATTTAAACAACTTTACATCATAGAATATAAAAGATATTTATTTTAGAAAATATGTTGCAATTTAACGTTAATTTTGCATTAAATAGATACTTCAAATAGTTAATTTTCATAACAAGAAAAGCATACTTATAGTTTTGAGATTCCACCAACTATCGATACCTTCACAAAAATTTAGAAAGATTTAATAAAATCTAATCGAACGCTGGTATATGAAGTATTTGAAAAAACTTTTTAGCCCGATTAGTAAATAATATTAAATAAGTCACGTGAGCTTAATAATGATAGGCTCATGTGACTTCCTTCATATTCACCTGATTATTTTGCCTTTTCATTCATTTAAAAGATTTTACTTTAGAAAAAAACTAGCTTATCTTTTTTTTTTTTTTTTTTTTTTTTAATTTGCAAAGTGATATTTGCAATATTATGGTTAGCATGGCACCCCATCCCATTAAACGTTAATAAAACTGCCATGACTTCAAATTGAGGACAGAAAAAATTAATGAATCGTTTTGTCTCACGTGGTAGATCATCCAAATGTTTTAAATCGCACACCTTTATTAAAATTCCTCAACCTTTCGCAGTTAGGTAATGAATTCCTTAGAGATTTTATTTTTTTCTCAAACCAGAAGCAATAGTTTATGCAATTAATCATAATAACTGAGTTCCAGACATAATTTAATAATGTTCTTCGAACAATATCAATTAGCTCCGTCTAGTACACAGTCTAGACCAGCAGTGTATTTAAAATGCCTTGACTCTATTAAATCCGGAAATTCTCCCGTTCTGAGAGCTCCTCGGCAACTCTAGGACAACGAACCGTCGTACTTTCAATAAGAATTCCTCACTCGGTTTAGTTTCTGTTTTAAAACAAAAGATTTTTACGAACTTCAATGGCAGCTTCGTTTTTTACCTTCCGTTTAGTGTTCTTTTTTTTTTTTTTTTTTCATTTTATATTTCCTTCTTATCGCTTCCTGTGTATCTGGGTATTTTCTTTTAAATTAAGAAGCAGTTGTTGGCCAGACGCATTTTAAATGTCTGTCTAGACGGAGGTTGTCGGATACAAATCAAGGATGAATTGCATTTGACAGTTCATGAAAACAAACCCTTTTACCTGTTCCGAAAATAATAGAACACAAAACACTTTCTATTGCTGTAGAGATTCGGGTAAGTTTTTATTAATGATATAATATCGATATATCTAAGTAAGTAAAGTTTTTTTCTATCCTGTTTTATGATCACATTTAATGCTAAACATACACGAGGTTCAACTGCGAATAGAGACCAACTCGGAAGATTTTTGAAGACTTATGTAGCTACACCAAATCGGCCTACAGAGCTTGTTTTACTTTGGCAGTTTGAAAAAACTTATTATTTCTACAGTTTAGGAATTTAAGTATACTTCCCCCTCCCCCCCTCCCCCCCTCCCAAAAAAAAAAAAAAAAAAAAAAAAAAAAAGAAGAAAATAATAATAACGGTCAAAAGAGAGAAAATGATAGTCACCAAACAAACCATTTTATTTTAAGTTTCCCACCGTCTAATCCTGACTACGCCATCTGGTGCTAGTTTTTTTCTATAGAAAATCATGATTTTTTATTAAGGTGTTAATATTTTTTATAAAATATATCGAGGATATATAGAAAGTTATATATCTTTAGTTGAGAGCATAAGTTAACGAGTTCGCGAGATAGACGAACGTTTCGGTACAATTAGCAAGTACCATATTCAGTGCCATGGTGATAGTATGGTTTTCGTCTCACCTAAAATTAATTATATGAAAACAACATAATAAGCATTAATGAACGAGATCGAAAAACGGACGAACGTTTCGGTATTATTGTTAGCAAGTACTATTGTTAAGTTATGTTAGCTAGTAGTTAGCAAGTACCGTTCAGTTTCATGGGTATATTATGTTTTTCACATAACTAAATAAATAAGTTCGAGAGACTATCGTTTCGGTACTTTCAGTTCTATGTTGATATTATCGTCAGCATAAACTTATAAAATTTATAAAGATATTGTTTATTTTTATAATATTTTTTCATTCCTAATATCAAGAAATATTCCATGATAAAATTGCTATAAAAAGCTATAAGTGCATTTTTATGAAAAACCGATACCTTAAAACCTGAACAACTCCTTAAGGAAATTTACCTGAGATTTTTATTTATCATCCTTTCTTACTGTTTATTATTATTATTTTGATTATCATTCAAAATTAAAGGTTTAAAACTGAAAACAATGCTTCTTTATCATAAAGTAATCCTATTAAGATACCTAAAATACCTATTAAAATATTAAAATATCTAAGCAAAATATTTGTATGGGTCGTAACATATTTGTTGCAAGAGATTTAAGAGAGAGACAGGACAAATGTAATTTTATTTTTAAACTTAATTCTGTAAGACATATTTTTAGTAATTATTATTTTTCTTATTTTTCCTTCGTTTAATTTTAGTTTTTGAAACGGTATTTTTTAAATTAAAAAAAAAAAAGGTTCCTGAATTTAGATACCACATATGAAAATCAAAGACTTTTGCAATAGACTTTATGGGTGTTTCATCACGGAAACTGGAACTTCTTAGGATTTGTGACCAGTGAAGCTTTCAAACAAAAACTGCTTTAAACATAATTAAAACGCCAGGCTAGCCTGACCGGTAGGGCGATGGAATCATATTCGTGAGAGTGGGAGTTCGAATCCAGACGGCCGAAGACTCCCCATGTAGTAATTGGTGACTGGTGCACGTTAACTCTGTCGGATCACAAAGTCTTCCATGTTCCCACAACAAATTATACCTCAGGCGGTACTGAATTGGAAATATGGGTGTGGCGTATGGGTGTGGCAGAAGTCGAATTCTAGGCCATAGATGGTTCCACTGGAAAACAAGAACAATCGCATTCCTTGCCTTAATGGCCTACGACAACAATAACAAAATTAAAAACTGAATATTTTTTTTTTATTTTTTTAATCTATATATATATAATCTATAAGATCCACTTCTCTCCACTGTGCATCGAAAAGCATTTTACTCTGATTTGCCCCTCTTGGCCACGGTGGTTCTGTTTTTCATCTTTTCTCTCTCTTGGCTACTGTGGTTTTTCTAGTTTTGCTTCTCACCTTTATTTTTCTATTTTTCTTGGCAATTTTAGGATATCATAGCTGTTACTTAAAAGCGTTATTTTATGTGACTGAAGAGTCATAGAAAAACAGCCTTGTTAATGAGTAAAATCAACAAACAGTTCTGAAAATAAAAGTTAAGAATAAATGTTTTACTTCCAGTACTTCATATTTTCCTTTGTTGTATTAAGCTACGCTTCGTAACCTTTCTTTTTTTTTTTTCTCCTTAACAGCTAAGGGACACGTAACTACTATGCCAAAATTGATTAACCATTCTAAGGTTTTAAATATAAAATATAACTTTATCTTCGATTGCAGATTTTTCTCATTCAAGTCTGGCAAGTCTTGAAAATGGGCGCCTACTTTTGAAGCGCTTGAAACATGTCGATTATTATTTGCTATTTATTCATTCTTGAAGCGAATGAAGTTATTAATCAGGAAATATCTTCAGTTTCTTGGGTTTATTTATTTAGAGAAAATTATCTCTCAATCGGTGTTTCGAGATAATTTTCAACATAAAAGCTCTTGCAAATTCGTACGGTTTCGTCTTAAAATTGCATTTTTTTTTTTTAATACTAGTTTTGAGCTTCAAGTAATTTTAGTTACTTTAGCTATTAAAGTTACTTTATTTACTAATTTTACTAATTACCAATTTGTTTAGCTACTAATTTTAAAGTTACTAACATAAAGTTTAGCTACTAATTTTAGTTACTAAAGTAATTTTATATTTTTATTTTTGCGATAATTTTTATTTAAGAAACTATCACAAAATTGTATTGTTCCTTTTTCCGCAGTTTTAGTTAAAACCAAATCACATAAAACTGCACATTTTAAACCACACTTTTAATTTGAACACAATTCTGAAATTGCACTGTTTCTTATGACATTTTCATTTCAAAAATAATTACAAAATTGCTTTGATTTTTTGACCGCACATTTAATTCAAAATCAGCCTCAAATTGTACTTACTCTTTAAGAAACAATACAACACCTTGACAACGTTTCACTGCTTAGAAAGTAATCGTGCTGAGAATACACATTTACAGGGTAATATTCTCGAAAGTGTGATATTCTTAATCTCGATGCCCTGGAATACAACAATATATACAATAAAAAATGTTTTTTTTTTTGCCATTAATTATGTATTAATTATATATATATATATATATATATATATATATATATATATATATATATATATATATATATATATATATATATATATATATATATATATATATATATATATATATATATATATATATATATATATATATATATATATATATATATATATATATATATATATATATATATATATATAAAGAATAAAAACATGTTTTATATGTCATCATCTGAACTAGTCTGCATGTTATAAACTATATTTAAAACACTTAATCACACAAATAAATTTCGTGAAACAACGGAAACGGTTTTAACGTCAGTTTTCCCTTAATTTTATTAAATGTATTAATTTTATTAAAATTTAGGAGCATTTATGTTTTTAATGCATCAGCTTCTGTTGCTTCTAAGATTTTTTATAGATTCTTTAAACCTATTTCAGTTTTGGGAGAGATGAATTTAGCTTAAGTTATTCAATTAGTAAAGTTATAAATGTTTTAATATTCCATGACATTTAAAAGCACAAGTTATGTATAATGCGTTTTAAGCTTTTTTTTTCTTCTCCTGGATACCTCCATTTTAGTGTAGTTTCGATTTTATTTATTTATTTTTTACATGAAAATATATTATAAGTAAATTAATCTGGCTAAAGTCGCTTCAATGTTTTTCAATTGATTTCTTGACATTGAAGTTTATACCGGTGATATTTATATATTGGACATTGCGCAAAAAAAATTAAGAAGATTGATATAGATTAAAATTGTAACTTAAAATGTGAATTTAAGGAGGAAAATTAAATTTTGTAAAATACAAACTAATAAAACTAGTTTCAGTACAAAATGCTCTTGCTTGTCAAATAATTCACCCAAATTTGTAACATTTACGATACTCTTGAAAAAACACAAACTAATAAATAAAAAAAAAGCTTTTTTATTTAAGCACTACCCTCATTTAAAAAGTTAATTCTTTTTTTAAAAAAATAGTTGCAACAGTAGTTAAAAAAAATTATTTTTAATCATATCTTTAGTTTCGTATATTTGAGTTTTAAGACCTGTACAGTTCCTTCTACGTAAATGTTGAATTATGTCCATTTTTTTAAACGCGAATTCATATCTTATGTATACGTTTTTTGCCAGTTTGAATCTATTATACTATGTACGCGTATTTAGCCTTTTTAAATATATTATATTACCTGCTTCCATTTATTCTATTCTATTATATGCGCACATTTTGCTAGCAATATATCTATTTTCCTCAACGTATTCTCCAAACTTGTGTGTTCAAACTTAATTTGTGGCGATTATAAAATATTTCCTACAGATTATTATTATTGAAAAAGTATGTATTGGATATAAATATAGGGGAGAGTCGGGTACCCCCCGCCCACTGTCAATTTCATATGTATAGAATATTTTTTCAAGTCAATGGACCATCGGACATTAATTGTTATATTAAAAAAAGATTATTTTCAAAGTTTCAAGTATTTATGCAGCTGGTAACATGGTAAACAATAGTTTTGAAAATATATTGAATACAGTAGTAAAATTTTTTAAATTTCTATTTTTTTGAGTTAAACTATTCTTTTTTTGGTTTATTCTTTTTGCATTATTTAATTAGATGATAAAACAATAGAAACATACAAAAATATTGATTATTACTCAATATTATACAGAAATATAAGCAATACTCCTTAAGTGGGCGGGGCTACCCGACTCTCCCCTAAGTCCCGATTTTGTTCAAAAATATTAAAAGAATAATAAGAAAACATTTATTCGAATTCAGATGTCTAAAAGATTCAAATTTGTTTTTTTTCTTATTAAATTTCTGAAAATAAATTAATTCAGCAGATCTTGAAATCCAACATTTTAATTAAGAAGTGGTCATAAATTTTAATTTTTTTTCCTTTACTAGTTAAATTTCTCGTTCCCGTTTCCATTGAACTTTTAAGCTGTTCTTAAAATAATTTATCGAATGAGCTGAATGGAAACCTTCGCCCTAAGATAAAATCTTTCTTGTGATGTTAAAGCAATCGATGATAACATCAGTGATATTTTTAATTATCCGTTGACAAATTATCAATGCTGAAATCGAAGAATAAAATAATTAATTTGCTGTTAACCTTGTCTTATCACTTACTTGAAATCCAAACAAATGTGTATTACTTTCAATTAATGATTGATTTTCATCGATCAGCTTTTTGAACTCAATCCTTCCAAATCCAATTTAAGCCTCTTCTTCTAATCTAAGGTTAATGACTCCATGTTTTTCAATTTTTTAAAAAATTCTATTTAGAACACACAGGCATTTTATTAAGGTATGTTTACGGAATAAGTATGATAAAATTAACTTTTAAATTGAAACAAAGATATATAAATAAATTTTTTGCTATGATTATATAAATTAATTTTTTGCTATGATAATATAAATTAATTTTTTGCTATAATATTAACCAGAAAAAATTTCTTGGTATACGTATGTTGGCAATCTAATGATTATTTTCTGTAAGTAATATAGTGTGGTTTAAAAACTACTTTGTTAATAATAGTTCTCAGTTAATCAAGTGACTTTATCTTTAGTAAATAAAATATTACTTCTCATCATTATCTAGTTAGTTAAAGGACTCGTAATAAGCAATAAATGTTAACAACAATAAGCAATAAATAATAAGCAATAAATAATAAACAATAAGCAATAAATAAAATATTTTTGTTCAACGTAGTTACAATTATCCGCAAATCAAGTGACTCTTTTCTTCAACAATTAACTTGTTAGTTCTAATTATCAGCTAATCAAGTGATAGTTTATAAATGTGCTAAATTGAACGCTGACTGCATTTTCTTCACCCTAAACGAGTTTTAATATAGTTATAATCTTTTAAAAAACAAACCTTTGAAGTAATTTTCATGAAGGGCGTATTGTTTCATTGATTTTTAAGAGAACTGAATTTTTCGAAAGTCTAAAAATAGATTATTTTATATCCATTAAAGTAAGCGCTATGTGTGGGACGAAGCTGAAATTCTATTTCCATAGCTGAATTCAGCTAATAATTGATTTATCGTATTTATTTCCATAAAATTCAAACTTTTACAAATGCTTATTAGTACTTTTCGCAGTGTTATAAAATTTTATATTAGTCTCCGAGTTAAGTCGATTTGGAAGTGTTTTCGCAGCAATAGTGGAACAAGATGCCGTAGGACATCATAAAGGATGCAGGACGTATGCCTCAATACTCGACCGTATCGCATCCTGCATTCTCACTAGAAGTGGCCAAAAGGCGCACGCATCTTGCATTTGTATTTTTTGTAGCAATAGATAATCATTTTGCTTTTATTTTTTAATCACTTAATAACATCATCAACGTCGTACACACTCATGTAAAATTTCATTTTATTGTGTCAACTCTTTTTAGGTGTCATAATAAACAACTATCGTCTCTTCTTCGAGGAAACTAATTTAATTAATTGTAAAATATATTTCGTCATTCTATTTATTTTTATTTTTTTATTAAAAAAAAAAAAAAAAAAAAAAAAAAAAAAAAAAAAATTCAATACCTAGTATATTTAACTTTCCTAAAAACCATTTTATCGTCGGCGCTATATAACAACTGGTCATGCCAATGTCACCTTAATAACACTAGAAAGACAAGTAGAAGAGAGACAAGTTACAACCTATGAACGAAGCGGGATTTGAACTAGGGATCTTCCTGATACGATGCTAAATCTTTGATCACCATACTGGCCGATCTGCTTATTTCGCCACTTTATTTCAGACTGTCTATTCTTCATCCTAGTTTCGTCATTCTAGTTAACAATCTCCCACTATGCACTACGACGAGGTTTCGAGTCTAAAAATTTTCGTCATATATTCATAGTCCCCGTTTCGTCATAAATCACGTGATCTCGTGACGAAATAATTCTCAAAATCAACGAAATATAGCTCAAGGATTGCTAAATCGTGAAAAATAAGCGTTTTATTTCTGAGAGCGTAACAAATTTAAGAAGTATAATTCGATTCAGCATCATATTAAGGTTTCAGCAAATTGGAACGAGCGAAGGTCAAAAGGTTTAAGAGAATGAGTAAATTTAGAAGCATTTTGCTTTGCTTTAATTCAGAACAATCTCCTTAATATATATATATATATATATATATATATATATATATATATATATATATATATATATATATATATATATATATATATATATATATATATATATATATATATATATATATATATATATATATATATATATATATATATATATATATATATATATATATATTTATATATATATTTATATATATGTTACGGCCAAAGTCCGAAGTCCGAGATTGGTCGAATCGGGAATTGGTCGGCCGAGGATGGCTGGTCTAAGTCCGAAATAATTGAAACATTAGTGAATATTTTACTTCGGCGGCTTTCTATAATTATATAAATAATTCTTATACATCTTCTAATTTAAAAATATAAAAAATTGAAGTTTTTAAATTATCTATTTAATTGTCTAGTCATACATACACCAAAGGTCTAGTCATACTAGGTCTAGTGAAGTGCCACTGCCCGGTATACATTCCCGGTTTGCCCGGTATAACGATTTTTTCTTCCAACTTTGGCTGATCTTTCCATATATATATATATATATATATATATATATATATATATATATATATATATATATATATATATATATATATATATATATATATATATATATATATATATATGACGTAAAATATCCTTAGTATTAGACGGATCATGGGTTGGAGTCTCCTTGCCATCAAGATGATAGTGGAGGTTTTTGTAGTTTACCTCTCCATGTAACGCAAATGTGGGTTAGTTCCATCAAAAGTCCTCCACGAAAGCAAATTTCCGCTAATACTTTATCCGGCAGTTCGCTTGTCTTCTTTATTAGGTTCAAAGTTACAAGGCTACGAAATTGAACATTGGTGGTCGATCGGAACTCAGAATTGGATCGACTGTTTAACACCGGTTATAAAATAGGTGTTCTCGAACTTTTATTCATGCCAAAAATCAAAAAAATTTCTCAAGTACGTTAACCATTTCAAGTTCAATGATATCAGGGAGTATTATCATAATCAATAAGCAAATGCAAATTGTGTTCGATAAAAACATTCTTTTTCCATTTAAAACTGTAAGGGAACGCCAACCATTGATGAATCCCATGTTTCAAATGTCATGGTGATCCTTTCAAGAAATAAGTAAGCAAAGACACTTTTACTTTTGGCGGTGTCTTTGACAATCAGATAGAGTCACCAAATAATACCTTCTTTTCCGGAATGTCGTCATTCAAGCGTTGTGATAAGAAACCGACAGTTAATCTCCTCAAATAATCGCCCTTTCAAGAATCTACACACTCAAATGGAATTTTTATTTTCTTTCAATCATTGAATAACAGTTTAAAAATCTAATTGGGTCTACAATACTATTATTTTCGTAAATTAAATTGAGTTTTTCATTAAATTCTAATTTAACTTGTTAGACAAAAAAAAATTTCTAAAACTTAAAAGGTAGTGACACTAGGAGGAAAATCCCCTCTATACCACCGATGTCGCTTTTTTTTTGGGTGCGCAAAAAAATCCACTTTGAAACCGGACATTACGAAGGTGTGTAGAAAAATGTTATAGTGCGCTAGAAAAAAAAATGGACTACCCTGAATAGCTTTTGGTCCAATGATCGGATCATCACGTTTTAGGTCTCCATTTTTATGATTCGAAGGGGTAACCTCAAGTATGCTAATTAATTGGTGCAGATGATACTTTAATTTACGAAGTCAGACACAAAAACGTACTTTCTCTAAATAAACATAGCTTTTTTTTTCCCCTACAGATTCGAATTTTTGACCCCCATAATATAGGGGAAACCACCCTCTTTGAAATAAGGTCCCCATAGTTTGATCAGGAGAGCGATCCAAAGTTTGGACTTCTTAATGTTAATTTTACTTTTTGCGTATTTCGCTATATGAAAACTTTTTAAGCGAATTGAAAAATTTATAATATTCCCTTACCCAAAGATAATTCCATGCAAAAAATAAGTTTTAGTAAATATTTATTATTTTTGATAATTTTATTAAATAATGGTCGAAAAAATGTTGAATTGTAAGGTACACAATTTTTTACGCCATTTTAAAACATGTACTTTTTCAAAATACAAAGTTAGAAAGAAATCCGTGAAGTAGTTCCTGAGAAATTGAGTTTTGAAGTAGTTCTATATTTAAAATTTGATTTCTCAAGAACTATTAAATGGATTTTTTTTCAAACTTTGTATTTTGCCATGCAGAATTACATACTTTAAAATGGCTTAAAAATTTTTATATCTTACTATTCAGCATTTTTTCGACTATTATTTAATAAAATAATATGAAAAAATATTTGTTAAAATTTATTTCTAAGGAATTATTTTTTGCCAAACAAGTTTTATAACTCAGTGGAAAATTTTTTCAATTCGTTTAAAAAGTTCTTGAGATATGGCTAAATACGCAAAAAGAAAAATTAATATAAAGGGGTCCAAACTTTGGAGCTCTCTCCTGACCCAACTATGGGGACCCTATATCACAGATTGTGGTTACCCTCCACATTTTGGGGGGTAAGATATCCGTTGAAAAAAAGTTATGTTTATGCAGAGAAAGTTCGTTTGATTTCATAGCTTGAAATATCATCTGTGCTAATTAATTAGCATATTCGAGGTCACTCCCTTAAACCATTAAGATTGAGTCCTAAAGCGGGAAGATCCGATCAAAAGTTGTTATGTTTTTTGGCGCCCTGTACAGAGAAAACCATAAAATAAAAGACATCGAACACACACTCGAGAATTACACTGGAAAACAATTTTTTTTCTTCTGAGTGATATTTTTTAAGAGGTCTTATACTTACGCATTGCTGAATTTAAATATGCAATCGATTTCTTTCTCCAAGTTACAGATTATTTTTTAAATGACGAGTTTAGACTCTTTTATATAAAAAAATATTTGAGCAAGTTTTAAAAAATGAGCAAGTTTAAAAATATGTTATATATATATATATATATATATATATATATATATATATATATATATATATATATATATATATATATATATATATATATATATATAACAGGGTGTCACCTAAATGTAAAACAAACTTCTAGGGAGACTGAATAGGAACCCATGCACAGAAATATCGTCATACGCCTCTAGGGATTCTTCACTATTATGAACTGCTTCTTCGTGAGCTTCTGAGCTGGTTATAAGAGGTGAGTGACTGATACCGATAGCAACCGTTATAATAGAGAAGCGTATGATATTTTCAAGCATGGGTTCCTATGAAATTTTAATCTTGATGATGCGTCCTAACTTCCCTAGAAGTATATCGTAACAAAAATACACTTGTACATTTCAACAAAAAATAGACTAAAAATTTCATTTAAAAAAATGTGTAGCTTTAAGAGCAAAACTAATTTCAGATTTGAAATTCCCACACCAGAATTAAGCTAGGTGAAGTATTTGTATGAATGCGGCAAAAAACTTGTTCTCCAAACTTGTAGTAAAAATTACCATGCCGACCGCTCTACACCTCAGAGAAATGCAATGTGCAAAGTTGAAATTTGGTGGACTGAAAATTTTTCTTTTATTCATTAAAATAACAACGAGTTTTATTTCGAAATACTAATTTGTTTTAATGTTTTCTCAATTTTGAGGCGCTTTTTACGGAATTACTTTTTTAAGCTTTAAATAATGACTGTTCATTTGTTGTCTCAGGAAATTTCGTTTATCACTTTCTCGAGATCTTTATTTTATAAGCTCGAGCTTAAGTTGATGCCAAAAGGGAAAAATGAAAGAATGAAGGAATGATTAGATGTAACTAGATAAAAACATCAACATTTATATTAAAATATTGAAATTTATAAAAACGTGAAAAAAAAACTTAATCCGAGACATATAAAACAGTTATCAATTTGAACCAATTTAACGGTTTACATATTGCTAATGAGCAAAATTAACTATAATTAATTTCTTCTAGTTGAGTCATACCTTTCGTATGTCTAAGTTTAATATTCTTTTAAGCATAGTTGATTATTTTCCAAATCCAGATAATTCTTCATCAAGCTATGATTAACATGTTAACAAAATGTTCTTACATAAAATTATAATTATTATATCTTTTATTAACAAGATTATCTTTATTCAATTATTTATTGAAAATTATTGTCTTTCAGAAAGAAAACAGTGACAAAATAAAAGCAGTCAGCGGCGGTTGGTGAGCAAGGGGGCGGAACAATTTTTAGTTATGCAAGCTAAGACTTAAAATAAGTTGAACCATTCATATTTGCTTAGAACGCAAAAAAATTGCCAATAAATATATTATATAAGAAGAAAACATTTCTGTTTATAGACATGTTTGGAATTCTTGCATTTCAATAAAAGTTGCGTCAATATTTTTACAATATCGAATTCATTGAGTATTTGTTCAATTCATTCATTAAATGACTTCAAATTTTGATGAATGGCTAAAGAGTGAGGAATTCTATGGCTGCTATTGGTGGAGTGTGCAACTGTATTGTACCACGTGATTCTAAGACAAATATTAGGCTTCAGACATATATCAAAACAAGTAATAGCGTGGGGGAAGACGGATCTTCTGTTCAAATAGACTGAGCACGTGATTGTCACTCATGTAGTGGAATCGAACAATTGCTAATAAGTAAAAGCCATTTAACTGTAAATAATTGATAAAAAATATAGACGTTCTTTTTAATGTTTTTGTTTTGTCATTTTTTATATTCATTTGACTATCATCAACTCTATCAAAATATATTTTATTTTACTTTATAACCATCGTTGAACAGCCGACCCCTGGTAATTTTGAACCCAATCCAGAAGACAAGGGAACTCCTGGATCAAGCATTGGGTGAAATTTCGCCTTCGTGAAAGACTTTTTAATGGAACTAACCCGCAGGTGCGTTACATGGAGAGAAAAACCATGAAAACTCCCCACGGTTACTCTGACGGCAGGGTGATTCTAACCCATGATCCGTCTACCACTGAGAATATTTTACCGGGTGCGGAATCCGTATCGAACAGTCATCGCTGGGATTCGAACCCGGGGCACCTCATTGAACGCTTTATCCCCTGAACCATCATAGCTCTATCAAAATATATTAGGTTTAATTCAAATTATTTTAGGTTAAGCACCGGGAAAATATAGACCTTAAAAATAAAACTAAGGAAAAAGGCACCCGCAAAAAGCAACATTTGAACAAACATATGAATTTAACGACTGGTTTAAATCGGGCTGTTGAGCCAGAATTTAATGTAGTGAAATATTTATTCGAAGGAAACCAGATATTTTTCTAAAATAATTATTATTATATTAGGATTAATTAAAAATTTACAGAAAAGAACTTCCCCCACTTTATAATATTTAACAAACTGATTAAGACTTTTAAGCAGTTCTAAAATCGTTGCAAATTTCAATAATTTTATTTTATTTTATAACCGTCGTTGAACAGCCGACCCAATTTCATGGGTTTACAACTACTAATGTTCAACT
This sequence comes from Parasteatoda lunata, assembly GCA_949128135.1. Classification (NCBI taxonomy): domain Eukaryota; kingdom Metazoa; phylum Arthropoda; class Arachnida; order Araneae; family Theridiidae; genus Parasteatoda; species Parasteatoda lunata. The sequence continues at coordinate 121,105,691 of OX421971.1, forward strand.
CCGTAGCCTTGTAATTTTGAACCAATCCAGAGACAAGGAAACTCCTGGATCAGTACCCCCAGAGGTATTGATTTGTTATGGGAACATGGAGGACTTTGAGACTCGACAGATTTAACGTGCATCAGTCACCATTTACTACACGGGGAGTCTTCGGCAGGCGAGGATCGAACCCACGACCTCTCGGATATGGGCCCAGCGCCCTACCGACCAGGCTATCCCGGCCTTAAATTTCAATAATTGCACTTATTGTATTGTTTTAACCACGAAAACCTTCCACGGTTGCACTCTAATCCATGATCCGTCTACCACTGAGGATATTTAACGCCAGTCGGTGCAAGCCGGGTGCGGAATTCGTATCGACCAGCCTTGAGATTCAAACCCGGTTTACCTAATTTGAAGGCGAAGACCCTATCCCTGAGCCACCACTCTCAGGTATTGAAAAAATGGAAGAAATATTGCGGACCGTTGGAATTCAAACCCCCGATTTGCCGATAATGAGATTGACAGATTTGCCCTCTCGGCTAAAGAATGTACCCAACTGCAAGGAATTAAGTCGCTTTAGAATATGTTGGTAACATATTTATCACTATAAGATTATTAGACATCTGCTGCTGTGTTAAACTTCCGATAGAAGAAAATTAAAATATAAATTCATAAACATCATCCTGTAGCTTAGCTTAAAGCTTTCCAAGAACGTTTGCTTGCTCGGTTTTCCTTGGCTGTGAATCTAGTTGGCGCAGATAAAATTCTGTTTGTAAAACCGTATGAGGGGAAAACAGTCAATAAACGAATTTTTTCATAGTGAATAGTTTAAATACCATCTTTTCAATGTGTTTTTGACTGTTTTTTTTTTTTTTTTTTTTTAATATGGAAAAAAGGCAGTTAAATAAATTTTTATTTTGAAAGTGCATTTTTAACCACACTATTGAAAGAAGACGTAGGAAATTAGTGTAAATCATTAATAATAACTGAATTATTATTATGTAATCTTTTATTTTTATACTTCCAAAGTCAAAGGAAATATTTTAAAAATGTAATACTGGTTCTCTTAAAATTTTTCTTATGAAAATAGTATTTTTTATTCATAGTCAGTTTATTTTGAAAAGTGAAGATTATTTTTTAAATTTAAGTGAAACTGTTGAAAATCACTAAAAAAAAAAAAAAAAAAAAAAAAAAAAAAGTATGCCTGGAATAAGCCTTCAGACAAGTGATTCTAATAATCGTCTGGTATTTCTCAAGATATTATGCAAATTTCTAAGTTAAATAGTTTTTTTGCTTTATAAAAATGTGATATGTTCATGTATTTTGTTAACGCTTTCATCAGGGAACAAAGCCACGCATTTGTACTTCTCTACGAATATTCTCATACCAGCCGAAATTTCTAGTTAAAAATATTCGAAAAGTAAATCCTTTTTACATGATAAACCATTCGTTTTGTTCTTCTAGTCTAGACAGTATAGATTTTTTTTTCAAAATTCTCGAGAGAATTTTTTTGAGATAGCTATTTTTTTTCCATTGTACTTTTCAGCATATAATCATAAATTCGCACTTTAGATCTGTCAATAATATTTATAATTATCCAAGAGAAAAGAAAAAGCTAGGTGAAAATTTTTGTAAAAAGTTTTGAAAGTATGATTATTTATTGTTTATTGAGCAATAGTTGCGATTATGATATGCTCTTTGTTAATCTCATGAAAAATGTATACAGGTATTAGATAAATATTTATAACTAATAGAATCTCCTCTTTTCGTACGGGGGGGGGGAATCAATAAAACAGTATTTAACACCACTACAAAATCACGAGCAAATCTGTAAAATATATACCGACAGTAATAATAAAGCTAGATGAATTCTAATTTTTTATTTATTATTATTTTTTGTCCAATCCAGTAGCTTTACGTTGCTTTTCAAATTTTTTTTTTATTGACTTTGATAAATGTCTTTCCAAACAGCAACATTTTCAGGCTTATTAAAAAAATTGATTTGTAAGTTTTAATCACCAAAACTAACTTTATAATACTTACTAACTTTGAGTATTTTTTAACACCTGATTTACAAAATTTATCACGATCACAAATTTCCCTATGATTTGACTTTTTGAAATTTTTTTTATTTTATTGATTCCTTTTGACATTACATTATCTAGGCTATTCGAAAACCATTTCAAAAGCCTAAGTAGTAACACGATGATCACGTGATCTTTCGAAATCCTAATCAGCTTATGTTACGAAGAATTATTTCCCCTGATATTCAGAAACACTAAAATTTATAATTACTGTTGGATGTGATACACATAAGAGTCTGTAAAATTATTTTTGCTGTACAGTTTATTTTAAGAATCAGTAATTTAAAATGATTAAAAAATCATTAATTTCAGATTAGCTTAATAATATTATGATAAGGACTCTAACATTTAAGTATACAGAATAGATTTTACTAAAGTAAAGACATAAAAGCATTGAAATTAATTCTTATGCTGTTTCGAATTTTATACAATTTATTAAGTCTGTATTTATGAAAAAATATTGTATTTATGGACTGAAGATTTCAAAAGTGTATAGATAGATCTATATATTCTACATAGAGAAAAGAAGGGAAAAGATGTAAAGATTTTTTTTAACGGGAGAAGAAAAAAAATTATAAAAAAAAAAAACGATTTTAGAAAATATTCACAAATTTAAAATAATTTAAAATTTAATAAAAAGTGTAAACGAAAAGAAGGAAAGGATATAATCTCGTCATCAGCTCATACCATTATATATAATTTTTAAATTTTAAAATTTTTTAAATTTGTGAATATTTTTTAAATTTGTGAATATTTTTTTAAAAACACTTTTTATTATTTTTTTCTTATCCCTTAAAAGATCCTTGTTTTCTCTATATTTTACTTATTACTATTATACTTATTTCATCAGTTCTATGTACTTGAAGTCTATGCGCAGTAAATAAAACTTCTCACTATTTTTCTTAATTTTCTTCGTTAATCTCTCTTTTCTTTTTTATCCTTTTTGTTTTTATAATATATATATATATATATATATATATACATATATATATATATATATATATATATGAAATTGAAAATATTTCATATTTATATAATGAAACTTTAAATGTAATAACGCAAAACAACCCTTCTTTATCAAATTCCTCTTCTTTTTTCCAACCCTTATTTCTACATTTTAATGAAATAAAGATATATATATATATTAGTTTTTTATATATATTATATATATATTATATATTAGATAGATCTATCTAATATATAAAAATCTGATATATAAAGATATCTAATATATAAAGATATCTAATATATAAAGATTTCTATCTAATATATAATATATCAAGATGTATAAATTTCCCCTAAATAGTCAGTCAGAGTAATTAAAACAAAAAAAGAAGTGAAAAAATCACTTACGAGTAAAATTGCAATAACTTTCAAATAAACTAGAATGACGAAAATTAACTGAACGTTTAATTCAAAAATGATAATGGCCCTTTCACCACGTTGAACTTCAATTTTGTAACTGCAATTATTGCAGAGTGGCCCAAGAGGTACTTTTGCTGTGTCTTTTGAAAGCTGTTTTTCGAAGTCACCTTCGTAATAAGAAATGATGCTTTTTTTGCAAATAATATGATTTTTTTTTTATAACTGCTGTGAGTTTGCACCTTTTACTCTTGACTGTTCGGTCAATTTTAGCCCATCTGAAACCAGCGCTGTCTGCCTTTATTTTAATGGCGCAAAATGTCAATATGGAGAGAAGCCACAGTTTTGTGAAAATGAAAAGTGCTTGTGGTCTAATTTTTTAATATTCAAAATCTTACTCCAATGCTGCATTACCTGGGCTGAAAAACTGAGCAAAAACTGAACACCAAAAATTTGCAAAAACTGAGAATAAGGCAAAAATAAGGAAAAATATCTCCAAATTGTTTTTTTTTTTATATTTTTTTTTTATTTATTATTATTTTAAAGTTTATTATTAGCTTTTAAAATATTTAGGTTATTTGTTGTCTGCTCTAAAGCCCAGATAATTCTTCACGGCAAGATTGTATATATAGTTTAAAATCATCGCATTGCTTCAAGTGTAAGATACCTGAACTATGGCTTTTTTATTTTTTGGGAACAAAGCTTCGAAAAACAGCGCTAACAGCTGGTAATTCTGAAATTAATTATCGAATGTTGAACTTTTTTATTCCATCGTACTGCCTGCACAATAAATAGACTTAAAAATTGTATACGTTATAAGGATTTTAATGTTCTAATTTTTGCGCAGTAATACAAAATAAAACGTAAAGTTAAATAATAAAAAAAGTGTGTTTATCGATTTTTAAAATAGAGCGATAGTTATGCTAATTATTCTAAATCAATTTATAAATTTACTCATCGTTTATTTGGAAGACCCCTCTACTCGTAAAAGTTACCTTCATTTCTAGCCATGAAATTGTTTAACACTTAGACTATTTATTTATCGATTTAAGGCGAACCATGGAACGAAGCGAAATAATGTCGTGTTGCCATCTTTTGAGGAGAGAGTTGCGTGTCCGTTGTCATTGGTCACCAAAGTAGAGGGAATAATAGAGCTATTCTTTGTTCTAGATATGTTCTTTGACACCGGCTGGGTTCAAATCCGGGATTTTTGTGTTCGTAATTTACAGGTGTAATACTCATGGAAAAGATTGTACACCTCGAAATCGAATAAGAATAGAATGCTTTATATAACAGCCGTATAAATTAACGGTTGATTCTACAAATTTTTCTGAAGTTTGTGGCAAATACTAGCACTGTTTTTTATTTTTATTTTTATTATTATATTTTCTTTTTCAAAGAAGGGAACTGGCTGTATAAATTAACAGTCAACTCCACTAAATTTGCCGAATAGTGCGGGTACTGAGCTTTTTAATCAAAGAAGAGAGGTGGGAGTATAAATTAACGGCCAACTCAACGAAATTTACGGAAGTTTCTCAAATCGCTAATGTATTTTATTCCAAAAAGTACTAAAAATCAAGAATATTTTTAGAGTTTCTCAACCTCCATTTAAAGTTATGACACCTTAGCTTACTTAATACCAAGGAACTAAATTAAATGTTGACTGCTATCTTATGCTTCACTTTGCACTAAAAATTCTTATTCATGCCTTATTCTTCATAGTTTACAGGGAGAAAAAAAAATCTTGTAAAATTACTGTACAATATAGAATTACATTTCTGGCAAAATAAAAAATAATAATTCGGGTGATCAAAGCATAAGGTATTTAAACCATTCAATTAATATTTTTTTCCGTTCATATGGTAACGGTTTACTGGAAATTCTGATTTTCAAAATTATAGTTCTTTTTACCACACATTTAGTAAATAACAAAAAATGGTTTTAATGCTATGCTCTAAGGTATCATGATGAAATAACGAAATTTTATTAAAATTTATAAAACCTTAATTTATTGTTTATTTCACCAAAATTATTACCGAATCACTTTGTTAAAAATTAACGAGCTTTTGGTGTTCCCACGGTAAATCTTACCATATTCTGGTAGTTTTGAGCATACTTTTTTTCTCAGTGTAAGTTTATTAGTTTTTTTCTCAAATTTACCTTTACTTTAAAAAACTATTTTGTAAGCTGTTTGAATTTTTAAAAAAAATCATTAGAAAAAATTTATTGTTCCTATAGATAAAATTTATATTAAAGATTTTGTGTCGAAATTAATCGGATGCATACCTTAAATTAAATCAAATAATTTATTTTCCTATTAATTACTAAGAAATGTTATTAAAATATTTTTCCTGTAGGAATCAATGTAGTCGTAATGTAGGGAAAGGAAAACGCAGGAAAAAAATTAGTTTTTCTAAACGTATAAAGTGACTTATTTAAAATGTTCTTTATAACAAGCTTTTTTATCTGTTTCACTTTTAGCATTTCCAAAATTATAAATGTTAGAAAATAGTAATTATAAAATAACAATTATAAAATAACTATCGTCTGATACCAAAGAGAAGAAGACAAGGATATAGAGGGAGGAAAAAGTAAAAAAATTCAAATGATCACGCTATGATAGTTGACAGAATTATCCACGACTTCCGGCGTGTGTTCACTTTAGTAGTCATTTGGAGCCCATGACAATGAAATGCTAAATTGTCTATTGAGGCTCATTCATCGGTGAAATGAACTCTCGGACCCAGACACTCTCCATCATTCCGTCAAATCTTTTGAAAAGAGTCACTTGTCGCCATTTTGTCCAAGTCTTCCGACGGAATCTATTTCTTCCTGACGCACTGTTCTTTTTCTATGAAACCCATCACACAATAAAGGTTGACACCCGAAGATTGAGTTACACAATTAAACCATTTTTTCGCATAATTCTAAGTTAAAAAATGCTTTAAAGAAGTCGTTTTAGTCAGCAGAATCCTTATAGTGTTGAAAAGCGTCATTTTTAAGGAGCATTTTCTCAAAACTGATTATATATACAAGTTAGCAGTTTTTCCCCCCTTGTATTAGTTTAAAATTTTTCGCAACTTAATTTTATTTTATAACCGTCGCTGAACACCCGACCCCATTTTGGGACAATTTATGTTAAGTTTTAGAGATAAATTGTTGAAGGGCTTTTATAACTAATAGGTTTTCAAGTTTATCAAAATAAATTTTAAAATATTGAAATGCATATGTTATGTTTTTTTAGCTGCATATATGTTCTTGTGCAATGATATATTTACAAATTATTTATGACAAGGATCTGGCATGCATCTCTAACAAAAAATATACGTTTGTTTTTGTTTTTTATTTTAAAACTAAAAAGTTAAGTCTTGAATTGATTAAAAAAAATATATAGTTCATTTTGATAATGATTTCTTTACTAAAGTTAAGATAAAGATATTTTCTTAGAAAATATTTTAAAGACTTCTTAAAAAAATATCCATATATATGCAATTATAACTATTTTTATTGGTAATTTATTACAAATCTATGAATAACTGGATAAATGTAAGAACAACATGATTCAACAAATGATAAAAGAAAAAAAAAATGACTCATCCCCCTCTATCGTTGACCACCTGTACTAAGTGGACTACAAAAACAATGCACTACGATTGGTCAATTTACACAAGTTTTAGTGTAAATTACTGATAAAAGGTCTTTTTTCGATCTCTTCTTATTTATTTTCATTATTTTATACTTAAATGAATAAAAAGAAGAAGAAAAATTAATAAGTTGAACAATAGAGAAGATATCTAGAAAAGAGAAGTTTACTTGTGAGCCCGATGAACAAATAACGCCGTGTAGCACGTATTATTTGTTCATCTTAGAGATTAAGGCACACAACTACAGGACGATGGCCCAACTTCTGTTACGTCTGTAGATAGATGTTACACAATCTCCTATAACCTTGTAAAAAGCTACTGAACATGCCTAACCTCTGAGTGTCACGTTTACCATTAAAAAAAAAGTTATATTTTTTACAACAACTTGGGCTTTAAAAACGTGTTTGTTTTGTAGCTAATTACAAAAAATAATTTCATCTATTAATAAGATACCCATTACCCATTTCGAATGCCATCGATTTTTGTAAGACATGCAAATTGGTTTCTTAGAATTCCCTTAAGAAACCAGAGAACAGTTTTCGAATCCTCTCCGTTGTGAATCTTTGCTTTAGAAGAAAATCTTTTGAATCCTTACTGTTGGGTGATATCTTTTGTTTAATGAAATCACTTCAATCATTGTTGTTGGGTGAAATCTTTCGAGTCTTTAATAGATGAATGAACTCTTTTGAATTTTCATTGTTGGGTGAAATCTTTTGTTTAATGAAATCAAAAGAATCATGGCTGTTTGATGAAAGCTTTTGAGTCTTTACCGATGAAGGAACTCTTTTGAATAGTTACTGTTTAGTGAAACCTTTTGTTTAATGAAATCATTTGAATCATTGCTGTTGGATGAAACCTTTTGAGTCTTTACCGATGAAGGAACTCTTTTGAATAGTTACTGTTTAGTGAAACCTTTTGTTTAATGAAATCATTTGAATCATTGCTGTTGGATGATACCTTTTGAGTCTTTACCGATGAAGGAACTCTTTTGAATAGTTACTGTTTAGTGAAACTTTTCGTTTAACGAAATCACTTGAATCACTGATGTTGGGTGAAACCTAATGAATAAACTCTTTTGAACAGTTACTGTTTAGTGAAACCTTTTGTTTAATGAAATCATTTGAATCATTGCTGTTGGATGAAACCTTTTGAGTCTTTACCGATGAAGGAACTCTTTTGAATAGTTACTGTTTACTGAAACCTTTTGTTTAATGAAATCATTTGAATAATTGCTGTTGGATGAAACCTTTTGAGTCTTTACCGATGAAGGAACTCTTTTGAATCCTTACTGTTTACTGAAACTTTTCGTTTAATGAAATCACTTGAATCACTGATGTTGGGTGAAACCAAATGAATAAACTCTTTTGAACAGTTACTGTTGAGTGAAACCTTTTGTTTAATGAAACCATTTGAATCATTGCTGTTGGATGAAACCTTTTGAGTCTTTACCAATGAAGGAACTCTTTTGAATTCTTACTGTTTAGTGAAACTTTTCGTTTAATGAAATCACTTGAATCACTGATGTTGGGTGAAACCTAATGAATAAACTCTTTTGAACAGTTACTGTTGAGTGAAACCTTTTGTTTAATGAAACCATTTGAATCATTGCTGTTGGATGAAACCTTTTGAGTCTTTACCAATGAAGGAACTCTTTTGAATTCTTACTGTTTAGTGAAACTTTTCGTTTAATGAAATCACTTGAATCACTGATGTTGGGTGAAACCTAATGAATAAACTCTTTTGAACAGTTACTGTTGAGTGAAACCTTTTGTTTAATGAAACCATTTGAATCATTGCTGTTGGATGAAACCTTTTGAGTCTTTACCGATGAAGGAACTCTTTTGAATTCTTACTGTTTAGTGAAACTTTTCGTTTAATGAAATCACTTGAATCACTGATGTTGGGTGAAACCTAATGAATAAACTCTTTTGAATAGTTACTGTTTAGTGAAACCTTTTGTTTAATGAAACCATTTGAATCATTGCTGTTGGATGAAACCTTTTGAGTCTTTACCGATGAAGGAACTCTTTTGAATTCTCAATGTTGACTGAAATCTTGTAAATCTCTACGATTGACTAAAATATTTTGAATCCTTAATTTCGGTTGAAACCTTTTGTTTAATGTAATCACTTGAATAATTGTTGTTGGGTGAAACATTTCGCGTTTTTACTGATGAATGAAATCATTTGAATCTTTATTGAGTGCAACTTTTTGAATCATTACTATTGACTGAAATCTTTTAAATCCTTATTTTTAAGTGAAATTTTTTGTGTAACGAAATCGCTTGAATCCCCCCACAAAGCTGTTGGATGACAATTTTTTCAATCTTGAGTGTTATGTGAAATCTTTAAATTTTTAATATTGGCTGAAATCTTTTGAAACCTTACTCTTTCGTGAATTCTTTAGTGTGTTAAACCTTTTAAATCTTTACTGTTAAGTGTAACATTTCGAATCGTTATATTTGAGGGAGATTTTTTGAATTGTTGTTTGGGCAAACCTTTAACGTCTTTTTTCCTTCATTATCATCAAATATTATGAAATAATTTTATTCTACTAAAAAAACAATCCAAGATCCCTATTGAACGTCATCTAATTTGTTAGTTGGACGAATGGATCACTAGTCGAGACTTTTACCAAAAATTTAAACAAACGAGGATGGTTCCTGATACTTGATGAAGTTTTTCTAAAAGCGCTGATGAAACCTTTGACTGAGATGGAAAAGAAAACTGAACGAAGATAGAACTTCGAAGCTATCATTAAAAAGAATTTCAGCATATCGAATGCTAAAAATAAAGGCTTATAATTAAGTCCCAAATTTTTTTATAACATTTTTGGTCCCCTTGTCTCTTTTAGGTCATTTTTAAGGCTTTTTATCTTTTTTTTTTCTTCTTTTTTTTTAAAATTAGGTTTGAGGAAAAAAACTCTTTCCAAAGCTTGAAATGCATGATTTCAAAAATGGATGCAACTCGAAACGTGTGTTTACTGAAATATAAATAGCAATTACTGCGCCTTTTCAATTTTCAACCCAAATTTAACAACTATACGTGTTTTCTCTTCCTTACTTAATCATTAAGGGGCTAAGTACCGAACTTCGGGGTCGGAGTGGGAAGGTATATTATAGATGTAATTTTAAACGCTTTCAGATGTTTTTCAGAGATTTATAGATGTAATTTTAAACGTATTCAGAACTCGAAACTATTAAATGAGTTTTGAAACTCCAAATACTTACGATGTAAATTTACAACCATGATTGCAAATTTATAGCATTCGTGGCGACCTTGTGAAAAATAATTGTGGACTTCTAAAGTTTTTTTCAAAATAAAGACTAATTTATTAAAATGTGCCAAGTGATTTATGTAAATGGACGATATCACATTAAGAATTTATTTGGATTCATTAGCTAATTTTTCAAAAAAAAAAAAAAAAAAAAAAAAAAAAAGAACAATACTTATGAAAAAGGTGGAAAAAAGGAATAGAATTCTATGTACATTTTCTTAAACACGCATTTTAAGCTATGTCCATTTTCTTAATCATGTATTTTGAGCTGTGTCCACTTTCAAAAACAAGCATTTCGAGCTGTGTCTATTTTTGTAAACACGCATTTCGAGTTATTCCCTCTTTTGGATACACACATTTTGAGCTATGTCCACACTTCCGTTACGCGCATTTCGATCTGTGTCCACTTTCGTAAACAGACATTTTGAACTATGTCCACACTTTCGTAGCACGTATTTCGAGCTGTGTCTACTTTCGTAAAGACACATTTTGAGCTAAGTCCACACTTTTATAACATGCATTTCGAGTTGTGTCCACTTTCGTAATCACACATTTTGAGCTGTGTTCAGATTTAAGAACTTATGATATGTAATATGAAATTTAGGGTGGTAAATGAGGTTTTATTTAAGTTTTCTTGTCTGTATAACGAAAAAAATATATAATATTCTAGCTATACGTCTATTGAATAAAATTGTTGTGTTATCAGACATATTGTTGTGTTTTAAGTTCCAAGTGTTATTTAATAATAAGTTCATATATTTCAATAATAAAACTTTATTCCTCCTTTTAAATCAAATATAAATCAACATTAATCCATAAAATACATTAATTTATGTAATTTTAAAGTATATAGTTTTAAATCTCTTTTAATCTTAACATTTCACTTTCAATAATAAATGCCTTCACATAATAAATACCTTCAAATGCTTTATTAATTTAAAAATGAATATTGTTATTTTTTGAAACCTATGAAACTTATTATGCCATAATCATAAATTTCTTGTGTGTTTGTTCCTGTACATTTATAAATATACAGGAATGTGTTTGTTCCTGTAAATTGACAAAATTTTTGGAAACCATCGGAAAATCAACATAGAACCAGAACTAAGATCAGTTTATTTAGATTTTTCTATTTTTTTAGATTTTTCTTATGCTGAATTATCCTCTAATGCTGCTGCCATCTATTGTAGAAATACGAAACTAATAATAACTTATGAAAAAATCGATAGCGAAATTAAATAAACATAAGATTTCAGTAGCTTGGCTGCGCGACAAAATTCTCATCTGCCTCTTCTTTGCATTCAATTCTAACTTAGAATGAGAAATCAATCTCGTAGCCATTTCTTTCCATTGATTAAAAGTATTCAACCATGCGAAATAAAACAAAATAAATGAAACGATTTTAAAAAAAATATAAAAAAAAGAACAAGAAATATTATACCACCCATTTATTTAATAAAAATTAAATTTTTAATATTACGAATTCAAAGGTATTTAATTCAAATTAAAATCGAACAATCGAATTTTGAATATTTTTTTCAATTTTACTACAACACAATATTTGTGAAAAAATGTTTTTCATTTTTTTAGAGTCAATTAATTAAATTGATTGTTCTTGTATAAGCCTCAGATTTGAGTTTTAAAGGAAAAGTGATCAATATTTCATAACATAATAATATATATCACAGACAATATATAATACACTGTTGTAATTACGAATGAATATAGAGAAAATAAATAAAAAGGAATTCAGTTTACGCCACTTTTTACCTTTTTAGAAGAGCAACTGATCCCTCGAACCGATCTAAACCGGAGATTCATTAAAGCTGTGGTAAGAAAGGATTTGTTATATATATTTTAATGCTTCTAAAAACTATTTTTTATAAACAAAAGTTTATAGAGCATAAGAAATTACTTAATCATTTTAACATTAAAAAAGCTATTCAACGGACTATTATATGCATACATACATAGTGGCCTATAAGGCCACGTTATGGCCCCCTAATAAGCCTATAAATATTTCCTCTGGTAGGGTACACTAGTACCCGGTAATATAATACATGGTCTAGTTTGAATATTTTAGGTCCATATTAAGGGGAGATATAGGGCTTAAACTATGTTCAATTTGCAGGTCGAAAAGGAAGTTTTACACTGTTTTAAAACTCAATTATTTCATCTCGAGTATTTTTAACATTGTAAGTGAAAATTCCTCACCGTCTGTTTCATTAACATTTACGTCAGGGGTCATTCATAGAAAATCTGAAGAGAAAAAAAAAAAAAATGACAGAACTCATGTTTTTCGTAAAAAAAAATTTGGCACGTCCAATCAGTCCTTGATCGATGACCGACCAAAAGACCGCCAAGTAATGAATTGGCTTTTCCCTCCCCCCTTATTTCCACGGAAGGCCCCTTAAATTTATTTTCTCGTGATTCCTGTAAGAAAAAAAAAAAAAAAAAAAAAAAAAGAAAAAAAAAAAAATGACCGCTTCATTTACGGTCAAGAGAACATCTCTGTCACAAATATTATTGAACACGGAATGATCTTGGAACATCCTGTCCATCCATTACAGCTGTCGACAATCTCAACAGGCTGGCAGAATAATGGAATAGAATGTTCTGGAACAAAATGATAATAATAAAGAAAGAAAAACATTGCATAGGGGGTAACGGTGACCATATAACGGTTAAAAATAATAATAATAAAAAAATAATAATAAAAAGTTAGAACTTTTTCATGAATGAATGAATGCGTGTCTCTGAGCTGGAATGATCGATCTGGAACAGGTGAAATAACAGTGATTGATAACAGCATGCTCAAAGACACGTGACTTGTGTAATAGTTGACTTGAAGTCAAATAATGGAAACAAGTTTAATAAATGAATGAATATTGCATTTATTTATGTTGCTTAGATGTGAAATGAATTACTCTTGCAATGACAAATATACGCATATCAGATTTAGGATAAGAGCATACAAAAGCTTTTGTTTGCGTGAAAATTGTTTGCATTTTCACCTCCTCTTCTATTTTTTTAGAGAATAAAGAATTGAGAGGGGGAAAGTATGTAGAAATTTAAACTCTGAAGGAATATCATTCTGAGCTCTAATGAGAACACAAATATATAATTTCTTAAATTTCATATTCAAAATTCTTTTTGATCTAGATAATTTGAATGCTTGACCTTTATTAATCACAATTAATATTTTATAATAATTTAAACAAGAGGAGGTTAACTCACTTAACCTCATCTATCTCAAATTATTATAAAATATTATAGAATTCAATTGTATTTCGATCCAAAAAGGAAAATATTTATCTGAATAAACTCATTTCTAATGAAGGAAATATCACGTACCAAGTATACATTTTAATGCTCCCAAGGGTTGACCTCAAATTAGCTAATTAACTAATCGCTATTACTAATTATATTACGGTATTAGACGCAAAACGCACTTTTTCTTAATAAACAAACCTTTTCTTCGACAGATCTGGATTCTTGTTCCTGAAAATATGCGGGAGCCGTAATCCGTAAACATTTTTTTTTTTTAAATTTATTTCCTATGAGCTGCACAATCAGTCTTCCCGATTAGCAGACCTAGTACGTTCTCCAGAAGTGGTATCCACTTTTTCAGGACCACCACAATGGGTGAGATACCATTGGCCATGTTAATTTGGACGTCTAGTTACTGTTACACTAGATAAGGCCCTCCAGGGATCTTTTACATACAGCATAATCATATGACATGGATTTTCTGCATCCTGAAATCCGGTGTCTGGGCCGGGGATCGAACCCGCAGACTTGGGCTCAGAAGGCCGACGACTAACCAACCCAGCTGCCTAATCCCTAAACATGGTTTCCATGATTTAGTCAAGACAGAGATCAAAAATTTAAGCCCTTTTATATTCATTTCGTTTTTTGCGTTTTTCACCATATACGAATTTTAAAGGAATCGAAAACTTTTTGTTTACAATTATAAAATTCGTTTAACTTGAATAATTCATGTAAAAAAATTACTAATTTATTTAATATAGTCGAATAGTGAAGAACATACAAGTTTTTACACTATTTTATGCAAATACCAACTATGCAAATTTTAAAGACGAAGTAAAAAATTGAGTACAACCGGTTGAACTGTTTCTGATTTATAAAATTTTTAATGAGTCATATTTTTAAATTCTAGTTTCTAACGAACTATTTGTTCTATTTTGTTCAAATTATGTTTTTCATTTAATCAATGATGTAAAAATTTGTACGTCTTAAGTTTTTGCTAGTTTTTGTTGAAAGTAAGGTTTTTCGATCTTTAATAAATAATGTAATAAAAATTAATAATAATCATTAAAAATTACTTGGAATGGAATTATCTTTTTGTAAACGAATTTTATAATTATGTACAAAAAATATTCGATTTGTTTAAAAAGCTTCAGTGATATGGGGAAGTAAGTGATGAGCGAAATTAACATTAATTAAAAGCAAATGAACATTCAGCATTCGATCATTCTTAACTTAACTATTGGAATCATATTTTCCAGATTGCGGCTGTCCACTATATTTTGACGTTCAAGAATCTAAATGTGATGGGGAAAAACCGTAATTTAATAGTAAATACTAATAATAAGTTAACACATTTGAGATCGAAACCCATTATGATAGTTACCTCGTGAAAATCCGATAATTATATCAGAAGTTAATTCGGGTGATACTTTTTTTTCTTTCACCATACGGGTTATTAGATACGTTATTTTGTTTATGAGAGAATCATGCAAAAATTTTCCAAAATTTTTAGTTTTAATGCTTAAATTTTAATGAAAGTTATTAGACTTAAAGATTTTTCATATTATTTTAAAATTATCAGCAAAATTAAAATAAGTGACGAAATAGTTACAGGTTATCATATGTTTACCTCTTTGATTCGATATAAGTTCCTTGTAATGGTTATAATTTCCCTTAAATTTAATTCAGATCTTTAATTTTTTTTGCAAATTAAAGTTATTACTTGGAAATATAACATTATATACATGTAAGGTAAAATGAACTATGTCTAGATCCTTCTGTCTTTTCCAAGAACTTCATAAAGAATTATAAAAACATAGGTATCGTTTGAGACATTTTAATTTGTTTAAAAAAAAATCGATTTCTGACTTTAATCATATCGCGTTTTCTCTATTAAATATCGTTTTAAACTTATGTAAAAATTGTCAAAAAATATTTTCCTCAGTTTTCCTTCTTTATCCAAATACAAAACTTTCTCAGTTTCTTGTAGAATCTTGAACAGTCCTTCTGATGGCTCTGCAGATGTTCCAAAGAATTTCTGAATGTTGTAAATACAATAGCTTCTTTTAATTTGAACGTCTTTGTAGGAAAATACCAGATTTACAACTTGATCCCACATTTCATTCTGAAACAGTAAATAGATTTCAAATGCCATGTGTCTGCTGTATGTTAAACGAAAAGTGTGGTTTAGAAAGTTCGAATATTCTGATAGACTCCTATGTTGTTTCTTCTTACTTCCGGCCTCTGCTACATATAAAATAAAATCTTCCAATCGTTTGGCATGTTCTTTTGTTAAATCTCTGCAAAGAATTTTGCACAATGCTCGAAGGCACAGCGTGGTGTGTGGTTGACCGACCTTTAAAGATACTGTCTCTGATATTTTTTTGGAAATGAAAGTTGAAAAAGACCATAAACTGTTGGCAATTACACAGATCGTTGTTCTGGCAATTTCGCCATTTTCATTCATTTCTCGCTTGTGGATTAGTTCGATGATTCCGCCGGCATATTTTAGGCCACAGTAATGAAGGCTTCGTAGAAAATATTCATTACACTGGGGATAGTTGGAATGTTTGGTGATATTCCAAAGTTGGCAAATCTCTCTTTCGATGATTTCAGAACAATCTTTTGGAGATGAACTCTGTTTCTCTATTCTGCCTCCGCATTCAATGATTTGATTTTGCAGATCGTCTTCACCGATGAGTTTGAGTATTTCATCTGCAGCAAATTCTTGCTTCCAGATAAACCAATCCTTGATGGTGCTTAATTCAAACCATTCAAAGTAGTTGTCCAAATGAAGTTCATTCAATGGAATTGAAAGACCTTGGAAATAGTCAATGAATTCTTTCAATGAAATAAATACATTCAAAGCTTCTTCCTTGCATCTCTTTGTACTGTAGTTTCGTGAATTTGAAGCTATTTTTTGAATTTCAGATTTTAACGTTTCGCTGATGTTATCGTCGATTATATCGTAAATAACTTGTGTATAGGTATCACTCACAAATATTTCCTTAACCAATTTATCTGCTTCTGTTTGATATTCTAAAAGATTCATTAAAAATTCTGAAATGATTTTGAACCTATTTTCTTGCAAATTATTTTTTAATTCTTCCATTTCATATGTAAAGTATAATTTTGCTTCTGCTTTTAGAATAGCCCATATTTCAGGGTGAGGAGGCACTTTTAGAATTTCTTGACACAAATGAGCTGATTTCAGAATGAATTTCAATCGATGTGCCTCTAATTCATTATCAACAATATCGAACAAATGAAAGTTCTGCAAGTGACTGAAGCATTTTGTTTTTAGACTTTGAGTTGCTGCTGTAAATATATCTTCTAATGGAATTTTTTCGTAGTAATCGGTTTGTTTCATACTATCATCGGTCTCCTTTAAAATGGAATAAAGGAACTGATAACTATAAGAGTATTTCTTAGTAAGAGAGTGGACTAAAACCACAAAACGACTAATGAGATCTTGAGAATGTGATATATTTCCTTGCACGCCATGTTGAAATAGCAGTGTAAGTGCCGGCCCTTTTAAAATTTCCTCCCAACTTGTTATATCTAAATTTGATGATGCGTAGCTTTTTAAACCATGCTCAATACAAAGCTTAACTAATAAGAAGTGCCTTTTTAGAGCCCCTATGATATTTTTAGGTATTTGAACTTCGAATTTTGCTGATATGCGAAGTTCTCCTTGATGTTCGTGTCCATTCTCAGTTGTTAATGCCTTCCATTCATCAATTCCTTCAGAATAAATGCTTGCCACATTTATAACAGTTTGGCCCAAAAAATCGTCGACCGTTGCCCTACACTTGCACACGTTATCAAAACAGTCGTAAAAAAAGTAACAACATCCCCGGATGTCTTTCACGGTCCCTAAAAGTTTGAGATTAGCACCTATTCCCGTTGGATCACGATCCCAAAGTTGGATGAAAATGACGTCATTAGCAATATTTTTCAAAGGAAAAGTAAAAGCTTCATTCCATTCCGGATTTATAGTATGTTCCTTTACAGAAGTAGACTTGGCTTCTTGTTTTTTGTCATTGAGCCAAATCAGACAATACGGGTCGGCAAGTCCATCGGGATCTGTTGCTGCCAATTGAGACGCTTCGATTACTTTAAGATTCAAAATAAAATGCGGTGCTCGAATTCGTTTTGCTTTTTCAGCACATTCATTCATATGTTTCATTTCTAATGGAATGAGTTGATCGACGTATTCATATAATTGCTTTTGACTTTCATTTCTTGAACTTGGAATACCAAAATAATTATTGACGGTGTATACGCATGCCATGTACATACACGCCAAATATTTTTCAGAAACTTCATCATATAAAAACTCATTAAAACTGGCTTCTTTAAATTTGGGGCATCTTTTAGAAAAAGCTTCGGTTAAAGGATCTTGAGCCAGTGTAGAAAGCTTGTTTTTATCTCCCAAGTCTTGTTTCGATCTTGAAAAGAGGCTACGAAGCCTACTATACTTTTTCACTTTTTTAGTAGTGTCCAAATCAGTATCAGATTCTAAATACACTAAATTTTTTATGCCTGAATCCGATTTGCGAATGGCTATTGATTGCCTTTTACTGCGTCTAGTTTTTACACTTATTTTCCGTTGGCTTTCTTGAGCTTCTAGTGTATGCTGGTAGCGAGGCTCGCCAACGTCAATTATCTTTGTTTTGGTTTCAATTTTTTCAACTCCATTGGCTTTAATATTATCAGTTAAACTATTTTCCTGGTGACTTACTAGAACATCTAGTTTATGTTGGTCGGGAGGTTTGCCAACATCGATTGTCTTTGGCCTGACTTCAGTAGTGTCAACCCCATTAATTGATCTTATTTGTGGCTCAAACTTTTCCTTTTTAAGACTTATTGAATCACTCAATTTTTCTTTAGCGTTTGAAGTTTCGGGAACATGCCATTGACCATCAAGTACTTTGACTAAATCCTTGCATTTGCTGTCGACAGGTTTTAACTTTTTTGTTAAAGGAAGAGGACTTTCAGGTTTGCCAAACTTTTTATCAATGAGTGACTGTTTCCTTTCCCATTCTCTCCATTTATCAAAAGACAAACTTTGTTCAGATTTCATTGTTTTAATCGCACTATCAGACTTACTTTGGAACTTTGGTTTTTGTTTCTCAGATTGATCTGACCTTTCAGCTTCTTGCATTTCATTTGTACGAGACCTTCCAAAGTTTCGCTTGGAAACTTCACTCATCGTTTTAGCTTCAAATATTTTTATAAGTCTTCAAGAAGTTAAGTTCATCGTAATTCTGAAGATTTTTATCTGCGATGAAAGAGACAAAAAAAGAAAGCAAAATAGCAGTTGTTACTTGCAATATTCTCACTTAAAATTGTGTTTTAGTGAGTTTCATTCATATAATTATTAAGTTTTTAATTTTTTTTTAATATTTTGTACAATTAAAGATTGGCGCTAATTATTTGAAGATAGTAATAGATTTTTAATTATCACTGGATAATTTTATTTTTATAACCGTCGTTGGACAGACGATACAATTTTTTGGGTTTACGGCTACTAATGGTCAACTCCATAGCCTTGTAATTTTGAACCCAATCCAGAAGACAAGGGAACTTCTGAATCAAGTATTGGGAGAAATCTGCCTTTGTGGTGGACTTTTTGATGGAACTAACCAGTGTTTGCGTTACATGGAGAGGAAAATCCCGAAAACCTCCCATGGTTAGCCTGACGACAAAGGGACTCTAACCCATGATCCGTCAGAGGGATATTTTACGTCAGCACTGTGGTTGGTACAAGCCGCATACAGAAATAGTATCGACCAGCCATCTCTGGGATTCGAACCCGGTTCACCTCATTGGAAGGGGAATGCTTTATCTCCTGAGGCATCATGACTCATCACTATCTCTTTTATTTGTAGATGAATAAATTAAAGGGTATTCAGAAAAGGAATGGTATTCTTTAGATATCATTTGCTTTGCACCAATAACGAATCTGCCAATTGCCAAGATGCTCGATTCACGGTTTTGTTGGTGCCAAACGATATTAAGTATCGTTAGTAACGATAATGAGTATCACCCTTTTCCCTAATCACTGATTTAAATGTTTTTATAAAAAGAAATTTTAGATATTTTAAAAAAATTAGTGAGCATTTGAAAATTGAATCTGAAAACAGTTTACTCATTTAAGAGTAACATTAGAAAAGCACACACCATATACGCAATCTTGTTTTAGGAATAATCCTGGGGCAAGCCTTTTTCGCCTTAGTCAACTGCTGCAAAATGATGTCTCTTCGTGGGAGTTTCCAAGCTGTGGCTCAATTTTGGAGGATAGTAAGGTAGATGAAGAATTGTTAGTCCTTGTAAATCAATTAACAAAAAAGGTGGAGTTTTTCTTCAGAAATCTCTCTCATCTGCAGATTCTTCGTCACACTATCTCGCGATCAGATTTTATTTTATTCTTTAATGTTTGTGCCTCTAAACAAACACCCAAACGCCAGTCTGTGTTCAAGAGTTTCAGTTAAACACATCATACATTCATCTCTTCGTACTCACGGCCCTTAACCGTTTCAGACACGCTGCGACGTGTATTAGCATCACAGTAAAATACTTAACATTATTTTTCGGACATATTATTAGATAAATGAAATACCTAATGAACTCTATTTCCATGTTCCATATTGATGGAAATGGTAATCTGATGCTATGAGATCCGGACTGTGATGGGGAGGTATTAACCCTTTCCAGAAAAGTTCTCTCAACTTTCTCCGAAATAATTTTAAAATGTGGCTTATAATTTTATTGTACCAAGCCCTTATATGAAATCTGGGAAATTTATTTCTGAAAGTCTGGAAACATTTAAAAAAGTAATTTTTCATCTTATAAATATTCTGAAAACTTATTAGGGAGACGTGATACAGAGAAAGGAAAATTTTCCTGGCAAATTTTGTATCCCTTTCACTGGTATTTCAGAATTTAAAGTTTAGAAAAAAGTGAGTTCCATATTGATGTGATATATCCCTCTCACTGGTGTTTCAGAATTTAATGTTCATAGAAAAGTGAGTTCAGGTGATGAATTTCTTCCATTGATATTTCAAATTTTAAAGTTTAGAGAAAAGTGAATTCGGATAAATCTAAAGTAAACTCTAAAGTTTCAAATGATGAAAAAAAAATTTCAAAATATCAAAATGCAAACCAACTATTGCAGTCTAATTAATTTACTGCATAATTTGTTCGCATTCTGTTGTATTTTTCAGCATTTAAAACTTCATAGTTTACCTAAACTCACTTTTCTCGAGATTTTAAATTACTTAGAAGAATTTTCCATGAAGGATTTTTCCCGTGGTATAGCTTCCTCTTAAGCGCACAGATTCTTGAATTATTTGAAACTCATCTTTCTATTACTTTGTTTCTGTTGACCATGAATCATTTCAATTTACTCTGAAGAGATTGTTTAATGTGGAAAAAAAATTTAAATCCTTACCTGTGTATCACTAAATAGAAATGTAAGGTAAAATAAAATTAATCCAATTCATTAAAGTTATGTTTTGCGCTGTGGAGTGTTTTATTTGATAAAAACGAAAATATCGAAATCTGAAACAATGATTTTAATTGTTTGTGTTAAACAATAAAATATCTTTTCGTTTCTTCACTATAACAATATAATTTCTTTGTATCAAAGGAAATTGCAACATTGTTTTAATTTTTGTTTCCCTCTTCACAAACTATTTTAATTAGAAAATTAGAAAACAGACAATTTTGCATACTATATTGGAAACTCAATTTATAATATAAATTCGCGTAATATTAAATGCAATAAATTATACAATTCTGTGTACAATAATACAACCATGTACAGTACACAAAATAATTAACTTAACTTGAATATCGTTTGATTTTCTGGTAAGGATCTTCTTTCATCATATAAAATAACGATTATTAGTTTTTTTTTAAATATGCTATAGTTAGAACTGTTATCCATAACAAAAAAGGTAACAATCACGATTTCTCAGGGGATAAAGCGCTCGTCTTTCAACCCGTATTCGTCGATTCAAATTCTGCTCCAGGATCCTAAAGACCACAGTGTTGACATCATGGGTTGAACTTCACTTGACGTCGGGGAGTTTTCCTCTCCATGTAACCCGAATGCGGGTTAGTTCCATCAAAAAGTCCGTTATGGATGTTAGTATGTGTCGATGTATAATCCTAAAAGTTCCCTTGTCTTTAAGATTGGGTTCAAAATTACAAGGCTACAGAGTTGAACATCGATAGTCACAAACACAGGAATGAGCACAGAAATGTCAGAAAATTGTCAACGTCAAGATAAAAAGTGTTTGCGTTCCAGTTTATTTCTAGCTTCAGTAAGCCACTAGATTGTCTAGGTTTACAGAAATAATCAACTATTATAGAAATATCCCTTGATTAGTTCGATGCTATGCAAGCGCTCAAACTGACCCATTTCCTAAATTATGGAGTTTTTAAAAATGCTTCATGAGCATCACTGGCTACGGTCAGTAAGCGGGTGGGTGACTACTTTGATCAACCTATGTAGGGACCGAGGGTGCGCGGTATCGGTCATCGTTAAACTGTTCTACTGTAAAGTGCTGGACTTCGCGACCAGGATGTTGGGCTATCAAAGTGGAGAAGCCATCCCTCTGCAGAGGACCAATGTCTTCAGATCATTTTCAGGGATGTTTTCCAGACCATCTCCAAACGCCCATTGTACAGCTCTAGTGTGATGTAAATAAAATATATACCTACAAACATCCTTGCGTGCCGCAGTGAACTGGTCGTAAGACACGGTTCCCAATAAATCACCAAGCATGCGATCAGTGAGCGGATGAGTGACCACTTTGATAAGTCTGTGCGTGAGGAGACCAAGGGAGTGCGATATAGGTTATCGTTAAACTGTTCTACCATTAAGTGCTCGACTTCGCGCCCAAATCCTTTGGTTATTAAAGCGGGATAAAGAATAGAATTGTATTCTTATAATAAAAACTTTTTTACGTAATAATGAATTGTATTGTATTCTTTTCCTGGACTTTGGCAAAACCTTTAGAGTATAGAGAGAGAGAGAGCAATTTAGACATTTTTCGTGCTCTCTCGATAGAAAAGGTATTGCTTTTATGGCTTCCGGAGCTGGTACCCCCTGAAGACGTCAGCTTCGGTTGTCATATTTATTCAATTTTTCTATTCCTTTTGAATTTTCAGCTGCATAGCGCGTTTTTCCACTGGAAGTATTGTTTTTAATTGCTTTAATTATTTTGAATTCTTTTCTTAATATGTTTTTCTAAACCTATATAAAGGCAAGTGAATGACAGTTAAATACCAGTTCCGTGGAAAAATTTGCAGCTGGTAAAAAAAAAAAAAAGATTAAGAAATAATTAGAAAGTTATGTAGTTGTCAATTAAGCAAGATAATATGGTAGAGTTATAAATAGATTTTTGCATTATAATGATTATAAAATGACTATACCAAAAATGCTTATTTCCTTGAATTAGACATTGTTGTAATAGATCACAAAAACAATAATATCGAGCTGGGTTCAACAGCTAAATATCATAACAAAAATGATTTTTTTAAAATTATGTCTCTTAAAGGACTGGATCAATTTTAATTTTTGAATCCTATCGTGAATTGTAGTCACAGTCCTAATTTGCAAATCAGATTTTTGAGAAAGCGTTATAAATTTATAAACCTATTTAATTCAAGAAAATCGCACGACAGCAATCAGTCATTAATTTTCTTCATAAAAATAATTTGCCTGACTTTACTTTGAACGCTTCTCGATACAGCTAGAGAATAAAGGGAGTAAAATGAAGGAAGAAAGGAAGTGAATCAATGATATTTGTAAATCAGTAAGTATCAGAGAAAAAGCTTGCAAATAAATAAAAAGAAGTTGATTAAGTCTAAAGTCAGTTTTTGTATGACAAATGTAAATAATGCAGCATTTATTAATGACTTATAAGACAATCCTTTTTTTGCAAAAACACCCAATTAAAAATAATCGCAATATAAAAAAATTATAGAATGTCATCTTGGATTATATGTGCTCGCAAAATAATACTTGAAATTAGTTTATTAAGCCTAATCTATATAAATAATTAAATATTTTTTTTAAAAAATTGTTTTGCTTTTTAGCCAAGAACAGAACAAGTAGTTCATACTTGTTCTAAAAGCTCATTCAGCCAATTATTTGTATTAAACATACTTGGTTACATTAGTTTTTAGTAAAACAGGACAAGTAGTTTAGCTAATAAAGAAAAAAAGTTTAAAAAAGTTAATTATTTAAAAAAATCAGACTTATTGAGCAAAAAGGCGGCGAACCTATTTCGATAAAATATTATTATATACTATAATAGTTTACTATTTTTACATAAACAATATACTATTTTTACATAAATTATTTCAATGTAATAAGACTACCCAATTCAATTAATAATTTTTATCGATATTAGGAAAAGTAAAGTACCAAGTTTTTACTAGAAATAAAATTTATTTACATTGTACTTCATATATTTTACAAAAATATATATAAAAAGTTAGCTTTCTGGTGACCAAAGCTTAAAAGTTCTGTCAAATGAAGCGGTGGCTATAAAACGGTCATCGTTTGATATGTCGGCACCCATGACTTTGCCACTGTGACCACACAATGTCTGAATAGGTGTCCATCCAGGATGAGACCAAACCTGCAAAATGTTTAGAGACAAATTGAATGCTTGACTTCAAGAAATTACACAAAAAAGAAAAAAAATTTGATCACCGAAAGGCACTTACAGGTTACCCATTGGCAAAATGGTTGTAGTCTAATTTTTTTTACCCTCTTTATTTGTGATATTCACCCGAATTAGTATTGAAAACGATTCAGTTCGAACTGTAGGTTAGAATTTCTGATTTTTAATTAAAACAATAAAAACAAAAATATCGTTGAAATGATGAAATTCTCTTTTATTCACAACTCAAGAAGTATTTATGGGATCTCTCTGGTCCCATATCTCAAAAATAAACTCACCAACTTAATGCATAACAAAATTAAAAGAAAAAAGAATTCTAAAAAAAATGATCCAACAGCAGCAGTCGCCATCACAACAACGCATGTTCACTGTTTACTATTACTCTTGAACACAGTTGAAAAGTGGGATGACGTCCAAATAAGGTGTGCACGCCCAAAACAACAGACGTTTTGCCAATGGGTAAAAATAAACAAACAAAAAAAAGGTGCATTAGTATCAAATATAAGCCTATGATATGACAAGATCTTGATCCTCTCAATAGTTCTTTCAGAATATCTGCAAAAACTGAAACTGATTTCCAGTTCATTAAAAAAAAAGTGCATTAGAAAAAACGCTTTAAAAATTTTTTATATCACTTTTTTCTTTTTCTTTCTTTTGCAATCATGTACTATAATGATGAAGAGTCAAAGGACTGGAACCTACTTTCGTTGAGTATTGCAACCAATAAAAAAAAAAGGTATTCAGTTCCAAAAATTAAATTTGTCATAATAAGAAATTCCATAGTCACCATTAGCAGCGAGTAACAATTATAACTAGGGGTTCACAAAATAAAATTTAACATGATTTGTACTGAACTTAATAAACATACTTATCTAATTATTAAAAGTGATGTAATATAGAGATAATATATTCCTTTTGATGCTTGGAAAACGAAAGCATCATTTATAGATAGAAAAAAAAATCCCAACTCTATGGCTAACTGTCTCCTATTAAATTTAACGAAAACAGAGTTTATTATTAACGAAAACAGAGTTATTCTGTCTTATTTTCGGTTGCTGGGATGGCTAAACATCAGCAACCAAAAGTATAAAAATTTAGCTTTGACAATCAATCAAAACACTTTACTTAATTCTTCAGTTTTCATTCAGACATTTCATTAGGACACGCCTTCCAACTTCGCCCTTTTATGTGGCTTTGAAGAGAAAACACTTCCTTGCATTTTTTAATTTCTTTCTTTGCCCTCTTAATTTAAGAAGCAGAAGAATAAGTCTGTGCTTTAAATATTTAGGTTTACTTATCTGTGATTGTGAATATTAGTTTATTTGAGGGAGAGGGAGTCCACGCAACCTGCGCCCTACGCCCTGTTAAATTTATAAGTATTGCATCACAGTCACTAGTTTTGTTGCATCTCAGTCACTAGTTTTGTTGCATCTCAGTCACTCATTTTGTTGCATCTTATTCCCTGATTTTGTTGCATCTCAGTCACTGATTTTGATAATAATCCAAGAAAAAAATGTGGGTTTCCCTCCCTATTCTTTAAAGACCTTCCATCGAGCATTTCTCATCAAACCTTTCATTATCAATGATAGACACAAAAAAACGACGAATGCAATTCTTCATAAAATACCAAATTATAGTTTGAAAATGTATGAAAAGTAATAAAGAAGTGATGAACTTAAAAATCAATAAATTTACTATAAAAGTATA
Organism: Parasteatoda lunata; assembly: GCA_949128135.1. NCBI lineage: Eukaryota > Metazoa > Arthropoda > Arachnida > Araneae > Theridiidae > Parasteatoda > Parasteatoda lunata. The sequence continues at coordinate 121,131,722 of OX421971.1, forward strand.
AAAAAAATTATAAAAAAGAAGAAATTATACACTTAATGCAGAAACATTTACAATGCAAAAAAGATGAATTAACACATTTATTTGGTTAATTTATTTGGAAATTTGGTTTGAATACGAGTCTATCTTCTCAGCGGAAAGAAAAATAAAATTGTCGACATTTGAAACAGACGGATGTTTATTTTCAGTAAGTCAGCATGAATAAGTTTTAAAGACTTTGAAGTCTTCCACAAAAGTTAGCACTGATTGTGGTAATGTTTCACTAATTTTCATCAGCACATTTCTTTCAGCTTCTACTACCTTCTCTTAAATCAACTACACCAAAAGAATAATCATCAAACCAGCTGTTTTTGGAGTCTCTTAACCTAATTGTAACAAATCTTCATCTTTTCCCCCTTCATCATTAGCTTCTGTAGTAACTGTTTTTCTTCTTGAAATAAAATAACCTCAATATTCTTTTTCAAATGTCGGTAGTATTTCTGAATGAAAGGTGTGTCAATTTATTAATTTCAAAAACGATCTAAGCGGATATTATTAACATTAAAATATTAACACTTGTGACAGGATCGTGAAAACAAGATGATACGTACGGGAAAGCAAAAGACATGGGAACAATGGATCGAGATTTGACAGCATTAAGAAACACTTTGCTGCGCTCCCCTAACAGAAAATATATAAATTTTGCGAGTGGATGAGTATTTTTCAAAATAATGAAGTTGACTTTAAAACATCTTAATGACATGTTTCAATAGTGTTTGTGGAGTAAAGTTTTAAAATGTTTTTGTTTATATAAATATGAAAGAAAAGACTATGAAGCTAATTTATTTGATACATATAAAAGAATTATTAAAATCCTTATCTATAAATTGAATGATTAGTTACAGAGAAAAGCTGATTCGTGTTTAGCAATCTAAAGTTAATGCTATATGTTTAAGCAAACATAGCCACTTTAGATTGAAAATAAATATAAAGATCGATGAGTTAAAGATGTCCTCTAAGAGAAGCTTTTATCTTTAAGAAACCATTCTTTAACGTCACTTAAAAGACTCACATAAAAATATCATAGTTCTTTTAAGATATTATTTTAACACTAAAACTTGTTGGCATCTTTAAAAGTTGTTCGTTTTATGCAATGAAAATCTGCTATTTTTTAGATTCAGGTAATCCAAGTGGGTATCAGTTATGTTTAACTCCGAGACTTCTCGATATTTATAAAATCCTCATTATCTTTTATCACTTTCAACATTTTGTTAGATCGTTATATTAAAAGCAATACTTATACATATATTCAAAATAATATTTTAAACATCTTACCTTTAATGAATTGTCATATGATGTTGATATTAAATAATCTCCATGAGTTTCTATAATCAAAACATAAAGAGATGAATTAGTTTTAAAATGTCAACTTAATGATAATATATGAGTTAGATGGAAAGCATGAAAACACAATCATGATTTAATTTATTTCTGTTTTATGATGATTTTAATACTTCAAAATTTTAAACCAAGATTTTCATTTTATTATTTTTTTCCTATAACAAAAACCTTCTCTAATATGACTTATTAATACTTTTCATGCCAGATAACCATGTTTGAAAAATTGTACTAATTACTTACAAGTTACAAATTCTAAGCATGTTGTATAAATTTACTTACATACCTAAGTAAATTATTGAAATGATTTAAATTATTTAAAGGGCTATCTAAGTAAATTATTGAAAACAGTTTATTTAAAAGTTTATTTATTTATTTATTTTTTAACTTCAGCTTTTTCTTACATATTTTATTTCTCATACTAAAGATGAAAAATTGGAGTAAAAAAAATTTTAACTAAAAAAAATTTTTTTTTATATTTCTTATATTCATATTTTTCAATTCAATATATATTTTTAAAATTTTTTTATAATATTTAAAAAAAAATATAATAACATAATCAGTTTATTTCAATGCTTGATTTTTTTTCCATCCGAACAATCTTCTCCATCTTTCATTAAAATTAATCTTGTTATAAATGCAGTTATTTTAAAAATTTTTTATCAAAAGCAAAACTATTTTTCTTATTCATAATATGTTTATATTATTATTATAAATGAATCAATTCCTTTGAAAAGGGAACATCACTAGAGAAAGTTAACTAAAATGAGTGAAATGAAATTTTTCCTTCGTTTCCTTTTTTGCAACATTAACTAAAATGAGCTAATTTAGTTATATATTAATTATATTTTTAAATGATTGTTTTTATTTTTTCAGAATATTTGAAAAGTATATTCAGCTATTTAAAGCATATATAAAAATTTTTAGTAATACATTTTTGTTTGTAATATTTTTATAATTTTTCCAATTCATTATACTTCAACCAATTCTTTTCAAAAGGGGAGATCACGAAAGAGAAGGTACTAAGGCTAATTTAGATAGAAATGAAATATATCTTGAGATGATTGTTTTTCACAATATTTGAATAATATATTCTATTATTTAAAAAGTATATAAATATTTTTTTGGAAAAACAATCAAAACAAAATAAAGAACATTTCTTTAATGTGTTTTTTTATGAAATACAAATGTCTTGAAGAAAAACCTATTTTCTTTTAAAAAGAAAAGAAATTTGTTTTAATTTTTTTTTTTTAATTTAACAATCATTTCCCCACACATTAAGTATATCAGCAAACAATATAAAACTTTATTTTCTACATAAAGGAAGTAACATTTGGATCCCAATAAGAGTAAATAAAACATAAATAAAAGCTTTTTTTATATAAAAAAAGGAGGGTCATTAGTTTAGACGAGGTGTTGGAAATAAAGAAAAGCTTGTGTATGCTTTAGACTGCATAGATGTACAGTCATTACATTATACTAGTATAAAAAAATGTACAAGAAAATTTTTTTTAATACTTTAATTTGAATAATGCAATTTAGAAACTTATAATAGTTTTTAAAAATGATATTTTTCTAGTGCAATAAATGTTTTCAAGCGGATTATAATAAAAATTCAACAAAAGCTTTACAATGAATAGTTAACTTCCTTAATAATAATAGCTACAAAATTCTGTTGTCAAAAATCAATCTCCAATTTAAAAATTCATATTAATTATAATGTTAAAGAAAAACAAATAATGAACAGTAGTTTACTTTCAAACAGCACTCTTGAAACTAGGTTGGTGTGTACAGAAATAGTATATTCACATTTCTGTCTTCGCAAATCCCATATCTTAGTAGTATTGTCAGCACTGCCTGTTGCCACTTGATACCTTAAAACAGGGAATCAAAAAAATAAATAAGTTTAAAATATTTAAATGCTCATGTAACAACCATTTTTTTTGATAATATTTTTTTCTTCTTTTTCCATTTTTTTAAAATAAGAAACCAATAACTCAATTATCAACATAAATTAACTGAATTTAATAGCCTAGTAAATGTTTGGCTATTTATAGGCAAGGTCTATTGAATTAATTACTTTTTATTCCTTGAAATTAAAATAATCCACAATAAATGCTAAGAAACATAAAAACAGAATATCTACCATAGAGGTAAGCTATTTGAAATTCCAACATTCTTAGCCTATACATTGCTATATTTTATAAGAGCTAATAGAGTAAGATATTATAAATGTTTTACTTAGGACTTTTCTGAAAACATGGCTCTAACTTTACTCCATTAAAATTTTTACCAAATCTTATTAAAATTTTAACATTATTACTAAGTAAATGTTAATTTCAAATCTAATATTTTTTTAATGTATGATTAAAATTAGAGAGATAGTATTTAAAATATCATTTTATGCTGAGATGTAACAGCTGAAAAAACAAATTCTAACAAGCATATTTTTACAAAACATTTAAAATGTACAAAATTACTAGAAAAGTTTGAGTTACAAATATCTAAGATGAGCATTTATATTAACATTTTATCCCAAAACTATTCTTTATAGAATCTGTTACACAAATGATACATTAATTCTACAATTTATCTGTTTAAATTTGTTTTAGGAAAATATTAATCAATATATTCAAATATGGTAAATTGTCATAATATTCATTTGACAAACATTTTTTTTCACACAATTAAACCCCAGGAAAGACCACTTCTGTGTAGCGACCTCCTCGATTTATGACCAATTTTGGGAAGAATGGAATTTTGTCCATAGATTTTTTGATGAAAAAAACCTTCAGGAGGGACCATCAAAACCTCTTCCAGCAAACTGGGCAAAACTTCACACCAAATGCGGAAAAAGTTAAACGAGGAAACATGAATATTAACAAAACAGATAAGTAGATTTAAAGGCATTAAAAATAGTCGTGATTAGCTAATTAGAGAGATCATTTTGGCGATCTCTGAAAGAATTCTACAACCTCATTTTGCAGTCAGAGTGCGTTAAAGAAGATGCTATCAATGATTTTTTTTAGGGCTAAAAATTAAATTCTTAAAAAAAAATTATTTTAGACAAAAAAAAAAAAAAAGCATCTCAAAGTTTTTCTTATTTTTTAAAGCTTACAAATTTTTATGACATAAAATTAAATGCAAACTTATACAAAAAATATAATTATTTATTTATTTAAAGTAGTTCTAACATTTATAATTGGTAAATCAATCTTTACACATAATTCAATAAAGGTCATTTTTATTGACACGAAATTTTATTCATCAATCCAGCGTTCATGACACTAACACAAGTGGCATATCCACATCAAGAACATGACACTGAGTAAAATTAAAATTCCCTGCAAAAAATCATCTACCTAACCTAACTCTCAATTCAACTAGACAGAATCGACAAAACTCGACACACCTTAAATTTCAGAAGGTGAAAGGCATAAATGATTTAATATAAAACTTAATTTAAAATTGTACTATCTCTTACCCATTTGGTGAGAAGCAAACGGATAGCACAGAATTTTGATGACCTGCTAAGAACATGATACACCTTCCAGTTCTCAAGTCCCAAATGCGACCAAACGCATCCATACCCCTAATAAGTAAATATGTACATAAATATTAACATAATAAGCAAAATTGCAACTTATTTAATCAACTTCACAAATAGCTAAAATATAATTGCTGATGTAAATATTTTAAAAATCATAAAAACCACAATTCATTTGAATTATTATTAGAAAATATTTCATGCATTGAACTCATAATTACACATTTTCATTTTAAATTTGATTCTAAAAATGAAACTGGTACAGTATACTCTCAATATCTCAAAAACCTTGTTATGCCAAAAAAATATTTTTTCCCTTGGCGTTACATATTCACCTAATGTTAAATTGAATTCCTATATCGAAGAATTTCTTTTCAAAACCTTGCTATTTCGAGTTTTTTTTTAAATAGAAAATTAATTTTTTCACAAAAAGCACAAAGTTTATTGTAAACCAATTCTTTTCGTTTTAATGCATAATTATTTTTGTCTTACTTTTAAAATAAAATTATCTTCGTTTTATTTAGACTTATATTTAACTATCAGAACATACATATTTAATAGTAGTTATTCTTATGTTTCATGACGCTACTTTTTAGAGTAATATTTTAGAATATATTTATTTCTGAACTTGTTATCTCTAAATTTTTTTAGCGTCCTTCAATTTTGAAATACATAATATAATTTGTAAAAAAAAAAAACTAATCATCGCATAGAATTATGTTTTATATCAATTTTTTTTTTTTAAAATTTCATGTAAATAGTTCCATCAACACAGCAAAATTTGAGAAAAGAAAAAAATAATAGTGCTCGAAGAATAGTAATAATTTTCCAACCCAGTAGCTAATAGAGAACCATCACACTGAAAACTCGCATCATATACTGGTTTGCTGTGACCTTCTTGGTGAAGAATTTCTTCTTTTACTTCCAAATCCCACAACCTCCAAGAATTATCAAACCTGAAACATAAGGACACAGTGATGTTAAAAGACTGCTGCTCTAAAAATAATTAAAACTTTCATTATTATATAACTTGATGTAAATAATCATAATAAAACAATCTTAAAGTATATATGTGTGTTGATTTAATTGTCTCGTTTTTGTTTAATACATTTCACAATAAAAGAGATATATGAGGCTAATGTGTTACAAAACTAATGAACACAACTACAAAGAGTGATATAACATGTGAAATTTTTTTTACATACAATAAAACCTGTCACGTTTTTTTTTAATAAGTCAAATTGGTTAGGAATGTAATTAAATTCCAAACTAAACCATTCATAGTTGGCCCTTTTTAAGAAATTTTTTTTAAAATTCTACTGAATTAATAAAATAACATTAAAAGCTAACGTAACTCCTTTTTCTGAGTTGACCCTAAGGAAAAATTATTCTTGTTTCTTTTTTAACAAATAGGCTAGAAACAAAAAAGATAATTTTAAGATGTTGAAATGAATATAAAATATATTTCCTAAGGGACCGTTCAAAAAGTTTGTGCACCAAAATGGAGAAATTTTAACCCCCTCCCCCTTCATACATTACCCTACATAAGGTTTTACCCCCCCCCCCCCTCCTTAGAGTACATACATTTTATTAGTCTACCCCCTTTTTCATAAAAATTAAAATAATTATGTTTTAAATAAAATAAATATTTATTTAAAATAATTTATTCATTTAAATTATTTAAACAATAATACCCAACTTTGAATCAATAAACCCAGTACCAGAAAAAGTTTCGGGGAAAGTTTGGTGTTTGCAATTTTTTATTTTGTGAGACAAATTTTTTTGAGAACTGATTTACTCATTCTAACAAGTGGTCGCCGTGTGAAAAAAAACATAAGAACAAACATATATAGTACACGTGTAGGAAAAAGTCAAATTTAAATTTGGTGTATGCTTATAATGTATGTACTTTGTATGATACCTCCCCCCTCCCCATCATACAAAATAGCAAATCCCCCCCTTCGGGATGTACGTACTTTTTGAACGGCCCCTAATTGCATTCATTTTCTTGAGAACTGATACTTTCAGAAATTTAATTATAATAAATACCTGATATACACCATTTACAAAATATGCAAAGTTGTTTTTTTTTTTTTTTTTTTTAAACTAAGCAGTTTAATAATAAATTTTGATAACAAATTTTATGTAATTCATACTAGTAATTATTTTAATTTCTTCATATACATGGGTGTTGTATTTGATAAACCAAATTTTAAAGTCATGTTAAAAAAATAAAAATATCTTTAATTTTTGTTTAAGAAATTAAAGAGTAACATAAAAGATGATAAAAAAACAACAACTTTTTTTTCTTAATAACCTGACCACAAATGGTCAACTTACATTCAAGTTTCACTTTACCATCAAAAAACCAAAGGGATTCCTTCATTTGGATTATTCAAGTATTAGTTAAAATAAAAAGATGTTGGATCAAAAATCCAAATTTAAAAATATCCACATTTGCATTCTTAGAAAATGGGATGTCTATAACAAACACACATTTTATAACTATAAATCAGTAAAAATAAGGGCAAAATATTTTTTATTAGAAAAATCAGGACAACTAAGAATCCAAAGAAAGATGAAAAATGAAAGACAAAGAACATTTATTAATGAATACTCAAATGAAGTACAGGCTTCACATTGGTGACTCAATCAATCATACAAATGTTTGAAGATTCAACAAAATTTGCTTAACTTCAGAAACTATCACGCTAATTGGATAGTGCAGTTTCCTATTTGAAAATAACTTCTGGTAAAATACTACAGCTTCTCTGAGATTGCCATTTGCAGCCAATTAGTTTAGTGATATATTAGTTATTAATGATTTCTGGCAACCACTTTTAACGTTAGTTAAGAAACAAGACAAGGTGAAAATGCAACAATTTTTTAAATCTTAATGGTGTAAATCTTATGAAAGTCCAATAGCACAACAGATTTTGCAATAACTTTTGATATAAAGTACTTTTTAGAGAAAATTAAAGAGTTTAAGGCACTTAATGAAATGACAAATATTTAATAATTTTCTACCATTTCTTGTGTTAAATATTCACTGTAAACATTGCTAAACATTTAATGTTACAAACAATTTTTTGAAACATTTAAAAAATTTAATGTACAGTGTATTACTCTGTTTTTCAAAAAGAGCAAGCATCTTTTTATCAGGCGTAGCAAATACAATGACCTTCAGGTGTATCAATATCAGGTGAAGAGTGGCTTATTCTACCTGAAATGTGCATTTGTTTTTCTGCGATTTAAGTTTGAAAGAAGTTTTAATAAAAATTTACTTTATTAAATTGAGGTAAAACTGATTTAATTTTACACACGAAGTAAAATTTTAAGTTTTGGAATATATAAAAACCTTAACAATTGAATATAAATAAATTTAAGTTTGTTTAAAAATAAAAAAAGAGATAAATATTATAAAGGTCATAATGAAAAAAAAAAAATCATTTAAACATTTATTTTAACTAGCATTCTATCGACTAAGTGAAAGCTTTACACCAGTAATTAAATACAGTTATCTTAAAGAAGAACACTATTTTAAAGTTTGAAAAGTGTGTTTTATGTGACTGAACAATATCCATAATTTGCAATATTTTCGTTAAGTTCCTACGAAATTTCTTAAAAGTAAACATTGAGACTTACACAAATGAGAAAAATACAGAGTTAATGTTATTAATAGAAATTTTCTACCTAAAGGATTCTTTGTATGAAGTTTTGTAGTCAATGTTTTATCTGAAGTCAATTCACTTAAATGTTGCCTAGGAAAATGTTAGTTAAGAGTTTATAAAAAGTATGGAGTTTTATGCATGAAAAGAATTCCTTTTTCTTTTATTTTTACAAGAATCAATAGATAAGGAACAAGATTAACATTATAATAACTAAACTCAGTAGCGCGACAGCCCAAAGAGGGCCAAGGCCTACTGTGCCCATCTCAGTTTTCTTGACCTTGGGCTCTGGGGTGCAGGAGCAAATGTTCCGGTCAGGTGGTCAGCCGAACGCGGAACCCCCAGTGTTTAATTCCAAGAATGCCTGGTACTCATTTATCGACCCACTGAAGGGATGAAAGGCTGAGTCAACCTTGCTCGGCCCGAGGATCGAACCCAGGACCTGTGGCACGGGAGCGCGGAGCGCTACCACTCAGCCACTGGACATCTAACATTATAATAGTCACATTAAAATTAATCTGAAATAATTTGAATCGTTGCATATTTTGAAACTTTTTCCAACATTCTATGTCTTTAGTAACTTTTTATTTCTTTTTTATACATTCTTATAAGAAAAAATACTCTTTTTTTCATCCTCCGTTGGAAAAAAAGATAAGGATCAATAACTCCCCACAAGTGGCTCAGTAGAACTCACAAAATTAAAACATTCAGCGAGAAAGAAGTGTTTGTTTTAAAGCTCGTGAAAATAAGGATAAAATTAGATATAATTAAAATCCATATAGGCCCCATGTATAACAGAGGAGCAGTTTAGGGAAGAAACAAAACCAAAGTAAGGTAAGTGTCCATGTAAAAAGTGGCAAGAAGTTGTTTCAGGTCTTGAGGATTAGCTTTACACAGATTTTTCTAGGTTTTTCCTGTAACTTGAGTATTAAGTAGATTCTTGGCATCTTCTTTATTTACTTTTTATCACAGGACAAGCTCTTTTGTAAGGATAAAAATAAGACAATCGAGGCCATTCAGAAAATTCTTCAGGAGCTGAACCAATCAGTACATTTATTGTATGGGATACCTCAATGGCTATGGATATATTGGTGTGTATTTTTTCAAATTTATCACTCATTTACTCCTCCTCAACTACAAAATATTTCATTTGAATTCGCATTTTATAAAATAATTCAAGTTATAGTAAATTTTTATATTGATTTAAAGTTTTCTAAGGAAAAAAATCAACCATAAAAAATGTTAAAGATTTTATTTCGGCTAAGAATTTTGAAATTTGGCTAATACTTTAAATATCTTGCTAATTTACTGGCCAATAATTTAAAGATTTTAGCGCTGGTTCCGCAACTGCTACACATCCTTTAAAAATCAAGAAAAAAATATACTTCAAAGTAAACAAAATTATTAAACAATAAAGTTGACATTATTCAAGTTTCTTATGTTATGTTCAACAGTGTAGGTGTAAAGCTTAAACAGCGCCATCTAGCACAAGTATTGCACAGAAATCATACAAAATTAATATGGTAGTGTTGGATGTTATACTGTATCATACTTGGGATTTGATGTTAATTGAAAAAAAAAAAAAACTGAAAAAAAAATAGCTTCTTTTATATGAAAAATAATTACAAATTACATAAGGCTACAGGATCATATATTTAATCAAAAATAGGATAAAAATTGAAATTCAATTAGTTAAATAAGTAAATATTTAATTTGAACATTGAACTTACACACAAGTGACTAGAAATCGACCAGAAGGATGGAATATAATTCTAGATACCCGGTGAGGAGCATGACCTTCTAGATCAGCTATGGGTTCATCACTAAAAATATAAATTATAGAAATGTAAGCTAATTAAATCTTTAATCTATATACATAGTAGAAAATTCTGCATTGTTTACTCATTGACAAAAGACAAAAAATATGAACATTTCATAATCTTAATTGGTATGATTATTATTCATCATGATTAGTTTAAAGTAATTTTTTGGTGCACAGAATAGGTTCTTAGTTTAATTTTACATCTTTACTATGAAAGACAAATATTTAGCATTCACCATATGGAATTAATAATAAGTAAGACAATAATTCAGCAGGGATATATTGGATATTGCTTAGAAAACACAAGGGTGCCTCATTTTTAAATTTTTTTTTTTATGAAGTGAAATGTAACACCCGAAAAAAAGCCGTTACACATGGATATAAATTTTTCTAACATCAAATAATATCTTCTTTGGGGAGTTCTGTCGCACTAAATTTGTGTTTAATTTCAATTAGGTAAAACTAGTTACATATTTGAGTTAAGAAATGTCTATAAAAGCTAATTCCTCAAAATTCAAGTTAAATATCATTAAGGGGAAACATCTTTATAAGAATATAGGATATTTATAAGAAATGTTCAGTTTTATCACTTTATGAAATTAATATAAAAAACATAACCATTTAAAAAACATAGTTAAATTTTAGTAAGCATTAAACTTAGTCCCTGCTGTGCTTATTTAGTCTAATCTCTTACATCTTATTCAGTTTATTCTATTGTCTTGAAAAAGATTGATTTTTTCTTGAAAAATATCCAAACTTGAACTTTACACAATAAAAACCTTTTAGCATAATTTTTTTAAAGCTACAATATTACTCATCAACTTGGTAATGATAGTTTATTGAAATATTGTGCTTTTGGAACTGACATATTTCAAGTTGTAAGCTCACTTTTGAAAATGTATGATAGTTATATTGTTCTCAGAACTATAAGCAAGACAAATAAACCATGGTTATATGTTTAAAAAGTGACAAAAATTATAAATACCCTGATTTTGAGTATTTGCCTAAGACCGAGGGAAGTACTTGGGAAAATACCCATTTATAAAGACGCTATGCACTGAGTATTTACCTGACTTATATCTATATGAGATGACCTATAAAACACTTGTCCAAAATCTCCTAGACTGGTGCTTTTTTTTTTTTTAAGAAAAAAATTTTTTTATTTGGTTTTTTTCTACAACAGCCATTGAACATTATTATTAATAATTATTGATAATATTTATTATTAATAATTATTAATTATTGATAAAAATTATTACAAATAATTATTAATGATATTAATAATGAATATTATTAATAATGAATATTATTAATAATAAGCAAATACACAGGACAAAGTAAAATGAGTGTTTCACAAAAATATATACATATGAATATATATTATATATATTAGAAATATATATTATATATATTAGAAATATATATAAAATAATGCACTATTTATTTAACTGTAATTCCTATATGTCATATACAACTGCCAAAAAAACATTTAACTTTCTATACAATGCCCAGAAAAAGCATGTAATATTTTTTTTTTGTTTCATACTTTGCCTTAAAATATTGCATTCAAGTAAAATATTGTATTCAGGCTTTGTATTCAACACCAGTATTTCCTACAATGTCGGCAACATATATAAAATATTAAAAATCATATAAGACATTTGAAACATTTTTATTTAAACTGAAGAAAGTAGGAGCAGTACCTTTTTAGATCCCAAAGTTTAACTGTGCCATCTGTAGAGCATGAAGCCATGTTGACACTTGTATCTGATTGAGTCAATGTTGCTTCAGGATGAAACACTATGGCACCAACATTACAATTGTGACCTATAATAGAAGGAATGCCTTTGAAATACATTAAACATCTTTAACAAACAACCCTACCAAAAAAAAATAAATTATGGGTACACCACCTTTCCACTGCTTATTTCTCTGCTATATTAAGAAAAAAAAAAAAACAAGAAAGAGGTTTTAAAGTAAAACATGTAATTTTAAATTTTTTTATTTACATGAGCATAGTCAGGGTCATACACTGCCTTGTTTTAAAATATAAATGCAAAATATCAAAAGAAATATCTCCAGTATCAATATCTTTAAATGTCTAGATTTCAAAAATCCATACTTAAAAAATCTATATTCAAAAATTAATAAAGAAACAATTTGTTTTAAAACAACAAAGCCTACATAAACACAATAAATTATAAGCAAAAAAAAAAAAAAAAAAAAAAAAAAAAAAAAAGAGAGAGAGAAACAAATAGCATGAACAGTGCAGGGGAGTAAAGCAGGGCAGGAATCGCAAAAATAAGGAAGAATAAAAATGGCAGTAAGTAATAAAAAAGGCCTTAGGAATAAGAAAGGGTAAAATGTGTAATATTATGTAACAACTGAATTTGATTCTCACCTATTTTTAAGTTATCCTCTTATACTATTTTATATGTATATTTCAAAAAATAATTCTCTCTTATTATCACAATAAGAGAATAATTTGTAGTTTATAAAAGTAATTGAAAACATGCTAATAGATAATCTGTAGGCAAAATTTTATTTAAAAAAAAGTAAACAAAAAAATTCTTAATTTATAAAAAACTTGAAGGATTGTCATGTAATTTAAACTGAAAATTAAGTGAAAATAAACTTTAAAAGTTGCATTTTTTTATTAAAAAAAGTTATTTATTTTAAAAAAAATTAAAATCATTAAAAATTTATTAATATATCCCCCTGAAAAAAAGAGATACTTATAAAACTTTAAAGAGTAGAGAATGATCCTAACAAAGTAAATATTTGGAATAGTAATCAGAATTAAACCTATAAACACAGATAATTTTACCAGTGAGTAATTATTATTTAAACAGTGAATTATTATTATTATTATTTTTTTTTTGAAAATGGAATGGGAATAAAAAAACAGTGTTTTTAAGGGATGGGCGACTTATTTTTACAAAACAGATAAAGAGGACATATTTATAGGGATCAAAGGGTAGGCAGGGAGGAACACCCTTCTAAAAACGCTTAGGGAGAACACTGAACAGACTTTGAGGAAATTAAATAAACAAAAATGATTAAGAGTAAAACAAAATTTCCAAAAAGATTTAAAGAAGAACAAGTTAGATTTTAATTTATTTTTCAGTTCTCGTTTGGAGAATATTTATAACTATACATAAAGTTCAAAATATAAATATGCATCATGTGCACACTTAAATTTATTTTAAAGCACTTGTATAACATGTTCACTATGAATAATTTTTAAAGTATTTTTTTTACACAGAAATAAATACCTCTAAGAGTCCTAATTAATTCACAATCTGGAACTGACCACAGTTTACAGAGACCACTCCTAATGGGAAAAAAAACTAAAATGATATATCAAACGGCATCACACATATTACTCTTTAAGTATTAGTTATGATTTTTTTTTACATTAAGCGGTGGAAGCTTATCTGCCAAAAAAAAAAAAAAAAAAGTGTTTCTTCAAAGAAAAGTTTTGTACAAGTTTACTTAGAATTCAAGTACTTACAGGATCAAAATATGCATTGATAAATAAAATAAATATATAAAACAATAACTTTAATCAAATACAGTCATTTAAAGTCATTATGAATTTTCAAAGGTTTTATTGAAATTGTTTTTGACAATCAAGGTTTATTATAAGTTTAAAGTTTTACAAACAAAGCTTTTAAAAGTGCTGTACAAGAAAATTATTTATCAAATAGATACTTGTAGCATTAAATTATTAAAAGTGTCTATTTGAATTGCTACAAAATTTGTACTACTAACTAAAGGGCAATTCATTCATTCTCGAATTTCACGTTTACAGACTTTAAAAAAGCATAAGACTCAGTTTAAAAAAAGCTCTAAGAATTCTTGCTGAATCAACTCTTGGTGCATTTTAACCTTACTTTAATTTTTGGTTACTTTTATAAGATTAAAATATTTTTGAAAATTAAAAACTGGTTATTACGAATATAACACAATATAATGCACTCCTAACAGCCAGTCTTAAACTTTAAAAAAAATTTAAACTTCAAAAAGTTTATAAAAATAAAAGAAAGTATAAATAACATAACATGAACAGTAGCAGTTTGTAATTTAATTTCTTTCTCAGCAGCAAAAAAAAAAAATTTTTTTTTACAAATTTTTTACTTAAAAAGATATATAAATAGATAAGTTAAGTTCAAGCAATTAGTAAAATGCTTACAAAGTCACTATTTTTCCAAAAGAAACCAAGCTAAAATTGTTTTGTTTAACACAGTTATCAGTAATTTTAAATGAAAATAGGACCATTTTTTAAAGCTTGGATTAAGTAAATTCGAAAATGAACGTATGATCTTCATAATATTTTAGAGTGTTAGCATATGAAGTTTCATAGCAGGATGGAAATGCTGATTTAAAAATAAAAAATAAATAAAAATAAAAAAAAATATTAAAAAAAAAAAATTTGATAATTTTTTCCAAAAAGAACAAAAATAGAAAGAAGCATTAAATTTGTTGACTTACCATGATGCAGTGGCTAACATTTTAGAATCAGGACTGAATTGGCAAAAGGAGAGAGGTCTTTTGTCACCAATTTGACTGCAGTTTATGTTTAAAGACTAAAAATATAAGCCATAATTACAATAAACATTACACACACAAAAAAAGGTTTTCTTTTTAACCTAAGTTATTAAGATTATGGAGCAAGAGAATGTAATTAAATATAAGGTTACAATTTCTTAATGCTGGGTGTTGATAAAACTCTTCTATATACTGTACGAACACTAGCCAAAAATATGTGATATTGGGTTTTAGAGACATTAAGGGTGAAGTTTATGTGATTTTAAACCTCGTTGAAAAGAGCAATGATATACAAATAAAAGATGAAAATTAAAAACAGTTAAAGTTGTTTTATTTAAATGTATTAAGGAAAAAAGCTATCTACTGCACTTTAAAAAAAAAAAAAAAAAAAAAAACAGAAGATACTGCATTACTTTGCTTACAAAATTCAGCAAACCAATGGAATGCATTCCATATCTATGATTGAGCAAGACAATAAAAAATAATGGTTGGACTAACTTTATTTCTCTTTAAAATTTAAATGATCTGACCAGTCCTGCAAATCAGAGGTAAAGATGATTTTAAGTACTGGATCTTTAAAAGAATAATTAAAAACACACAATGATTAAGATAATTTACAATGATTTTAAAGATATTTTGAATAGCAGAAATGAAAACAGAATCAATTTAAGGGAATAAAATTATTTTATGCAAGGTCATAAAAAGCTTTATTACAAAGGCAAAGAAGTAATATAGAAAAACTGGGATGTAATAATTTTATCAGAAACCTAAGATCTGTCCTAAAAATCCTAGTTTTGATTTTTGATTTTTAGACATATTTTAGAAACTTTCAATATAGCATGATTCAAAATGTTCAGCATACCCTTAATTTCTTGTACTGTTCCTGTTTCTTAGCATTTTTTAATGAATCTGGCTCTTGTTGATCTGTTCTTGCAACTGCAAGTCTTTCTTTAGCTCTAAAATGAAAACCATAATAAAATATTGCAACAGTCAAGAATTTTTAGGAACTCAATAAATAAGAATGGGAGTAATTAATCCTCTAATTTGCACAGTAAATATATGAAGCTCAAAAATACTATAAATACACTTTTTAAATATGACCTTCGTTACAACAACCTTATCATTATAAGTAATAATGATAAAGAAAAGGTAATTCCATTGATGCAATGTTATTTAAATATTTTAATATTGTTATTTCCTATTTCCAAAAAGAATCTCTTCAAAACAAGACTTAAACAGCAAGTAAAGAACAAGAATTAATTTTGTGCACAGAAAAAATAAATAAATTAATAAAATAAAATAAATAAATGGTTCCATAGCATTGTTTTATTTCTAAAGGTTAAAGTAAGTTTTTAGAAACAATTTTTCTTTTGATGTTCACAAACAATGAACTAAAAGCATTTAAAATTGTTCTTAAAATCAATAAAGATTGACATAACACTTCTAAAATCCTATTCTGTTGAGGAGACTATAAAATATCTACAACATAGCATCCCAATTAATGAAGCCATTGTAATTAATTTTATTGGTTAATTTTATAGGTGAAAATCTTAGCATTATCTCCAGAAATAATCAGGATATTCTATACGTGTTTAATAAATTAAAAACTACATTCACAATCTTCGTATGTTTCTTTTCAAAGGAAGAAATAAACTTATAAAAAAATATTTTTCATTTTTTAAACATTTTGCAAATTCACTGCATTAGTAAATGTTAGTCTATACCACGTTTGTTGCCATGCCCCCTTTAGAAGTTGGCTGACATTTATCGCACCCTTTTTCTCTTAGATTGGAAAAAATGATACATTGCTCCAAGTGAAAGCATCAAACAAACTTGAATATATATGCTAAATTATACCTGATTTTAATTTAAAATAAAATGCAATTAATGAAGCAATTTTATGTCTCTGGATAGTTAAAAACGTTAGCGTAAACAGATAACTAATATAATCTGGAAAATTGAAAACATTAACAACTAAAGTGTGAGAAAAAAAAACTGCAAATTTCAAAACTCAATTGTTTATTTTTCAATGACTGCCTTGTGCTTGGTGGATTTCAGTTAAAGCTTGAATATCAGTCTTTTTGTTCATCAAATTTAATCTTAGGTTTCCTTTGAAGCAAATGTGAAATATTCTTCTTTGTTTTGTGAGAAACTGGATGACCAAACTAAATCTTCTTTCTACTAAAAACGTTGATGGGTAAAGATGAAGTGCGATTCTTAGGCTTTCTTTATTGATATTAATAGCATTTTTTTTCTTCATTTGAGTATTCATCACCACCAACCTGAGGATTATCGCCCCTAGGTCGGGAACCCCTGGTCTGTACAGAAATAAATATGTCTTTATATTTGTCTTGGTCAAAACTACTCACCTTGGGATGGAATAGGCAGCAATCCACTGTCTAGCTTTTAGCAAATTTTGGGTGCCTTCGTGATACCAAGTTTTTTCAGTCTAGAATGAGAAAGAGCATTTAAATAAAATTATTACAGTGAAACCTCTCACAAGCGACCACTCTCTATTCTACAAGGAAATGGTCGTTCATGGAGGTGGTTCGTTCTTAGGGTTACCCCTAAGACTTTAAAATGTTATCAAAGGTACATGTTTTTTTTCGTAAATGATTTTAAATTTATTCACTGTAATTTCTTTGGTGCAGAAATGCCACTTGAATTGGCGTCAGGAAAACCAGATTGATGAACAAAATTTAGCTTCAATAAAAATGATTCTTACTGATATAATTATGTGTAAAAAAAAATTCAATTATGAAAGATAGAACAATTTTAAATAAATAAACAACCATACTTTTCATTTAAGTTTACATTTAATTTCATATCATAAAAATTAGTTACCTTTAAAAAAAGGAGAAGAGGTTCGTTTGTTTGTGATTACACAAGCTTGAGATGCTTCACCTAGCTTGAGATGCTTAGTTTTTTCTTAAATAACTTTTTTTTCTAATTTAACTTTCAACTCTAAAAATAAATCATTGATAGCATCGTTTTTAGCGCATTCTGACAGCAACATGAAGCTATAGATCCCTTTCGAAGCTCAAATACTCAAAAAGGGAACCTCGCACACATATTTTTTTAAATTTTAATCTACTTATTTGTCTTGTTAATATTGTTTGTCTCAATTTTTTTCATGTTTCCTTATTTGACCTTTTTTGCATTTGGTGCAGAGATCTGCCTGGTTGCTGGGAGAGGTTTTAATGGTTTCTCCTAAAGGTTTTCTTTAACATAAAGTTGATGGATAAAATTCTGTCCCTCCCAAAAAAGGTCATACATAGAGGAGGTCACTATATACAGGTGGTCTTTCCTGGAGGTTTTACTGTACTAAACAATTTTCTAAACATTCAACATCAAAACTAATTCAAAAACAAAATTTCAAAAGTAAAATGTTTTAATTAAATTGGATAAATGTATGAAAATATATCCGTCTATAGAATAATTTGTGCATCTCTTCATTGGAGTATATACATCTATCTATTAAAAACAGAAACTTAAGTTTAAAGAAAGATTAAAAACACAAGCTTCTAAAGTAAAACAATTTTTTTTAGATGCAATTTGTTTAATAAAAGTGCACAGAATTTAAAATCATTGACAATATTAAATTATTCTCCCCCCAATAAATAAAAATTAATTTTTTTAAATTAAAATGGGAAAATACACAAAATTACACAAGTGAAAATAGTAAATTTTGAGATCCATTATGTATTCCAATTCTTAAAATTTGTAAACTTATTTAATTAAAAAAATATTTAAAAAAATGCTTCTTCTTAGTCTGCAAAAAAAGAACATTTTTAAGAAATTAAAAAATAATCCTCATAAAAAGTTTTTGAAAAAGAACACAAAAATGAAAACTCAATTCAAATTACCTTAAATTTTTAACATGGCACAAAATTTTTACTTTTCTTTCCAAAGATATTTTAAAAGTGTGTCTAAAGATCTCTTTAAATTTTTTTTAAAGAAAGAAATTTTTTGTTCACATAACTAAAAACTCATCACCTGAAAAACTTTGCAACTGCAAGCTTAATTTAAAAAAATTTCATATCAAATCACTTTGCAGGTAGGATTTGGTTGACCCATAGCATATTGCGTATTGACGCTCTGTTCATCCAAGAAACAATTATATTTTAATATGTATAAATTTCTGAAGTTCATAATATAGTAGAATCAACTAAAGACAATGCTTTATAGTCTATAATACTTAACAACACATTTTGAATTTCTACAAATTTCAACACATTTACAAATGAATCACGCTTCAAACTTCTCCATTTGTTATAGTAAATAAAATTCAAATTTAATTAATAAAATAAAATTTTTTTACATGGATGCAAATAACAGAATCACTTAAATTTTTTTGTGAAACATAAAACTTTTACAAGCTACAAAAAATATAGAAATAATTACTTTATTTATCTAAGGTACTTATATTTTCGGAAGACAGTTGAATAATTACTTTCATACAAACATTTCTTTTGAGACAAGAGATAATTGAAATGTTTTCCAAATGGATATACATACTAGTTTTTCCTTAATTTCCTCTTTCTTTTCTTCTTCTTGTTGCTTTTTCAGAGCATCTTCACCTAGCTTAGCCAAAATTTGTCTCAATCTTTCTCGACGCTCAGCAGGCCCTTCACCAAATAAACCTAAAAAATATAAAAACTTCAGTAATAATGTCCTAATGACATAGCATTTATAAAGTTAAAAAGCAATTGATAAAGAGAAAGCTTAATTTCCTAAAATATTTTTTAAATAACAAGTAGTTTTTTAATTGCTCAAATGTAAAACATTCAACAGTAAAACCTTCATACCTTAAACTTGTTAGGAGAGATGAAAAAAGAAGAAGAAAAAAAAAAATCATTATCATCTTTTAATTAATTTATTTATTTTACATTTTTCTAAAAAGTAATTTATTTTTACTCAAATAAAGTATATCACAATATTGTTTTTAAAAAAAATCCTTAGTAGTTAACATAGCAATGTCACTTTCTAAGTGGATAATATCATTAAAGGAGTAATCTGACATATTTGGCCATAATTGCTTTATTCTATGATTATTATCTTTTGAACAGTTGACAGTGATATTTAGAATCCTGATTTTTTTTAAACTTCCTTTTTATGTTTTGATACTTTTTCTACTTAATTGCTAATGTCAAAAGTGTTCCTGCACTTATGATTTTTAATGAAATAGGGTTCTATCCATTAATTAAAATAAATATTTCAGAATGGACAGTTAATAATAAGATATATATTCTGTTTTTAGCAAAACTGCATGGAATATTTTAAAAATAAAGCATAAGTTTATTTTTAAGAAGTCAATAACCGAAAAGTAACAGAAACTCGATCTCGCAAAAGAAAAGTCACTGTTTAAAAAAATATCCACCTATTAGTGAGCATTTTCATTTTTCTTTAAATGAGCATTTAGTAGAGTATCACTTGGTATATACAATAGCTTTTAAAAGTATGAATATAAATGTAACTTTTTTTGTTGTTGTAATTTCTGCATTAAAACTCATCTTTTCTTTCACCATTATAGTTCTTAGTTTTAATATCACGTTATCATACTCTAACTTACAGTTCGCTTCAAATAAGTTTAATTAGGTTTAAACATGGAAATTGAAGTATTGTGTTAAACACTTGTATACAATTATTGAGACACAAAGTGCTAACATTGAGAGACATGTGCTTATAATAGTTATCTTGATATAAAAATAAAGTTGTTCCCAATACCCTCGTTTTGGGCAGATAATTGTAAATTATATCTTAAAATATGTAAGTAAACAGGTTGATTCTTTATGCAATCAATAAATATAAAATTACCTTAGAAATATATTTAATACATTTTAATAAAGGTCATTGAAATATTAGTACAGGAAAAGTTAATTATTAAAATTAAAAAATGCAAATAAAAAAAAAGATCTTATGTTTCAAACAATTAAATAACATTCTCACATAGTGGCTCTCCAATCTGTCGTAGATTTGCTTTAACTTCAAAATCATCAGTGGACACATTTATTTGACGAGCCTGTAATAAATTAAACTTTTAAAAAAAGATAAGGTGTACATTCAACGTACTTTAATTAAATCATGAATGAATCTCTGTAAAAATTTTAGATATAATAGAATCAGAATAACAGGGTTGTGTTAAGATCGAGATCGTATCCAATAATAGGATTTTTAGATGCTAAACTATTCCTAAACCCCATACCCAATTAAAAAATAAATTTTAAATATTAATTTTTTTCTTCATAAAATATAGTTGTACTCAGGAGTAATAATTTTTTTTCCTATTAAATTGTATGAAGTTGAAATTAAATATATTTTTAAAACAAAATCTCAGTTTTAATAAACATAATTTTTAAGTTGATTAACTTAAATTAAGCCTGAATAAGCTAGTTTCTATTGTTAGTAATGTGAATTACAAATTATCATAAATAATGGTTCATGTTTTTAGAGTAAAAATAATTTTAAACTTTAAAAAAAAAAAAAAAAAAAAATTTAACTACAGTACAGATTAAGATTACCAGGAGTAAAGCAGAGGCTACAATTGATAGAGCATAAATATAATTTGCAATAGACATGATCAAGATATTGTTCAAAATAAAGACCTAAATCAATAAACAATATTTAAAAATACTTTTTTTCTTCTTTCAAATTCTTCCAATAAAAGTTGTTTCTCTTTGTTCATTTCTTCCTCCAGCTCCATGTATTCTGAAAACAAAAATAATCTGCTTCAAATGGTAATTTTGAATTTTAAAATAAAAGTTAGATTGATATTGATATGAATGAAAAGTTTTACGGAGGAAAATAACTATCAAAGAGTCTATGTGTAGGAAAATGTATTATAATCAGAGCCTGACTAAGGCAGGGAATATGGGGCATTTGCCCCGGGCCCCCATATTAGAGGAGGTACCCCAAATCTAATAAAAAGATCATCTTATGTTTTCTTCTTTAATGAACTTTTTTTAAACAAAATATCAGAACAGTGTAAAATCCGTTTTATGTTAGCTTCTTTATTAATCTATTGTATGAACACTAAAAATCTATATTTTATAAATCCATGGCCTTCTAGAGCGGAATTGAGCGAAATTTTCACAATTAGGATGGGCAAATTTGGCCAAACAAAAGCTTGTATTTTTACATATCGCAAAATGCAATGTGTTTTTTTTAAAAAAAGGGCTTCTGATTGGCTAAATTGAGCTATCATAATTGCGGAAATATAACTGAATTCCACCCTAATGTCAGTAAGGATATGCATTTTTCGCAGCTAGGTGACTAAGTTAAAAATCAGTTATCCCATTGTTGACGGTTTTATACTTCTTTAATTCAGTTAATTTAAGACCAATAATAACTTAGTTAATACAACATGGATTAAACAAAATTAAATTTAAATAACATTTTTGCCAAATTTTGGCTCTTCAGATCTATATCCTTTTAATAATGGACATAGAATTGTAAGATTATTCTATTAGTAGTTTCTAAATGCCACTACTTGTTACAATCTCCATTGGAATAATATCTTGCTTAGGAACGAATCTGAAAATTTTAATATACAAAAAAAAATTGGAATTTGAAAATTGGAATTTGGGTTAATATTTTTAATCAAAATGTTTCCTTGGATTTAAACACAATTCTATCATTCAAATTTAAACACAATTCTAAATTTTTAAGTGTAAAGAATAAATCATTGCTGCAATAGCCCGTTGATGAAAGTTAAGGCTTCACAATTTTGTGATCAAGGGCATAATTGTGTCAATGTGATCAGCACTATGTACAATGCTGCCTTTAACTTCCAGGCAAGCTAGTACCCATTGATCTGTTAACTTCAGGCCGCTACTGTGGTTCAAACATCAATCCTTCTCAATGACAAATTCAGACATGTTACAACAGTTTCAGTAAAATAGTTACTGTGCGTGCAACAAAATTTAAGAAACAGGCTTTTAAAATTACAAATTTAACTATAATAAAAAAATTAAAAGAATTATTAGATTAAATAAAATATAAATTTAAAAAAAAAAATTTTGTACAAACATTTGAGTTAATTCACTTTAAATTATAATATTCTATTAGCATAAATTATTCTATTAGCAGTTTCTAAATACGGCTACTCGTTAAAATCTCTATTGGAATAATTTCTTGCTTAGGAACGAATCTGAAAATTTTAACTTCAATTTGAAAATTGGAATTTGGGTTAATATTTTCAATCAAAGTGTTTCCTTGGATTTAAACACAACTTACATTTTTTTTAAAACAAAACCAAATTAAATAAACTGAAGGGGAAAAAAAAATCACAATTAGAACCAATTTATCTCCATTATACAAGATTTGGTTTTATTTCCTAAAAATGGTAAACAAGTATATGACCTCCAATTCATCTTTAAGGGATTTCAAGAAAAAAAAAAACTTTCATACCTATATAATATTATTCAAGAATCTCAAGAACAATACATACTCAGAAACATCATATTCAGTAGAATAGGTAAAGTTTAATAACTTTTGCACAATTTGTGGATAGTCCCTCAGAGGCAAAAATTAAAAAAAATTTGCAATTTCATTGCATAAATTTATGAAGGAGAGAGGTCAAAAGTGTATGAAAGTAACTGGTCTGCTTCACCTCTGAATTTTCAGGTAAAATTTAAACTTTATATCAATTTAAACAAAATAAGTATTTAGCAAAATTAATATTTACCATCTCCCACATTAATATTTCCAGATGAAGTAGCTTCTTTAGGTGATCCCATATCATCTTCATCACTTTCATCTTTGCTATCATCACTCTCATCCTCTTTCTGTTGTTCTTTTTCTAATTTTTGACGTTCTTGTTCCTCTAAACTTCCAAAATGGATAATTTTTGTTCTCTTAACATAGGAAAGATCCTCGTCATCAGACATGATTGAACTCTGAAACTGAATAATAAATAAAATTACATGTGGTTAGATGAATAAATTACAAATATAAACTTCCCCTAATGACTATCAAGAAGTAACAGATCATAAACAACACAGCTTGAAACATTACACCTTGATCCAAGA
The DNA here is from genome assembly GCA_949128135.1 of Parasteatoda lunata. Taxonomy (NCBI): domain Eukaryota; kingdom Metazoa; phylum Arthropoda; class Arachnida; order Araneae; family Theridiidae; genus Parasteatoda; species Parasteatoda lunata. The sequence continues at coordinate 121,155,713 of OX421971.1, forward strand.
AAATCATTGAATGCACAGAACTAGTTCCTCCGATATTTTTAGAAAAAAAAAAAAAAAAAAAAAAAACATTAATTTTTCATTAAGATCAAAATCAAATATAAAAATATTAATATAATTAATACTAGCGGTGATGGGTTCGCCGCTCATCGTAAAATCAAGTGATTTTCATTTTATTATCTGTTTGTCTTTAATCAATTGTGTTTTTACTTAGTTTTGAAGTGAACTGAATTAAGAGTTCTGACGTCATCATATTCTTAGAATTGTATAAATACCAGCACGCATATGGCAGCCTGCCCAGTATCTCTCACATCACCTGCTGTGGTGATGTTTCTTGTAATTCAACCCAACTTGTATATAATGTAAATATGTTAAATAAATATTAGTATTAAAAAGCTTACTCCAATGGTTACAATCTTCGCTTACTTCAATGGTGACCCGAACGTGATTTGAACACGCAACCTTCTGATATCTGATATGTTAGATTTAGGCCACATGCGCCCATCCAAAAGTAATTTTTCATCACCTTTACATTTAGTTCCCAAGAAAAATAGTTTGGACTGGCGTCCAGTAGGTGATTATCGAGCTTTAAACGCTCAAACTGTTAAAGATAAATATCCAATTCCTAATATTATGGATTTTACTAGTGAATTACATGGAACTAAAATATTTTCTCACATTGATTTAATTCGAGCTTTTCATCAAATACCTATAGCCAATGAATATGTACATAAAACTGCAATAATAACTCCTTTCGGGTTGTTCGAAAGTACTCGTATGCAATTCGGTCTTTGCAATGCAGCCAGTACTTTCCAACGCTTTATTGACGAAGTAACTAGAGGCTTAGAAGGCGTTTACGCTTTTCTAGATGATATTTTAATAGCTTCCGAATCTCCCGAAGAGCATATGACATATTTAAAATCACTTTTTGATAGACTGCAGTATTATGGTTTAACAATAAATCCCTCTAAATGCTTATTTGGACAGAATAGTTTACAATTTTTAGGTTTCAAAATTTCCGAAAAAGGTATTGAACCTTTAACTGATCGCGTTAATGCAATTCTAAATTTTCCAAAACCAAATACGATTACTCAATTACGTAGATTTCTAGGATTATTTAATTTTTATAGACGTTTTATTCCTAATGCAGCTCATATTTTATCACCTTTAACCAAGTTTTTAGAAGGACAACGGAATATTAAGAAATGTAACAAATCATCAAAAAAATCTGATTTACCGTTAATTTGGACCGATACTTCAAACAAATCTTTTTCTGATGCAAAACAAGCAATAGCCGATGCAACTCTTTTAAAATATCCTAAACCTGGTGCTAATTTAAGTCTGTGGACTGACGCGTCAGATTTTGCAATCGGCAGTTCTTTAATGCAATATCATAATAATGGGTGGGAACCAATTGCATTTTTATCAACAAAATTAAATAAAAGTCAGCAAAATTGGTCAACATACGATCGCGAATTATTGGCAATATACGCGTCAATAAAAAAATTTCGTCACATGCTAGAAGGTAGAAGTTTTACTATTTTTACTGACCAAAAACCTCTAATTTATGCGTTGAAACAAAAACCTGAGAAATGTTCCCCGCGCCAATTCAGATACCTTGATTATATTTCTCAATTTTCAACAGATATTAAACACGTAAAAGGAAAATCTGATTCAATTGCTGATACTCTATCGCGAATTGAAATAAATGCAATTTCAAAACCTCCATTAATAGACTTTAAAAAACTAGAACAGGAACAAAATGAAGATTCAGAATTGAAAGAAATATTAAATTCCAATAATTCATCTTTAAAATTAGAAAAACATTACTTTTCTTTGGAAGATGTTAATTTAATATGTGATTTTTTAACTAAGTACCCTAGACCTTTTATTCCAAAATCATATAGGCAAATTATTTTTGATAATTTACATTATTTTTCTCATCCTGGAATATATTCAACTACAAATTTAATATCTAAACGATTTGTGTGGCCCAACATGAAAGTGGATATCAAAAATAAAGTTCGTTCTTGTGAGAAATGTCAGCGAGCTAAAGTTTTCCAACACACTAAAGCTCCTTTCAGCACATTTGCTCAACCCGACGCAAGATTTTCCCATATCCATCTGGATTTTATTGGCCCACTTCCTATTTCTGAAGGCAAGCAATACTGCCTTACAATAATAGATTCACGAGATGGCCAGAAGTTATCACTACTACGGATATGACTGCCGAGAGCACCGCAAAAGCACTTATTCACGGTTGGATCTCTACATTTGGCACTCCCGTTACTATAACTACCGATCAAGGCCGAAATTTTGAATCAACTTTTTTTCGAAATCTCACTAATATCTTAGACAGTAACCACATCCATTCTACTTCATATCATGCGCAAAGTAATGGAATGATAGAACGCTTTCACAGACAACTTAAAAGTTCTATAATAGCACAGGAAAATAATAAATGGACCGAAATTTTACCAATTGTTTTATTAGGTATTCGCACAGCTTTAATAGCTGATATTAATGCAACTTGTGCACAACTTGTTTATGGTACTTCCTTACGTCTACCTTCTGATCTTTTAAACTCAAATTCTTTATCTCCACCAGTAACAGAAAATTATGTCACAAATTTAATGGCCGCAATGAGAAAATTAAGTCCTGTAGCAGCATCAGCACACAGTAAAAATAAGTTCTATATTAATCCTAATTTAAAATCTTGTTCTTATATATTTTTAAGAGTAGATAAAATTTGTCCTCCACTATCACCTGCATACACCGGACCACACCGGGTAATTGAATGTTCTGATAAAACCTTTGTTATTGATTTTCATGGTAAGAAAATAACTGTCTTAATAGATAGAATTAAACCAGCTTTTCAAATTTCTGAGAAATTAAAAATAAATGCAATTCCAATGGTCGAAAAGAAATTATCTCAAACAAAGGAAGAAAAACCAATTGTTACAAGATCTGGTCGCCGTGTGCATTTCCCAAAATATTTAGTTAAAGAGTATGTAATATAAAAGCATCTAAATATTTTGTATCTATTAATTGTATTCCAATTTCCAAGTTAGAAATTTTTTCCCAATTAAGACATATAGTTCAATTTACTACTTTGTATTTTATGATTGTTTTTAAACAATCAGTATTGGTATCGTGACTTTGTCACTGGGGGGATACTGTGTGGTGATGGGTTCGCCGCTCATCGTAAAATCAAGTGTATTTCATTTTATTATCTGTTTGTCTTTAATCAATTGTGTTTTTACTTAGTTTTGAAGTGAACTGAATTAAGAGTTCTGAGGTCATCATATTCTTAGAAATGTATAAATACCAGCACGCATATGGCAGCCTGCTAATATCTCTCGCATCACCTGCTGTGGTGATGTTTCTTGTAATTCAACCCAACTTGTATATAATGTAAATATGTTAAATAAATATTAGTATTAAAAAGCTTACTCCAATGGTTACAATCTTCACTTACTTCAGATTCATAATTTAGATTTACTGCACAGAAAAAAAAAACTATAATAGTTATCCATTAGAAATATTTAAGATTAAAAAAACAGGCTAACAGGTAAAAAAAAAAACTGAAGTTGAAAGGAAGAAAAATCTTCTTAATTCATAAAATAAAACTTTAATGCTAAAAATAATAATTTCCGGAAAAAACTATCCATAAAACGTTTAAAAAAAACAGTCTATCAGAAACGCTTTTAAAAATGATGTGCTATCATAAAAATGTCCAGAAAAACAAAAGATTATGTATAAAAGTGAAATGAAAAATAAAAATCAATCTTACTTCTCAAAAGAAAAATTTAAAGCTGAACATTTCAATTTTCTAATTTCTGTACTTTCATTAAAAAGTGGAAAAAAAAAAAGAAAAAAAACTAAGCTGCATCATAATAAAAACATTGCTAATAACAAAAGTTTTTTTTGTCCAAAAAAACAGAAGAAAAAGCAAGACAGTGATCGGAAAAAAAAAATGGTTCTTAATTTTTTAACAAAAAATTTAACACTACAAATCTATATTTAACTTTATGATATTACCGTATTTTTTGAAAAAATGCTGATAAAAGAATAAAACCATTAGAAACGCTCTTCTCAATAAAAAGTGGTGAAAAAAATGGCGAAATTGACAAGCTTGGATATACATCTAAAATAAATTAGTAGTACAAAAGTTGTGGTTCAGTATAAAGTAATCAAGTTTCAATTCTTCAAATTACTCTTTTTCATTCGTCTTCCTCAACATAAATTTGCAAGCAGTGTGCAAGTTTTAGAACTTAAATCATGTAAAAATTATTTCTAATAATGTATAGTAAAAAATACGATTTCAGATTATTCTATATTAAACCTATTCAAATTATTAAAAAAAAAAAAAAAAAAAAAAACTTAGTCAAAGAATAATTTACCGAATATTTGGCAAAAGAGCAGAATATTCGTTACATCTCTATCAACAGTGTTTTTTTTTTAAGGTTTCATGCTACTGCCCATGATACATTAGTTTGGTATACTATTAACAGGGTGTATACTGACAGCGAAACTGTTGTTTAGGAACTAAGATTTTGTATTGATCTATGATTCTTTTCGGCAAAACAACGGCTGTCTACTATTGCCTTGAAACTAAGATGCGGTATAGGTCAGCGCTAAAAGTATTTATTTGGTATTAAAAAAATTTATGTAATGCTGATAAAAATTGTAATTTTATACCGCTGCAATGCTTAATTTCAATATGGGATGTCACAAAATTTACGCCAAAACTGGTTGGCAGTTAAAAGCATTGCTAAAAAACCTGGGTACATATTGGTAAAAAATCAGCTTCAAAACAATTATCTAAAATTCTTAAGAATATACAAACTTTACTTTTTGAAAAAGTTATTGTAACTGGAAGGAAAATGTTAATTTAATTATTTAATCAATAATTTTTTAGGGAAATTTTGGGCTGAAAAACTGTGTCCTGAGCAGATATAAAACTTTTAAATGCCATTTAGAAGTTTTTATTAGAATTAATTTTACATTGCAAAAGCATAAAGGAAAATTAATTTAATAGAACTATTAAAGATGCACAGTTATCTAATTATTTTGGCCATAATACAATTTTTTATGAGGTTTGGTAACAACACAAACTTGATGAAAAGAACGAAATTGAAATTTTTGATTGAATTGTACAATAAGATTATATGTGGCTGACATAGATATTAAATTGCCTTATGACATAAATTTGCTTTGCCAAATAAAAGGTTAGAAACTGCACCATTAATTCTTAATTTAATTTTTCATCAATATTTCTCTTAACTAATAGTAAAAATTAAATTGGAACTTGATTATTTTTCTAATTCAAAAAAGCTCAAAGGATAACAATATTTTTTTAAAAAACTTTTTAGAGATTTTTTTCTTTTTAAACTTTAAAATGCTTTATTAAACCTTTTGAAAATAATCGGATTAATCAAATTGCTGAGTACAAAGCGCTTCAAAGAGCCGAGTTTGAGATCCCCTGTTTTATAGTGCATAGATCTTATTTACAGGTGCTTGACAAATTTTTCTAAACATAAAACTGCAAGCACCATATAAGTATTTATGAATTCAGAAATTAATTTAAATTTGCTTTGAAATTGCATTTTAAAACTAGAGCTTCTTTTTTTGATGGGATAAACCAAAATTAAATAATTTTTAAAATATAATTATAATTGTAGAAAAAAAATAGAAGATAAAAATATGCAATAAAGATAATTTGAATGACATGTAATCGGACAAGTACTTCTAATATTTTCCTTTAGTTTATTAAATTTATAAAATGTAAATAAAAAAAGAAGATAACTTTTAGTTGTGAGAAATCATTGTTGTCACTAATTCATCGACATGGTTAATTCATTCGGATTGATACTTATTAATGATTTAATTATACTAAAATACCAAATGAATAATGAAATAAAGAAAAAAGTATTTTATCTGAAATATTAATGAATTAAAGAGATAATTATCATTATTTACTTGAAATGATCAATAAAAGTTCAGTATACAAATACCGGTTTACATATACTTGTAAATAAACAACAAAACAGATTCTCAACTTCAAACAGATTCAAACTTTTTAAACTTTTGAACCCGTTGTTCGCGTTGTGTATTTTGTTCTCGTAAAAATAATAATAAGAAAAATCAACTACGGCCTAAACTGATTGAACTGTAAACGCAGTATTCAACTTTGTGAACGATTCCATTTCTTCAATAAATACTCATTTCATTTTAACTGCCTTTTTAATAAAATAACCGTGACATTTCAGAGTACTCCTTGGTTTTTAAAGTAATTTTTTAAAAACTCTTAAAAAACTTTCCAAAATTATAATTTCCTTAATAGCAGCTATATTTGGTAAAAAAAATCATTACATAATCATCATAGCTGTTTTAATAACTGCTACTTTAATGCCTTTAAATATTAAATCTTTCCAACATTTCAGTTCAATTCGTATGTATGTTAACTGCAGAAAGTTTGAATCATTTACGAACTAAAACTTTAAAACACCCAATTTTGTTTATTTTTATCGTGGTTGTAGCTATTCTGCGGTCCATTTGAAAAGTCTTATCATTAAATGAGAAAGTAATTAAATTAAGTAGTTTATTCGATTTTATATCTTTGATATTAATACTTATAAATGCTTATTTTGATAATTATAACTGTTGTGAATATTTGTTCTTTTATTTTGTTGCTTTGCCTTTTTAGTATTAAAGATATTTTATGATTTATTTTTCTCTCCCGTAATAAACTGTATTATATTCTAATATTTCAGCATATTTAATTTGAATCTTAAAATGCATAATCAGTTCATTATTGTTCTATAAATTTTATTTTATTGATAATGAACTTAGTTTTTCAATGATTTAAAATTGCGATTTATAATTTGCAACAGAGATGCACAAAATTTTTCTGCAGGGAACTATAAAAATGCCATGTTGGGAAGGTGTCTAACATATGAGAGGTAACACTGTAATTGTAAAAATATAAAGTGTATTTATATCTTAACTGAAAGCAATATGTGTTATGATGCATAATAACTTGTAAAATTTGTAGGAAGTTATATTTTCTCACAATGAGAGTAAATAAAACTTGAAAAACGAAATGGTTACAAACAAGCTTAGTTTTGCACTAGAACAATAAGTAAATAAAAATGCAGGGTGATCAGTTAAAATAAAAATTAAAACAGTTTTTGCAGTTTGAGTTTCTTCTAGAAGATTACCTATTTTTTCCAAGACATTAGGACAAAAAATGGAAGAAACTAAAAATGACCAACACAATTGTTTAAAGTTTACTATTAAATGAATGGTTCGCAATTTATAAGATATAAAATTTAATTTAGAACAAGAAATCAAAACGTTTAATGCAATCAATTTTGGAGATATTTCCATATTGGTTACAGGGTTTTTTGTTTTAAATCAAATGGGTTTTTTTAAAAAAATCATTGATTTAAATCAACTGATTTTCTATTTACATATATATTGATTTTGAAAGTTAAAAAACAGAGTTTCAAATTATTGATACTTTTATTATTTTCTTTTCTTAGTTTTAAAATTTAGTTTAAATAAACTGCTGAATTAATTAATTTTAGTTAACGAAACTATTTTCTTTCTTGGTGTGTGCTAAATTCCAACACATTTGAAATGACATTTTTCAAAATCTTTTGGTTCTTGGGATTGAAAGTACAGATTAAAGTACACATTTAATGCTGTCTTAATATAGACTTGCATAGCTGTAGAAAGTAATTAATAAGCATGAATTTTTTCAAAAAACAAAAATCCAAATAATGTTAATTAAAATTCTACCCTTTGATTGAAAAAGCATGGAATTAAAATCTTCATTATATTTTATTGGTGGAAAATGTATATTTTCAAAAGCCTGAGGTTATATTAAAAAGAAATTACCCTAATATGCCAAAAAATAGAAGAAAAAAAGGCTGATGAATTCAGATATTTTTTTTTTTATCTGATAGGATAGTGTCATTCTTCCCTTTCAAAGTCTATTTGAAGCCGTAGAGTTATTAACTGGTAACTGATATTTTTTTCTCATAATATGCTTACAGTATCATAATATGCTGACATTATCAGATTTTCTATAAAGAAATTTTGTGAAAAAAATTCCGATGAGTACGTAGATTTTTAAAAAAATTTTTTATTTGATTAACTTATCTATTTTGATATAGAATTAAAAATGAATATAAAAATGTATAGATTAAATATTTATTTATTTTGTCATATTAAAAATCAAGAGAAAAATTTAAGAATTACGAATTTTAATTTAAGATAATGGTTTGCTAATTGAAACTTTGTTTTAATAGTTATGGAACAGGGGTCTATCCAAGCCAAATTTACTACCGCTTAGCGGTACCTTCACAAAATACTTTTTCTTAAAATTTTATTTTCGTGTCTCGTAAGAAATGATAAATCCATATTTTTGTGTTGATTTTTTGAAATAATTTTTAATTTTCACAAATTATGCCTAAATTTTCACAAAATAAGTAACTCTCAGAAAAACCTAGACAGACCCCTAATTTTTCTTTAAATTCTCTATTTCATCTAGTCTTTAAATTTCAATCATGTATTTGTTTCAAAATGGTCGCTATGCATTCAAATAATGAAAATTTTTTTTAGTAAGTTAGAGCTTCTTAAATATAGTTATAATACAGTTTTAATATTAATTTAATTTTGATGAAAAATTGAGAAAGTTTTTTTAATCATAAATTAAAGTTCTTACAATGTATTTGAATAAAAATCAAAAAAATCTGATTTAAATCAAAAAAATCTGATTTAAATTTAAAAAAATCAGATTTTTTTTTAAAAAATCACGAACCCTGATTGGTAACTGTTCCTACCAACTACACTTACCAAGGCTCTGAAGGGATTTTAAATGTGATTTTTTTTTTTTAAATAACATGTAAAGGTTTGCTGGGGGTAGCTACAAATTTTCTTCCCCCCCCCCTGTAAAAAAATATTATTTAGCATTGAAAATACAATAAATAATATTTTACCCTGAAGTTATCTATAAGCAAATCTTACGCTAAATACTGTAAAGCTATCAAAATTCAAAGAAAAAAATTTCCTAACATGTTACATGAATCCCCTATAATTGAAAATGCATGTTAAAATTATCACAAATTCTTTCATGATTTTCAGTTCAAATTTTAAAAACTTTTTTAAGTTTTCCAATTTGACAAGCTTTCTATAATTACATTTGAAATCAAATTTTATTGTAATTTACAAATAATATATAATTATGTATATATATAATGAATCATCAGTTTGAAAATGAGTTATTTGTGAATAAACATTTAGAGCTTAAAATTCTTAGGTTAATCTTATGATCACAAAATTGTGATCATAAGATTAATCTTCATGGCCTGTTAATTGCTGTTGCAAATATGCTTTACTTTTTTTCTACTATAAGCCTACATGTAAAGCATTGACTGAAGTAACAATTAAAGCAACAAATTTCCCTGAAAATTAAAACCTTTCCTAAGAAATTTATTTTTCTTTCCAATTTTTATTTTTTAGATAGGATTTATTAAATGGCTTTGAAATTATTACTAATATTTGTATTACGTTGTTATTATAAATTGTGTAAAATCTTCATTTAATATTTGATATTTCATTTTATAAAATAGTTTCTAATATTTGGGTTTGCAAAAAAATAATTTACTGGTGCAGTTTATGCTACTGTAGAAGAAATTCGCCTCTATATATTATATATTCCTATATTTAAGTCTCTCCTAACTTGGGAAAAAATTCTCATTCATTTTTTTTAACTTTAAAAATTTGCCAAAATGTCTTAAAACTTTTACTTATATTTTTCATCAATTATTCCATATTAACTTATTCCATATGATTTTTCAGATGATGACTAGAAAGATTTTCCAGGAATTGCAACAATCATCAGTGAATGTCAAAGGGTCAACTAAAATGAAAGAAGGAGAAAATGTATTTATAATGATTTCCATATACTACAACTATTACAATAATCCCTTTACAACTAATAAATTTCTTTTCCTAACTTGTTCATTTTAGCAAAAAATAAATCAATAAAATCTGTTTTTAATTGTTTTATTAACTTGATTTGGGTTTGATTAAATACCTACTGTTGATGAATTTTTTTTTTTGATTAACAGTATTTTTTTTAAAACCAAAATCTTGTATTCTGTACAAAAAAATAATAATAATAATAATAATATTTAACCATTAAAATAGTTTTAGTCTCGAAATTTTGATGAGTGTCACCCCTAACCATTACATGTGTCCTCCCCTCACCTTTAATTTTTTTTAAATGTTTATTTTTTAAAAATATTTCAAAGAACTCATTTAATCTATCTTTTGTTTTTTTGGATAATCTTTACTGCTTTTCAGAAAAGTCATTCATAAGAGTAAAATTGTTACTTTTTTGGATTCTTAGCATTATAGTCTTTTATCATCAAAAGTTTTTCTAAACTTTTGTAAAAAGTTTAGTAAAAAAATTATCCTTTTTTTTTGTGAAAAATCACAAAAACTGGTGGTTTGTACAAACTTATTTTAAAAGGCCTTGTTTTTGTGAATTTGCAAAACTAAATAATTTTTTAATCTAAAATTATATTGTGATTTTCTTTTCTACAGGCATGAGATTTTTCCTCTTTTTAGCGGATTTCTGCCTTTTTCACTTTTGTCTCTCGAATTTCAGCCTTTTTATCAAAAACTCAGATTCTCTTGAAGTTTCAGATTTTTTTTTTTTTAATAAATATTCCACTTTTTCTGAAAATTCTGTCATTGAAATAAAATAATTATATATATTTCTGATATTCAAACTACGTAGTTGCCAACCCTTCTGAATTTTTAAGTATTTTAGCTATTTTCTCCACTTTTCTGTAAAGAAAAAAAAAATAAAAAATTTCCTCATTTTTAACCACCCACCAGATAGCTCGTATTTTTGTAATTGAAAGTCGCTGCATTTTAGTATCAAAATCGATTTTCGTATTTACATACTGGATGACAATATGTTACTGATATTTTTGCTATAAATCACTTAATAGCATTTATTAAAAAAATTTAATATTAATGTAGGTTCTCAGTAGTTTAATTAGCTAAACTGGACACATTTTCAAGTAGTAATTGACTACTTTGTGATTGTAGAAAAATATAATTTCTAGCTTCATTTTTTCAATTTGTAATTTTACTTTTTACTAAATGTTAAGTGTTGATGTAATTATTCATATATTAATAAATTAGTTCATAATTAATTTTAAATCAACACATAGTTATTTATTATCTTAAATTGTCTGGAATTTATCATTAAACGATTGTGCGCACGTAAGATTTACTCGCATGAAAATTCAGCTTTTTTGCCTTTTTTCCAATCTCATCCCTGTTTCTACCAGAAATCTGTTTTTGTGAATGTATAAAAATTAATCTTAGTAGATTTCAGATTTCATTTATTTATAGACTTTAAAGCTGCTTACGACAGAATAAAGAGAGATAAACTACTGGAAGCAATGGCCGAATTTGGGATCCCTACTAAACTCATTAACTTAACCAGAGCTACACTAAGTAATATAAGATGCAGGGTTAAAATCCAAAATCAAATATCGGAACCATTTTCAACAGAGAGAGGCCTACGTCAAGGGGATTCCCTCGCCTGCCTACTCTTTAATCTGACTCTGGAGAAATGTATCAGAGATTGTGGATTAGACCGAAAAGGTACCCTTTGGAATAGATCGGTTCAATTACTGGCATATGCGGATGACATCGATGTCATAGGAAGGTCAGAGAGAGCTGTGAGAGAGGCCTTTCTGGCTCTTGAAACTTCTGCCACAAATATGGGCCTTACCATCAATGAAGATAAAACTAAATTTATGGAATCTCCAGCCACAACTGTAAATCACGATCCTTTAATCATAAATGGTTGCACCTTTGAAAAGGTTAATGAATTCAAATACCTTGGAACAATGATCAATGACCAAAACAGCATAAAAACAGAAGTAGACCACAGAATTAAAATGGCAAACAAGTGTTTCTTTGGACTAAGAAAGCAATTAAGATCAAGCCTAATCAGTCGAAAAATTAAAATTTATAAGACTCTTATTCTACCTGTCCTGTATTGCTCTAAAGGACACTAAATGCAGACACTCAGCGTACTCTTGGTGTTTATGAAAGGAAAATCCTTAGAAATATATTTTTGGCCCAGTACAGGAAAGAGGCTGTTGGCGAATCAGATACAACTTTGAATTATATAGACTATATGAACAGCCACAGAAAGTACAGGTCATCCGAAGCAACAGATTAAGATGACTTGGCCATATCTGGAGAGGTCCAGAAAATAATGCAGTCCGAATCGCCACCTTTAAAAATCCTTCGGGATCTCGGGCTAGAGGAAGACCTCCAACTAGATGCCTGGATGACACTGCTAAAGATCTAAAAGTGTTAAAGATAAACAACTGGAAAAAAGTCTACATGGACAGGAGGCGTTGGAGACTACGTGTGGTTGAGGCAGCCAAGGCCTGTAAGGGGCTGTCATGCTGAAGAAGATGATTTCAGATTTAGAATCCACATTATTCTATATTATTGTTCAACTTAAATAAATTTTATTTTGCAGATCAACTCTGCGCCTACCAGTAATTTTCATTAAAACATTTTTTACTTCTTAGTTTTAGTATGTATTAACTTTTGGGGTAAAAGTTTTTTTTTTTTTTTAAATATTTTTTCCTTTAGAAATCTATTAATGTGTTAGAGTAATGTCGTTTTCCAACTATAGTTGTTCCTTAAACCTAAGAGTAGTTAATGTTTTCACAGTAGCAATTCAAATGATTTTTCACTTCTATGAGGAAGTATAGTGCGACTTTCAGGAGAACTCCTCCAGGCACCCATCTTGCGTCATGGCGGTAACTATGGTTACGAAGAAAGGTCAATTCGAATAGGGGTGTTAGGTGAATAGTTTTGTGTTAATTCTAGCGTAGGTCGTCGTGAGTAAACCAATTGACACCTTCTTTCCTCCCTTCACCCCCATTAGAAATGTGCTCTTGCTTGTTACCATAGCAGCAGACAGCCCCATACTTTCAGCCTGGAAGAATAGTCCTCAAAGCCTCACTATAACATACATATGATTATATTTGTTTTGTTATTAGTTCTGTTTTGTAATATATCTTAAGTCAAATAAGTCGGATATTTGAAATTCAATTTCTCCAGAACAATTCCGCTGGTTTTGCTCAATTTTAGTATTTTAGTCATGTAAAATTTTATCCTTTAAAATGATGCAAAAAACTGTATACCTTACAATTCAATTTTTTTTAATATTATTAAATAAAATATTTAATAAAGGTTATTTTTTGTATGAAATTATCTTTGGATAAACAAATTTTATAATTAAGTGCAAATTTTTTTTAATTCGCTTTGAGATACCACTCTCCTAACCAAACTATTGGGGCCATATTTTCCAGATTGCAGCTACCCCCTACGTTTTGAGGTTAGGAAATCTGAATGCTTTAAAAAAAGGTGTATTTATTCAGAGAAAGTACATTTTTGTGTTTGATTTTGTAACTTAAAATATCGTTTGCCTTTATTAATTAGCATATTTGAGGTCACTCCCTCGAGTCGTTAAGAGTGAGTCCGAGGGCGTGAAAATGCAATGATTAGATCAAAAGGTATTCTGGGTGATCTTTTTTTTTTGCACTCTGTACATGCATTATGTGTAGCATATTACTGTTAATAAATAATACATGATAATTTTTAGGTAATGACATGAACATTTTTCGGAAAAAAAAGAGAAAAAATTCTCTCTCTCAATTATTTTGAAGTAACACTTATATTTTTAGTCAAAATTTCTAAAGTTCAAAATCTTTTTTAATGCTTACTCATCAACGTAAAAAATATTTATAATTGCTGATTTGTATGTGGATTAATATTTGCTGACTGTAACCATGCTTTATCTTTTTTTATAGTTTTTTTTAATCCTCTTTATTTATTGTTAGGTGAACAAGGAAGCTGTTGATACTAAAGAGAATATTAAAAGTAAAAAGTTGAGCACTGTTCCTGCTAAGCATTCTAAGCGTAAAAATGTTGGAAGGGAAAATAAACCTAAAAAACTGCCCAAGGCAGTAACCAAGAAAGAAGCAGTATCTAAAGCTAAAGATTGTACTCAGAAAGAAGATTTGCAAGCAACAGTGACACTCAATCAGTCTAGGCTTGAAACTTACCTTTATTCTTGTGCTAGTACTAGTGATATATCAAATGATTCAGCTGCTCAAGATTTGGGTTAGTTATTTATACTATATCCTGTATTTATATATTTAGCAGTTTATGCAGTGAAACCTTAATATCACCATTAGAACCAAAATAATTGTCCACTTAGGAGAAGGACTTGCTGATTTCAGACTTGCCAACTTTTAGGCTTTAAGCCTGAGCTGGGATGCTGACTATGTCTGATCACATAAATAAGATTCAGGGAATTTAGGCAGCCCAGAGGAAATTTTATGTCTTATTTAAAGAAAAAAGGCTATAAAAAAGAAAAAATGTTATAAATTTTTTTTTGTAAAAATAACAAATTTTCTTTGCAAGATTTTTCCTTGTAAAATAATGGAACAGAAAATTATTCTTGCATTTTTGCAAGAATAATTTTCTGTTCCATTAACTTGCAAGAAAGAAGAATGGGGACTGCCTTGATAGACAAGAGTAAAAAAATATATATATAGTTTTTGTTATGTTAAATATCACACACATAACTATATATCAATTTGTCTATTAATTTGAATTCCTTAAATTTGTGAGTGGTATCATAAATTCTAATCTATTCAACACACATGCTAGTTTATTCAAATATAATGTAAAATGAAATGAATTTTTTTCTTGATTTAAAAAAAAATATCAAGAAATGTTAACAATATAAAAACTTTATTTTACAAAAATTTGAAAAAAACTTATTGTTAAAAAAATGCAATTTAATTTATTAACCATAAAAGTTGAGTAAAATTTAGCGGAAAAAGAAAAACTATGCCCTGGGAAAATATATAGCTCTGGGAATTTTCTGCCTCCCTGGGCCTGAGTTTCGGTCTTTTGTGTTCAATCACAGAAACTAA